>CM076575.1:1062148506-1062635075 GCA_034641835.2 Pinus albicaulis | reverse complement strand
AGAAGAAGCGTCCCCGTTCTTCGGCCCCGGCAGATCACAATCCTTCCACGATCTCCGCGGATGAACACCTGCACATGGAAGAAACGAACATATACAAGCATAGAAACCAGCATACGTAACTAAACATCAGTCAGAAAAGACATTACTCGCATTAACATGATGGAAAACGGAGTGGAACCATAATCATAATCATCTATTAAATAATAAACGAAGAAATATTACAACCAAGTTCTGACGTCGCAGTCTCCTTCGGACGGGTCTCCGGTTGTCCACGTCTCGCAAAGCTTGCCAAGGAAAGGGAAAAACCTCTCCGGAGTCTCGTGACAATGGTCTCCTTACTTGAGTCGGCCTTAAGGGAAAAAGAGGATTCTTTACAGCACAAAGGCTCTTGGGAATATGGAGATACAAAGCTTAGGCACTTCAAGACTAGCTTGCCATGGATTTGAGCAGGCTTTTATAGATGGGGAAGGAGGGAGTTGGGATCCCTATTATTATGGGATTGGCCCTATCAACAAGGAAGGTTCTATGAGAGGTGGCAAAACCACTTCCCTTCCATAGAACTCCCGCAGCCAAACCTCCCAACTCAAGATAGGCAATGGTTTGTGAGTTTGTTGGAACTCAACTTCCGCCATCTTTATTTAAAAAACAGTCCCTAAATTGGGTGGCGCGACTGCTGCTCTATGACAGAGCGCCAGTTGGCGCGACCTCTTTGCAGTATTTTCCCCATTGGCGCGAGTACTGAACTGCCTGCCCGCGCCAATGCCAAAAGGGATGTTTTTCATGATTTTTGCAAGGAGATGTCTCAAGGGCAAATAAAGCTCATGCTTAGAGGAATGCATTGACGATGTTTTCAAGGCATGACAAAGTTCACAAGTCACGAAATGGGTCCTCCATTGTGCGGGACGGGGAATGGTAGGGACGGTGACAAATTACTGTGTAACAGATGCCCCCTAAAGTATGAGGCCCGAGAGAGAGAGGGGTGAAATGCTTTACGAGAACATGTTCAACTGAAGGCCCGCCGTCGGAAAACCTGCGCAGAAAGATACAACTGATATCTCAAGTACATGATGTAGATGTGGTATGGACGCAGCCATCCGAAACAGAGTATGCTATAATCCGGATCCAGGGCATGGACGCAGCCATCCAACTAAGATCAAACAAAATAGACTCAGGTATGGTCGCAGCCATCCAATCAGTGAGTCATGTATATAATGATAATAATCCACAATCGCAGCCTGGATTACAACAGACATAATCCAGGGTCTTGCGCTCCATCTCGACCCAAACAAAGTACAAGTCCGAGCGTGCGAATAAGTGAGCTGAAGTCGAACACGCAAGAACATCGTCTGATTACCAGCCAATGATGAAAACTATTAACAGACACGAGAGGAACCACCAATAATGACAATGGCCCTCAAGGTACTACAGGTACAATCTACGGCGTGCGAATAAATGAGTTGACGTCGAACACCCGCAGAATCACTCGATCGGAGGTCAATGATGTAAACCTCACGTCGAATGCGACGAACCCGCCATTGAGGCATGCAGGCTCCAAGGTACCATCAGGAGTCTCTAGACCAACTTCCTGGATAATGAGTTGAAGTCGACAGGAAGTGACCTTGATCGAAGGTGGGCCATAATGATTCCCACATCATCGACACGAGACAGAGGAACATAATGTTTTGTTGTGAATCGGGGCCATATGAGAAACAGAGGAAGGTTGATATTCGCAGAGGCCAACTTCTCTTGAACATATAAACGGCACGACAATGGACTTGGCAGTATTTGACGTCAACAGATCAAAGGTCATGGCGACGAGGCAGTGAACAGATGAGAGGTCAAAAGAGATTACCCAAACCCATGGAAGCAAAGTGAAGCAACGAGATGAGATGTCCCTAACCCGACACGAATGCAGACAAGTGCCATGTTCAAGAGCGACATACTGCCGACGACAACGACGATGGTTCCATTTTTCCCCCACCATTTCTGGCGAGTACCCCAATTATTTTTGATAACAAGCTTGAAGGGGATAGCATATGTCAGATATAAGTCTGGCTCTTCCTGCCAATCCATCCTAGCATTTAACGGTCCTAGGAAGGAGGAACTCTGAGAACGCCATTTTACTAGATCCGATGTCATCGGTGGTTTAATTTTAGTTCCATTAAAAGGAAGAACAGGAAGAACTCGGCGTCTTTTCACGTTTAGAGAGTTTGAAAAGACAGCGGAAAAGAAAACTCCACAGGTCCCTTTTCGTAAATAGTTCCCCAGATCCGAAAAGGTAGAAAACAATATCCGGGAAAACCTCCTAGTCGCGATAGGCTAGGGTATTCCTTTTTCGTAATCAATCCATCCCAGCCCGAAAAAGGGTTAAACTTATACTGGGTGGATATCGATTCGTGTCCATTTTAACGAGATTGAAATGACAAGGGCCTCGGCAATCTTTTCATATTTAGAGAGTCGGAAAAGAGCTTAAAGATGACTCCAAAGTGACTTTTTCGTGTATTTACTGAGTCCAAAAAAGTATAAAATACAACTCGTTTCCATCGTTTAAGTCGCAAAAACCTGCCGCTGCACATACCAAGCAAGCGTAAAATCCATTTTCGACATAACATATGCAAATATTTGATAAAAATAACTTTTAAAACTCATTTAATGTCGAAAAAGTTATAAATATGTCTAATTGGTAAAAATAAAATTACTTTTACTATTTACCTTGGTAGAAAGCAACAGTGGTCCATTTGGAGCAGAAACTTCCGTCGACGATTGCGACCAATCCAGGCAACCATTCAGCTTCTCGTCTGTCACAGGTAAAAGGCGTTCCCTTGCTCTACATTTTCATTCATTTTTTAATGATTTTCCCTTAAGAATCAGTTCTATGAGGCCACTCTTAAAAATTTAGGGCTGCGCCCATTGGCGCGGGTTTCGGGCACGGACCCGCGTCAATGAGCTCTTTTTTATAAAGGGCTCGCGCCACATGGCGCGACTGTTCGCAAAACAGCCGCGCCAGCGGCCGAACCTTAAATTCCGCCCAAAATTTCGACATGTGGACCAAATTGCTTGGAATTTGAAGCTCACCAAAGATCTAACCAGGGGTTTTTGACCATGTGAATGCAGATAATCACTCAAAATGGCAATCGAATGGAAGGAACGAGAGCACGGAGAAGAGGATGAACAGGCCATGTAAAGCCAAGCTTGCATGAATGCACTTAGAGACTGTGGATTGAAAAATTTCTTCCTCACGCCATGTTTACGAGCTCAGCCCGAGCTCCTCCAATATCTAATCAATATCTGGGATGAAAACGAACAAGTGTTCAGGTTACGAGACCAGGTGTTAGAACTGGAGGTCACCGACGTTTATTTCATCACTGGATTGTCCCGCAGAGGTCCAATCCCTGTACTAACTGGAAGCAGACCATCTGGGGAAAAGATGGAAGAAGTAATGGCACGGGTGTGCCGAGGGGCACAAACAGGATCAGGAAGCAAGAAGGTGGATATCCACACCATCCCTGATCTAGCACTGAGAGTAGTTCTCCATACCATTACGCGGGCTGCTGGGTCACAGGCTCCGCACAAGGCCACGAAGACCCAACTCCTGTTGGCCTCAGAATGCATGGGTCCCTTACTGTTCAACTGGGCAGAAGCAGTAACTATCAATATGAAAAGGTAGCTCACAAAGTGCAAACAGGGGAAACTGAAGCAGTTCGGTTATGGTTCCATCTTGGTATCGTTCATTCTGGAATTTTTACCAATCTTCCAGGGCCAAGGGGCCGCAGTGGCGAGTCCGATACCACGAGAGCCAAGAATGGTTCGCTGGGCAGCATTGATGCCCAGATCTGGAGGTGGCCAACAGATGTCCTGGAGGCCAGAGTTTTTTAGGTGGTTACGGCGCCAGCTAATTGTCGTGGAAGACTGGCCCTATTCGGGAACTGACTTTACTGGGGACCCAGACCTCCCGCTACCAGAAGGAGATGACTGGGACGAGGAGCTGGGTAAGACCTCATATTTTTGATTTTATGTTTATATGTTTTTTTTTGTAAATACACATTCGTCTTAACACAATTATATATGCATGCAGATGTGGGACCTGAGAGACCAGCCGAGATGTCTCCAATCTCCCGGAGGACCCAACTCGCCCCTGAGATTCAGGGGGAAGGCACCGGAGGAGATGAACTGATCCAGAACCTCGAGGGAATCGCCCACGGGATTCCAGACTATGCCCGGCTAGCAGACGTACCGATGGCATACCAACGCCATACGGTGGGAGTCCCGAATCGGATCCACCGAATCCTGAGGCGCCTAGTGCGTGCAGTGACGTGCTATCATGAGCACCATGCGGATTAGTCCTTAGGATTTATACCACACCTATTTTTTGAGAGACATAGCGTCTCCGGATGTACTAAGACGACTATGTATATTTTTTGAGTTTTATGTGACACACTCTATGTAAGCATTTTGATATCTATATATATATACATATCTCTTTCTTTACATGTGATGATGATTTATAAATTGCGCAAATGTCTGTCTAATACCAAATTTGCTACTGCATCTGTTAATGTATTCAAATGCCTGGGTATATGATGATATGTAATGTAGTCAAAATTCCTTTCCAGTAATCGAATACGCAAATACATACGTAAGATGGACGGGTTCCTTACCGAATAGTGTCCGTTCAGCTGTAACACTACAAGTTGTGAATCTAGGTACACGAGCAATTCACGGATACCAAGGTTTACTGCCTCGGTTAATAATTCCAACACGGTGCTATATTCCGCGATATTGTTCGTGGTACGTCCTAAACACACACCTTGCAGGTCAATCAACTCACCAGCAGGATCGTAGATTACCCAGGCTGCGGAAGACAGATTCCTGGTACTGCGGGAGGCACCATCCGCGAAACCAACAAATGGATGAATAGATATCTGCACAACCAGGAAGACCCGATCAGCAGAAAGATGTTTACAAAGCACACCACACTATGCACACAAATGACAATCACACACCTATGTACACACACCACACCAAGAAATCATTTCAGGCATAGTATTTTTTAAGGTACAGCCCATTCCTGGGCTGCGCCAATGGAACTCCTTCGTAGTCTATAAGCTCATAGGCCCCATTTTTCAAAACACGCTTTACTATATAGGGCCCGTGCCACATTGGCTGGAGCTTACCGGCTCCAAGCTTATCATGTGCCTGATCGTACAAGAGGACGAGGTCTCCTTCGATGAAAGAACGGGGAGAAACAGATTGATCAAAATGAGATTTGACCCTCTTCTTTTGTGCTTCGATGATCAAAGCAGCTAGACGACGGGTTTCATCCAACCGTTCGAGATACAGAAGACGTTCTTCCTCAGGCGAAGTATCCGGTAAGAGCTCCAAAGCTAATTTAAGCGAAGGAATTTCACATTCAACCGGCAGAGTAGCTTCTAGACCGTACACCAATTGGAATGGTGTGAATCCGGTTGCACTTTTAGCAGATGTTCGGTATGCCCAAAGAGCTGAGAACAGTTGGAGATGCCAATTGGATTTATGAATCCCAACTGTTCGCTGAAGCATAGTGACCAAAACCTTTTTAACCGCTTCAACCTGACCATTCGCTTGAGGGTAGTATGGTGTTGAGCTGTCGTGATGCAGGCCCAACGTTGAAGTCAGCTCCGCCATCATGTAATCGCGGAAATGAGTACCGTGATCAGTGACGATGGCTTGAGGAACCCCGAACCGTGCAATAACATGGTTGAATATAAATGAAGCAGCCGTTTTCCCGTCAGCAGCTAGTGTAGGCATCGCCTCAGCCCACTTAGTGAAGTAGTCGACGGCGACAATGATATACGCATGCCCCCCGGCCGAGTGAGGGTTACACGTCATAAAATCCACGCCCCATTTCGCAAAAGGGCCGACGGTAATAACGGGATGCAAAGGTAATGGCGGCGCGCACATCTTGTGCTGAAAAATCTGGCATGGATGACATTTTCGGACTGCAGTGATACAATCCTTGAATATGGAAGGCCAGAAATATCCCGCCCTCAGAATCTTCTGGGCAGTAGCATACCCGGACATGTGTCCGCCACAAGCGCCACTGTGGCAGTCATTCAAGACTTTCTCAGCCTCTTCCAAGGTAAGGCATCGTCGGAGCACCGAATCTACTCCAATGCGATATAAGGTATCTCCTACGATACGGTAGGGTTGGGACTGGTGCCGAATCTGACGGCGGGCAGTTTTATCCAACTCAGACTGAAATGTCACGGTCTGAAGATACACTATGATGTCATCGTACCAAGGATCACGAGTATCGATAAGAAATAGCGTTTCTTCCGGTATATGGTCTTCAGAGTGTGAAGGAACAGAGTCTGTAGGGAGAGAACATATCAAATCTGCGAAGACCAGTGATTTAGTTGACTTGGCAGTGGTGAACTCCAAGTCAAACTCCTGCAGGATCACGATCCATTTGGAGTACTTGCCCCCTAGTAATTGTCTAGAAAGAATATACGTCATAGGGTTGCAGTCTGAAACCACTATTATCGTGCGCAAAAGGATGTAATGGCGAAAGCGTTGTACGGCGTGTATGGCTGCTAAGGCCAACTTCTCAACATGTGCATAACGCGTTTCCGGGTCGAGAAGGTTCCGAGACAGGTAATAAAAAACATGTTCATCACCGTTCTCGTCATCCTGCACCAAGACCATGGCGATGGTGCTAAATGCGGCGGCTAGATACAAAGTAAAGTCGCGGTGGTAGTCCGGAGGACGAAGCAACGGAGCATTGACGAGCAATGTCTTCAGCTTCTCAAAGGATTCTTGAGCAATTTCGTCCCAATGAAAGGGAACATTCTGCTTTAACAAACGAGTGAATCCTTTGGCCACCTCGGCATAATTCGGGATAAAGCGCCTGAGAAAATTCGCTTTCCCTTGTAGACTCTGTAACTGATACAGGGAGGAGGGTGATGGGAGATTTACGATGGCCTCAACCTTTAGAGGGTCAAGGCGAATTCCATCTTTCGAGACTATAAAGCCTAAAAGACGGCCAGAATCAACGCAGAAGACGCACTTATGAGGGTTGAGCCTGATATTGTAGCGTCTGCAACAAAGGAATATCTGGCGGAGATGCTCAGGATGGTCCTCTCGCTTACCCGAATGGGCTGGCAAGTCGTCCAGATAAGGCTGGACGATATGGCGAATATCATGAAAAGCATAGGACATCGCGCGCTGGAACGTGGCGCCAGCGTTTTTTAAGCCGAACGGGAGTTTTTTGTATGCGAAAGTGCCCCACGGACAGATGAATGTGGTCTTATGTTGATCCTCAGGTGCAATATTGATTTGGTTGTAGCCTGAGAAACCGTCCATTAAGGAATAGATCTCACTCCCGGCACATTCGTCGATGATTTGGTCGATAAACGGAGTGGGATAATTGTCCTTAGGACAGGCGCGATTGATATCGCGAGACCCACATGCACTTAATTTACCTCGCTTTATCGACGGGGACAATATTTGACACCCCATTCCGTAAGGGGGATAGGATAAATAAAAACCCGCGTTATCGGTGTTTTTCAACTTCTCGATACGACTCGCTTCCGAGGATGCATGGGACGTAAGCGCTGGCGTACGGTTTCGCACTGGATAGGTTGGAATCTCGTGCACGACAATACTAGGATCAATTCCGCATTTCCTCGTAGCCCATGCGAAAAACATCTTCCTCATTCCTTGAAAGTTAAGATAGACTCGAATCTCCTCAGAGAACAAGTCACACCCACATGAATGTAAACCTCAACAATCCCTGTTTAAATGTAGAGATGTTGATCTAATTAGCTATAATGTTACTCGGGATACTCCTCCGAAAAGACTCGTGCATCAAGATCTACGTTTCAAGAGGAGGGGAAGGAACCCGAGTAGCATAGCGCTCCGTACAATCGTCATTGCCCCCAAGCTAGGCATAAACGAGGAGCGATGATGCCCATCCCCCCAGGGTAGCTCCTCAAGAGACATGGTTTCAATGATAGCCTCATCTGAGGGAAAAGTCTCTCTAAGAGGATCAGGTGAATCAGCCTGACCAAGCCAGGGGGATTGTGAGTAGACGTCAAGAGCCATGCTCATCGGAGCATGCTGAGGAGGTGGAGGGTCCGATGCGGCAACAATCTCACAGTAGCTGATCTCTACCGGCGTTAAAGGCATGGATTCTCCAAACTCATATACCTGCTCAGGTGTAGGAATAAGCCAGGGGTCATCAGTCCTGGACAACATGTTGACTTGAGCGGTATTCGGTGGCGGTGCGAGGAATATACCCATGAGAACAGGGTCCTTGAAAAGACCAGGTCCTATGCTGTCTGGGGGATTCGGAATTTGATCCACGTATGGCACGTTGTTCTCAGAGCTAGAGGTGAAAAATGACAACTGATCCACCGTGACAATCTTGCCCTCGTGAGGGAACTTAATGAATCGAAAGATGGTAGACGGCACGCAGAGCATGGCATGGGTCCAGCTGCGGCCAAGAAGTATATTGTAGTTGAGTTTAGCGTCAACCACTTCCACTTCCACGTTGACAGTTTTTCCCTGTAATGTGATTGCAAGACTCTCGAGAACTCCCAGGGGTTTAGATTCCCGACCATCAAATGCCTCAAGGGCATTGGGAGATGACGACAAGGCTGGAGAGCCGATGGCCTTCCAGCAAGTGGAGGACATAACGCAGGTAGATGCACCCTCATCTACGACAGCCCTGTGAATGTTCAGACCGTTAATCCCGACTTGAATGACCAAAGAAATTTGATGTGGAAGCCGGGGAGTAAAATTCTCCAGATCGAAGGTGAGAAGGCTCAAGTCAGCGGGATCGATACCACCGATTGCAGACAGTAAAGCCTTCCATTGTGAAGGACAACTTTGAAGAACCTCAAGTGCGGACATAGCACATGGCGCCTGTGCCAGATCCTCAACAATACTGTAATGTTGAGCGGCACGAGCATTTGGATTATAAGAGGATCTCCGAAGAACACCCTTGGGAGGTGGCTTCACAACGGGTTCGAGAGTCGGCTTCTCGATTTCCAATGGACCGGAGGTAGGTGGGGGAGGCAGCCAATCCGCAACTGCCTTCCTGGGCGCCTGCCGCGGTTCATTGTAATCCTTCGACCGCGTAGCGATAGTGATAGGTGCATTAGTCTTCATCATGAAAACTTGAGACCCAAACGGTGCAGATGGTGACGCCTGTTCGACCATCTGGGTCTGCTGAGATGGAAAAGGCTCTTTTAAAACAGCCAGAGTCCCTTTTGAGCCTTTAAGAAGTTGACTAACCTCGGACCGTCGTGGACAATCCTTAGTGTAATGGTCACCTTCACAGATGAGGCAAGGGAATTTCGGCTTACGTTGGGAGCCATCCTCAGTTCGAGTTTTAGATTCCGGTTTCGGGGCATCAGATTTTGATTTGCCTTTGCCCTTCTTCTTCCCCTTGGAGGATTTGTCTGCAGGATTGGCCTGAACAGCATTTACCTCCGCGGATTTACCAGAATCGGATGAGGTGGGATTAGCAGAGGTATTGTTGGAAGAATTAGCCTTCTGCTTCCCATTCGAAGACTTCTTCGAATTTTGAGAGACAGAACCAATGACACCATCCACCGAAGGGGTAGGCAGAGCCTTAGTGGTTCCGGGCCGTGGAGCATCAGTCAAGATGTCATAAAGCGTGCCAGACTGCGAATAGACAAGATCCAGGTACTGGGCACGCGCGATAGCTTGTTCCTCCATCACACACGCTCCCATCGCAATATCCTGAGCGATTTTATTCACAAAGGAGGTGGTGAACCAATGAGTCAAAATCTGATCAGGTATGTGAAACTTGATCAGTCGACAACGACGCCGCCACTCATGTATGTGATCCGAGATGTGAGTGGCCGTGTCCTGCTTCAGAGAAGTCAGGAGGTGCGTCCCGGCCTCATACCGGACCGGTAACTGGAAATGCGTGAGGAAAGCCATGGCTAACGAGTTGAAATCTTGAAAAATACCACGGGATAGTTCTATGTACCACTTAGCAGCAGCTCCTGTTAACGTACGCTGGAAAAGACGCAAACGAATCGAATCGTCGACCCAAGAGTTAGACGAACACCAGAGGTGGTACGTCATCACATGCGCCTGGGGGTCTTCGCCAGCTTTGCCCTCAAACTTGGGACAATCTCCTGGTATCTTGGTGGGAACCGGAGGCCAATATGGATTATGTGAAATCGGATCATTGGTCAATTTTGAAACGTCCGGCAGATCCAAGGTAGCCAGGAATGGCAATGGAGGGTTAACTGCCATGCCAGCCCCAGGATAAGGTCCGGTACCCATGCTCCACGATGGTTGCGAATATCCCTGCCCCCACGGGGCATGATTCGTATAGCCAGACTGATTTGGATTCTGGTAACCATAGTGTGGGGCTTGATAACCAGAGTTCGTGCCCTGATTAGGTGTTTGCCCTGTATAAGCAGCGTTTGGATTTGGCTGCTGAGCGTAGGTAGAACCGGGTGGAGGAGGATGATACTGAGAGCCTCCAGGGTGGTTATAGTTCGGTTGAGACTGACCATGAGGATAATAACCACTCTGAGGATGAGTAGGCTGCTGATAAGTGGAACCCTGTGGAGCCTGGTACGTAGGGCGCAGCTGTTGATTTGGCTGCGGCATTGAATGAACAGGCTGTTGAGAAGAGTGAACGGAATGAGAGGGCTGCCCTGAATGAACAAGTTGACCCGAGTGAGGGGGCTGGCCTGAATGACCAGGTTGGCTCGGATAAACAGGCGGCGCTGGTTGCGCAGGTTGACCTGGTTGTAAGTGGGCCCCAGGTTGTACCGGATGGGCTGGCTGGCCTGGAGGTGGGACACCGGGTTGTACCGGATGAGCCGGCTGCCCTGGTGGAGGAACAGAACCAGGTACTTGCTGGAAACCAGTTTGACCTGAAGCAGAACCATAGGGTGGTCCTGGCTGATATGCAACCTTAGAAACAACAGGATACTGCGGTTGCATTGGTAAAGAAGGCTGGATTTTCCCCCCAGGACCATAGGCCTGTCCTGGTTGATACCCCGGCTGAGGCTGAGCAGGTTGACCAGCAGGGCTATAATATGGTCCTTGCGGATTGTACAATGGCCCTTGCTGGCCCGCAGAGTAGCCTTGGATGGGCTGTCCCTGTGGGTCGTACAAATAGCCAGGTTGGCCTGCAGGTTGGCCTTGGAAAGGCTGTCCCTGCGGGTTATAAGCCTGGTTGTACGGTAAACCTTGAGCATACAGATAAGCCTCAGGAGCAGGAAGGCGCAAAACCTCCCCGTGCTCGTCAAGCTGACCTGGGAAACCATACACGGGAGTGTCGTCCTGTGCATAGTGCGAAAAGAAAGATCGGTAAGGATCTTGGGGAATCTGTCCAGCTCTGGCGTTCGGCTGTTGCAAAAACAACCGATACTCCTCCGGAGAGATATTCTCCGGTATAGCAGTAGCTAGATAAACATCTTCAGGAGTTGGCCCAGCCCTGGTAGCCGAGACAACAGAAGAAGAGGCAGCCACACAAACAGTGGGCCGAACGGGAACAGAAGTGATGGGCGTCGAAGGGGACACCCCGGGTGTAGTGACAGCTGGCCTCGAAGCAGGAGATGATATTCCCATAGAGGCTGCAGCTGAAATGATCTGACCCAGAGATCTGTATCCCTGTGGTAAAGAAGGATTGGCTGTCGACATGGTAGCCAGCTTAGAGTTGTCTCCCTCAAACAATCTACGCGGGAAGAGCTGATAGTCTTCACCAGACGTGGGAATTTCCTCACCAGAATCACTCATGGTTGATCCTACCGTTAAATCACGCAAAAGACGGCGAGGACTAGGAGGAAATACAACAGCAACAAACGGCGAACCCGATGTAAGAGAAAGGAAATCAACTCCTAATCTCAATTCAGACACAGGGTCCGAAAAGGGCCAATTGAACTCAACTGGTCCTCCAAAGGGTTGCTCGGCGAGAACCGGTCCCCCGTCAGGAAACTCGGAAACAACAGGCTGCTGTGGTTCAACAGAAGGCTCAGAAGCTTCTGAAGAATCGTCCGTGTAAGGACTACCAGTAGACGAAACCGATGGTTCCGCCAACGTGGCAAAAGACTAGAAGAAAAGGGCACACACACACACGGGCTGAAAATGAGTTAAGACACACGATCAAACGGTCAACAAGCAATGTCTAAATAGGTGTGAAATCGTGGGCGATTAATTTTACCACATTGAAAAGTAAGAAATTCTACCGTTTCATGTTTCAAGAGTCGAGAAACGATAAAAAGATGACTCTATCTCTTTCAGAGTTGACACAAGCGTGAAAGGACAAGCGCTTGACGGTCTTTTCAAGTTTAGGGAGTCAGAAAAGACCAAATGACTGCTCAGGAAAAACTAGGCACAAAGGGTGTACCAAATATCCGTGAACCGCAATATACACCTTGGTTTCAATAATGAAACAGAAATCGACCAAGGACTTTCCGTACGTGCAGGTAGTCTCCCCGAATGCTGTGTTCGGTGTATCACGGGTATAGGGCGGCAGACTCGGCTTCCTGTGGATAAAGGATTGAAAACCTAGAGGGGTCTCCATTTATATACGTGACGGTACGGGGAGCGCAAGTCCGTACTAGCGCTGTCTAAAGCTAACAGGCGAATGACAGCTGCTAGGTTTAACGACGCCGGAACACGTCTCTAGCCTAGACCTTCTAAATATGTTTTGTTAAGTTCCAATGCTGCCTTAGGTTAATTGAAATAAATTTTGCAGTTGATCTTCAATTAAGTTTCAATTTTCAGGCCCTATCATATGTAGTGTCTCGAAAGACTCCTAAATGCAAAGCTATATGCCACAATGCGACATTTCGTTCGATGAAAACTAGTTAGAGAAGAGTTGAGAGCTTTTACACAAACGAAATGAACGGAAGACAAACAATGAGATCTCTAATGCAACTAATGCAATTGAAAACTTTTCATTCAAAACACTAATCACTAGCGATATGGAAAAGATCACAATTTGCACTAATTAACAAAAGCAAAAGAGATTTTTTTTTTTTTTTTTCAATGTTTAATAGCTAATGTGCACTGAAAACAAAAGGAACAATTTGAGAAATGATATCCAAGAGAGCGAAACAAACAAAATTCACTCAACAATGCAAGCAATCAGATCCCCAAATCGACCAAAGTCTCTCAAAGCAAAGAAAAGACTCAAAAGCTTCCAATGGACTGTGTGATCTAGGTCCAAAGCAAGGCCAAACGAATTTCGAATGAAGGAATGAACAATCACCCAAAAAACGCAACAAAACAATCAACGACTACTAAGAGGATGTGGAGAATTAACCAGCAAGTTGACAGGACAATCAAGACACCGAAACTCCCAAGGAGGGCTCGATACACTAAGCCACTAGATGCCCTAGGGCTCAAAACGTGAAATCGGTAGATAGAAGCAAACAACCAAAGGACAGAGGTGAATTCCCAGCCAAACAAGACTCCAACACACTCAGGCAGTCGGAAAATCAAGAAGAAAAGCACTGATCAAATCCAGAGAGCCCAAAAATGAAGAAACTCAAAAAACTCACAGGGGTGGCGCGACTGTAAGTGTGAAACTGGCACCAGAAGTCAATTGGTGCGGGCTAGACAAAGGCAACATGCGCCAATTGGCGCGACTGTCGGGTTAAAAACCACGCCAGTCGATTTTCTCAGCAAAAAATTAAAACAAGCTACTCCAGAAGCAGACCAATGCAAGCTAAGCAAACCAAGAAGCTAAAACAATGAAAGAATCCAACCCAGAAGGTTCATCAAGCAAGGAAAAACGATCAAAGCGAAACAACATAAACGAGACAATGAAAACCGGACGATCCCCAGCGGAGTCGCCAATTTGTTGAGGAGGTAAATCCTCTCTGCGGACAGAGGCGATCCCTACTAGCCCAGCAGGGGTCTAGCAACAATCAAACAATGTTATGACGCAAGCTCCTAGTTACGAATGGAAAGACTAGGAATAGAAGCCTACCTGGATTCCAACGCTATAATCTGAAGAAGAAGCGTCCCCGTTCTTCAGCCTCGGCAGATCACAATCCCTCCACGATCTCCGCGGATGAACACCTGCACATGGAAGAAACGAACAGATACAAGCATAGAAACTAGCATACGTAACTAAACATCAGTCAGAAAAGACATTACTCGCATTAACATGATGGAAAACGGAGTGGAACCATAATCATAATCATCTATTAAATAACCAGCGAAGAGAGATTACAACCAAGTTCTGACGTCGCGGTCTCCTTCGTACGGGTTTCCAGTCGTCCACGTCTCGCAAAGCTTGCCAAGGAAAGGGAAAACCTCTCCAGAGTCTCGTGACAATGGTCTCCTTACTTGAGTCAGCCTTAAGGGAAAGAGAGGATTCTTTACAACACAAAGGCTCTTAGGAATATGGAGATTCAGAGCTTAGGCACTTCAAGACTAGCTTGCCATGGATTTGAGCAGGCTTTTATAGATGGGGAAGGAGGGAGTTGGGATCCCTATTATTATGGGATTGGCCCTATCAACAAGGAAGGTTCTATGAGAGGTGGCAAAACCACTTCCCTTCCATAGAACTCCCGCAGCCAAACCTCCCAACTCAAGATAGCTAATGGTTTGTGAGTTTGTTGGAACTCAACTTCCGCCATCTTTATTTAAAAAACAGTCCCTAAAATGGGTGGCGCGACTGCTGCTCTATGACAGAGCGCCAAGTGGCGCGACCTCTTTGCAGGATTTTCCCCATTGGCGTGAGTACTGAACTGCCTGTCCGCGCCAATGCAAAAAGGGATGTTTTTCATGATTTTTGCAAGGAGATGTCTCAAGGGCAAATAAAGCTCATGCTTAGAGGAATGCATTGATGATGTTTTCAAGGCATGACAATGTTCACAGGTCACGAAATGGGTCCTCCATTGTGCGGGACGGGGAATGGTAGAGACGGTGACAAATTACCGTGTAACACAATGCGACGAGTCTCTTTGTTAAAACCCCGCCCTCCGCTTTTAATCCATATAACTTGCACCCGAGGACCAAGACTTAAAGGTCCCGAAGCGCTAATCGCATCGAAGAAAATCAAATGGTTAGATTGAAAGACCAAGCCCGAGAGTTCCAATACGATTGGCCCTCATATATATAAAGCCCTGGGCCTATCACATTTCATATAGAACAAGGCCCCACAGATGGGTGCCAAGCCATATCATAAATATATATCCCGCCCCTATGCATAAAACCTTCGTTTTTCCGTTAATATTTGGTTTTCATAAGTATTAAAGGGTTTCCTCCGGTGTAAGTTTTGAAACAATGTCCACCATTGATCCGAAATGATCAAACAGGCAGCGCATCATCGCATCGGCGTTTTTTATTGGGTGAATTTGTTTCCTCCCCCCGATTCGCTACCCCCTGATCGATCCTCCACCATCAGATCCATCCGCCATGTTTCTAATTCGATGGCCCTCGTTTGCTCCGATCACACAACGTTCCTCTGCCTTTCAAATCCCCCGATTCATTTCCCATCGTCGATCTGATCTGTAGATCGACGGTTAGCGCTCAATCGCATTGGCGCTGTACAAATTCTTCCCCCCACCGATTGAATACCTCCGATTGCATCTGGACCGTCCACGTGTCCAGATCGGACGGTCTAGGATGCTTTTCCCGACTTTGGTTTAAAATCATGCGCCTCGCATTGTAATTTTTTCAGCAAATCTTAGCCGTTGATCTCTATAGATCAATGGATCTCATCTGCCCTTCCTCCACCATTGTATTATTTCCATTTAACCCCCAGATTCAATCTTCGCCATTGATCCTCACATCCAACAACTCATATTTAACCTGACAGGCCTGCCTCATGTGGGTCCTGCCTTTCTCAAAACTTGATCTCGACTGTTCATCTCAGATCCTACGGCCCAGATTAAAACCACCCATCTTCTTACCACCCGTGCATCTATCTCATATCGCGCTCATTCTCCACTATTGGATCTGAGGCCCCAGATCTGACGGCCCACATCCCAAGTCATGTAACTTTAAGCGTGGAAGTTAATTTCAAAAATTCCACGCGATACGGGTGGTTTTCTGGTGCCACGTGTCGGGCGGGAACGCATATCACGTTCAAAAAGGCAATACCACCTACTCCCCTCTTTCTCACGCGAAAACAGTTGTTTTGCAACCCGAAACCGCTTTCCCTCTTTCCTTTACGTTGCATCGCATGCCTCCTCAGTCGTTGATCTCGTTGGACAGATCTAATCTGATGGCCCACGATCAACCAGGAAGCCCCAAATTTCCTCAATGAATTTTTCCTCTGAACAAAGGTTTTTAACCTTATCCTTCACATTTTCTCTATTTATTTGTTAAGCGGCCTTTTCTCCATTATACTTCCCAGGTCGCTCCCGACCGTCGATCTCTGCAGATCGACGGATCTAACTTGTTTTCTCTCTCAGCTCTCCTTTTGACCTCCTCTAACAAATCTCCATCGTTGGATGCTGCCATCCAACAACCACGCTCCTCCCCACGCCCTCTGAAGCAGTGTTTCCCAAAAAAGCAGGATTTTATTAATTTTTATTGTTTTTTACAAGTGTTTGATGGTTTTCCATTATATTGAAGAAAAAGCCAAAAGCTGGGAATGACGATTCCCATGCCTTTGATTCATCAAAGGGAAGCCATTCACGGGGTTAAAACTCCACGTCTCGTCATTGCTTCATGGGCATTGATGCCATATGAGCCCTGTGCGGCCCTGCACATCAACAAGACACAGAAAATTAAATAAAACAAAAGAGTATCAGTGTTGAAAACTAAAACGAAGCAAAACAGAGAATCGAAGACATTTTTGGGGGATTGGGCTAAGATTGACTCTCAAAAGCCTAATCCTCCAAATTAAAACAATGATTAAAGAAAAATAAAAAAATCATCAGACAGAAAAGGCCTCCACCACCACAACAGAGGCCAATTGATTCCTCTCAGTTACCACAAAGCCACCTGTTGCCTCAAAGCATTCAAACAGAGGCTGAGTTATGATCAGAAAAGAAGATATTTTCCTCAGAGCAGCCGAATAGTTAATTCTGTCAAAGGAAATTAATGCAAAAAATATTAGCAGAGTTACTACAACATGAATCAGAGCCTTAAAGTCAACAAAAGCTCCCACTGAGCCTAATTCTTAATGTAAAACATTTAATACAGAGGACACATCCATAAACTTCTCCATTGAGCCCCTCAAAGGCTGAGAAGTATTAAGTCTGTATTAATTGACCAGGGAGATCTTTTATCAGATCCCACCTCCTCATTCCTTTTATAAATACTTCTGTAGAAGATGAGAAAATGTTGGTTGTTGAACTTTGAAATATACTTGAGCTTGAAACTTCTGCTTATAAATAGTTTTCACTGGCTCTTAAAGCTCTGCTTGTGATAGATAAATTAGTCTGAGAAGTGAAGATGATTGCTGAACTGAAACATTGGACTTAAAGCTGTAACTGGTTTGGAGCATCAATACAAGCTGATTTATGGGATCTTAGTCTATGTCAACGGTGATGTTATTTCTTATTGTAAATCATTATTTTATTTCTATTTTCACTTTTTCCATCTTCTATGATAAATAACAACAAGCATAGAGTTAGGATTTACCGTATATCCGTACCCTTCTCTGACTGATAAGCTTTATCTAAATGTTTTCTTCCAAATTGTGTTATTTAAGAATGGTTCAATTCAGTTAAGCAGTTAGGAATGTTGGCGTTCCCTCATCCTACTGTCTTAGCTAATTGTTATTCTTGAATGTTATTTACAGTTTATGTTAAGTAGATATGAACTAAGGAAGATATGGTGAGCCCTGGTCCTAGTTTTATCCCCAAAGACTGCCTGAAAGTTTCCCTTGGAATGTGTTGAAAGCTGGCTAGTTTCAAAGTACTTACCAGATCTTAGACCATTTTTTTGTTATCTTATTTGTTGTCTTGAAAGTATACCAAGTAAAGCAGAGCTAGGATAGGTTTTGTGGTGAGCCCTGCCCGCTAGTTTCTTCTCCAAAAGTTGCCTTTAAGATTCCCTTTGTGTTTGATATGTTTTCTATTGAAAGTATTTCAAAAGCTGGCTAGTTTCGAAGTACTTACCAGATCTTAGATTACTTTTATGTCTTTTTTAAGAGTATGTCAAAGGCTGGCTAGTTTCAAAGTACTTACAAAATCCTAGGCTGCTCTTTGTTCTTCATTTGCTCAATTCCCCTTCTTGTTGTATCATTTCACTCCATAAAATCAACTTTAAAGAGATCCTTAGACATAAATGACTTGCCCCATGGACCACTCTTGCCCCTTTTTGTTCCAATTAAACCCTATTATGACCCTATAGCCCAATGGACTAAAACCTGCAGTTATCTATCTTTTTGGCCGAAGCTTACTTTGATTAATTGCAACTTCTCACCTTTGAAACTCTTTCCATTTAGGACTTTCCCTCAAACAATAATCATGCTCAACCATCCAAAAACAAAACAAAACCCTTGGACTTCATAACTAGCCTAATATCATTACCAAAATCTTTGAAGATAAATCCATCTTTGCACTTATTGGAGAGATCCCTCTCCGGATTCAAGAGGGCTAGATCCTAGAATCCCAAAGTGGTTGAAATGATGTTCTCCCTGCAGTCGGAATTTTTCCAATCTTGCTAATTACAAGGACCTAACATGAAGAACAAAAAGGTGTGATCAATAATGCAGTAATATATAGAGTTAATAAGAGTAAACAATCTCAGTTAATATGTAACTAATAAATAGTGAAAGAAACATAGACAGAAACAACATGAAACTGAGGCAGCTACCCATTTAAAGAGATCTCACTGTATCTTACTGTATTTTATATAGGGCTTACTCCTTTATCTAGAAATCAATGAAAAAATCTATGCACCATGCTTATAAGCAAGAGAATATGCAAACAAGATTAGGAAAACAACAAAATTATGAAATTACTGTCCAAACAATCCTAGTCGAGGGCTACCCCGGGCAGTGGAATAGGATAAAACCATTCAAATACGACTACTTTAGGTCCAACTGACTGTCTGACTGTAAGAAGTAAGCATTCCCTACCTTGTGGTACTGTCTGGGGATGTTCTGATGGACTATAAACAAACTCTATATCTCTGGAAGCATAAGGAGGAAGATGTAAAAACTAGGCTCTATAACCTAAAGTAGTCAGGGTGTCGGAATAGCCCAGAGTTCAGAAGGGGGGGCACCTTATCCTTCTATGGGAAAGCTAATTAGATTTGCAATGGAACTGTTGAAATATTTCAATATGAAAATGAGATTCGTTCAAGTCATATTTTTCTTTTGTCATAAATTGGGGCAATTAGTCTCCGGGATTATAATCTTATTGTCTTTGATCTTGACACCGTACTAGACACTAGCTCCATCTTCAAACACTAACCATTGTTGTGGCTTTACTAGTCGGTGCTCGTCTTGTTGTTTTCCAACCCCTGTTGCATACTTTCATACCATAATGTTTGGGTACAACTCTACTCTACATATGGTTATGGGATGATTTCAAACTGGTTTTCATTTTCTATGAAGGAGCCTTAATATTAAGAGGGAAAACATTTCTTAAAATGTGCATTGTATAATGACAAAAGTGTGTACTGGATATAAAATTGTGTATATTTGTTTTCAATTAAATGTTGGCTTGTATGGTCGCAGTGCTGTAATATTTCTACTTTCATTTAAGTAACTAGGTTTAATACAAAATATTGTGTCATTGTTATTTCCATATGAAAAGCTGGGAATTTCGTGGTCCTTTTGGATGGATTTATCGTTTTATTTTCTTCTCCTTCATAAAATTATTACTACAGTCCTTTACTAGAATTGCATGAATAATTGGAGTTTATTAAAAAATGTCTAGAAAGTAGATTTTTTGAGAAATACCTGGAAATTCAGCGCATGGCGAGGAGGCAGGAGACAACGATAGCGTGCACAGCGAGCAGGAAGAGCAGAAAACGAGGCCGCATATCACCGAGGACACAGATAAGAACCTAGACAAAACTTGCAAACACAGAAAATTAGATTTAAAAAATAAATAAATAAAACATAAACAAAAAAAATTAACATAGCATAAACCATAAATCATAAACCTTACCTTCTCACCTTCGCTTGCTCCCCTCCTCGCCCCTGCAACAACACAACACAAACAGAGTGAGACAACAACATATCAGCGCAACGGTCTTGCAACAACGCAACACAAATAGAGTGAGACAACAATAGAGCAGTGATACAGTAACTAAGCAGCGAGATAGAAACAGAGAAGCGAAATGGTAACAAACTAATTAACCAAAATCTTGTTGCGATCTCGAGGCAAGTATATTTATAACAAAAAGTTCGGCCAAATTATTTTAAAAATTTCGGTCGAACTATTAGTTCAGCTGGACTATTAGTTCAATTGAACTTTTTTTCCGGTTTTCCCATCTTCAGCCAAAAATATGTTTACCCACGCCATCAATATGTCGTCAATGTTAACGGCAGAATTAGTTCGGTTGAATTAATTTAAAAAATTCGGCTGAAATTTCTAAAATTTCAGCCAAACTGTTGGGAAAATAAAATTTCCAAACGTGTTTCTCACGAAAGTGTAACTCACCTTCATATTTTTACCCAAAGAAATTATTTTAACATTCACGAGGCTAAAGATAGTGTATGGGATATATTGCTCTCCATTTGGCTCTTGTATTTAGCCCATTTCCTGTGAATTCTCACAATAAACACTTATAGTTTCTTGACAAACCCTCACTGAATAGATTATCGCAAGAGCTAGTTTCCAAAATATCAGCGTAACTTACTGTGTTTTCTTTGAAGGCCTCACATTCTAAAATTAAATTCTTTTCTGTTTCCACTTTTCTGGAAGAGAAAAAAATACATACTCTTTCCTCCCACACTTCTTTCGTCTTTTCAAACACCATGTTTCACAACAGAGTTGATAAGAATTAGTCCTTAGTTGAGCAATAATAATTTTGTCTCTCCAAAAAATATTGGCCCCTATGTACCCTTTTTTTTATGATTATGAGTGGGATTAAACTCTTCAATATAGTACTTTTTCTTTCTCCCTAGCTTCTTCTCCGAAGTATGTTTGTGGAACTTATCCATAACAAAAGCTTTTATCTCTTCATTGTTTGTGGGACACAAGCTCAATAAAATACCCCATTTACTAAACCATTTGTTATTTTGCCACATCCAAGTCTTCTTTCTTTTGCACAATATTTCCTTAAACACAAAATTAGGTCATTTGCACAACATTTCATTAAACACAACCTTAGGTCATTTGCCCTCTTCCATTTGCTCAATTTTTTTTTATACCTTATGAATCGCACCATAAAAATTGCTTCAATAGGAGCAACCCCTGTTTCACTAAAAATACAAGATAGCATAAGGAACTGCACCTTTAATTTTGAATTTTTTTGTAATCAAACACTTCCAAATTTTCTCAATTTGTTTCCATTGCATGTCAGATGTACTGCTGGCCCACAATTCACCACCGTAGAGAATCACCAAAATCACTAAAATCCCAAGACTCTTTTTTAAAAGTACATCACCAAATACTATTACACATGGACTAATAGACAAGGGAAAATATTTGGCATGTATATAATTACAATCACAACATAGAATAATCTAGGATATTGTATTTGTACATAGGGTATTGTAATTATAAGAGTGACAAAGCATGTAAGCGTGCCTCTTTTTTATTTCGTAGTGAGACATAGGAAGTATCCTTCAACTTTTCATAGCATTCAAAGGATAACGATGGTACTATTCACATTCCTTCTAGAGTAGTAGTGTGTAATATTGTTGTGAAGGTCAAGCCTTGACATTCAGTGTTACCAATGTTAATGGTAGCACTTATTAAGGCCATTCCTTGAGATTTATGTATAGTCAGCGCCCAAGCCATCTTAAGGGGAGTTTGTTTACTTCGTTGTATGGGTGGTATTGGTACATATTTTGGTTGTTTTTGGTCCCATGGAGGTCCAAATTATTTATCAAAATCCATAACAACATACAATGGTAAATTTGGAGGGTTATGTCTTGCTGCATATACAATTTGCATGACTACTCCGAGAGCACCTTTGATTAATCCATCTTAGACCCATAAATTGCAAGATAGCATAACTTGTTGGCCTACATAGAGAAATATTTGTTTTTCAAATTGTTCATCATCTTGTTGGTGTGCTTCTAAGCCATTTGTGAATTCTCCAAAGGTTTCATGCAATTGGCATATGAAATGATTCAATTATGGATTTGTTATGGTTATCAACAAGAATTTTTGGCAAATATGTGGATTGAAGTGTCAAATATTTGGCATTTTTCAATCGACAAGAATATGTTAGTTCTTGAATGAAGGAGGGTCCAATCATCTATTATAGGTGTATCACTGTGAATGTTTGAAATCATCTGGTGGAAGTGACCCTGGGTGTTGAGAAGTCCTTGTTGTCGAAACAATGTTTGTAAATTGATTACCGTGGTAACGTTTGTCCATAAATTCCTCACTGGAGTTTCACCTACATAAAGAGGTTTTTCTATTACTAGTGGAAGTTGAGCCAAATCCGCGCTAAGAATTATTGAGTGGTTACCAAATGAGCAGTGGCTTGTTTCTAGAAATGCCTCACAAAAATGACCCTTTATCTCCACAAACAATTTAGAGCCTATGAAACTCATCTCATCAGTTAGAATGTACTGAATACCTTTCATTTCTTCTTGGAACATTATAATGGATTGAGCGCTTAAAGGTTTCATGTCTTTTATAGGAATTCGAAGCCCTGAATGTACAGTGGTTGCATGTATGATAAATGTTGCAACACCAGTAAGGGCAAGAAGAAGTATTGGGCTAAGGCCAATTATTTTTCTAGAAGATAGTGCCTCTTTGATGTGGCTTATCAAGTAGGATTTTCTTATGCCTTCAGTTCCTTGGATGATCATCTTTAATGGATCTTTTGGCTATGATGCTTGTGAATGTTTCATGACTATGTCCAATGAATGTTGTTGATTTGTAGATAGTGTGTTTCTAAAAGGACATATGGGATCTTGTTGTTGTATGACTTCCCCTTTCCTTCGATTGTAGTTGATTAATTTTGGTGAAACGTTAAATGTATCTTTAGATACTTCTAGTTGATCCCATAGGTGGGAATTTTCGATTCCTCAGAGGCCTAGCATGTCAAGAGAGCTGAATTGGTTATTCCCTGTAGGGACCAATCTTGATAAATCTTGCCATTCATTCATCTCCATATCTGATTTCATGTTAATATTGGTAGGTTCTTCCTCATATGGTTGGTCATAAAGAGTGATAATAGGGATTTGATTAGCATGCCATGCATGGTAGTCATTTCTTATACTCTCCCAATTAGCCAAAATATCTTCTTCGGAAAGACATATGTCTTTAGAGAAAGAGCGAAAGGGTTTATATACGAGTATTTCACTCCAATAGAAATCAACAAAGGTATTAGAATACGTGTTTGGTATTGTAGGAAAAAGTGGCCATACATGGAAAATTGTGGGGATGTGCTTTTTTTTTCACTTTTGATATTTTTGTGCTTGGTAATATGTCGAATATTTTGCAAGATCAAGCACACAGATAACATCCATGAAAGTAGGACGAGTCAAATATGCATCGATGAAGGTAGACCTGACAAGAAATCATACAATTCATGAGAGACTCGATGAAATATATGGCAACCAACATTTAGTTTTGTGAAGGTGCGGCTACATGTGACAAGGGGAAAATTTTGGAGCATATGGAAAGTTTCATGTGCATGTCCTAATCTACAATTGCTTTTGAGTGAAAGTGTAAATAGGAATTTGAGGCAGGATCAGTTGGATGTGATGTAGTTGCAATTATGGTTATGATATGGTGGTAGGTCTTAGATCTCCATCTGCTTTGGAAGTGTATTTGGAAATGTATCTCAGAATTGCATGACAGGAGAGAATGGGTTTGCAGTCTACATCTTCTCTCCATTTTTGAAGTATGTTAGGATTATGGATGTTCAGGCACTTGTCATTGCTTTTTGGATGATATATATTTTGGCCTATTTCATCAATGTAGATTGATGATTCCATTTTCACCTTCCAAGGGAGCTTATACCTACATTCAAAGATAGACCCTTTTTTGTGTAGACATGTTTTGTTAGTGCATTTTGTATGTCTTTGAAATCTATTTAATATTTCATCATAGTCTTGAATTGGGTTGGTTGTAAATATCTCTTATGTATCTAACAAGTGAGACCTATCTTCAATCGATTTATGCATAGCCATGTGTGTGCCATGGTCTCTTCTAGGATTCCAAGTTGTAACATAATTATCAAAGAAACTCTTTGCATTATTGATTTGGTTTGGGTCATCCCAATCCATTGTTTCCATGTTTGGATCATCAACAAGCCAAAGGAAACCATGTATATATGTAAAGTCTCGATGTTTCCATTCATACCTACAAAATGAATATGAAACTAGTAGTAGAAATGATAAATTCTTGAGGTTAAGTAGAGGTATTTTGAAGTATTATAGTTTATGTACCTGTACCAATAGTCTATAGCATGCATATCTTTTTGTAGTATCTCTTCTTGGAATATTGAAAACCTTTTGTACCCCACTGTTGGTGAAGCATTGGATCAACAATTTTCCCTGATGCATAAGTGAATGCAAGTCTGGACAGTTTTTATCTGCTGCAATGAGAGTGAAAAATAATGTTGGGCATTGAAGTTCTATGATCATTGTTGTTAGCTCAATCCTTCCTATGGTCTAGTATGCTTTAGTCCCATGAAGGTGTGCTCCGAAACGCATGACGTGTTCTGGTAGATTATCTGGAGGAAATTCTTTGAGATGGGAACACAATTCTTCATTTGTGGTTGGTGTATTATGCTCTTGCCTTCGCTTGACAAGGAAGGTAGTTGTTTCTTGACTTCAATGACACATAATCAAAGTATAGAGGTAATATATAAATCGAGGATGGCTACCACACCTATTTTCATGGTATCTCATTAAGTGTACCACATAGCTATCAATTGGGATGTTCTTCATGCGTCATTGGTGAGGAAGGACATCATCAGTGGGTAAAAGAGTTGGAAATTCCATGTCAAATAGACCCTATGTTTTGTACTCATTGGTTAGTGATAGACCAATTTTTGGCCATGCAATAATATCTGGTGGAGCATTTTTTGTAGTATGAACAAATGCTTTTATTTTTTTCCATTTCTCGTTATGTGTTTGGAAATCTAAATGGAAAGGAATACATTGATTGCTTCTCATGTCTAAGGGCATGATCTGTTATATCTGTGGTATTTGACCTTGCGGTGTAAGAATTGTAGGATTCTACAAACACAGAGTTGAGGTGAGAGGAGACATCGGTGCAAGTTTCTCGAATAGATGAAATCAAGTTTAGATCTAATTGGAAATCATTGTAATATTTTTCAAGTTACATATTATATAACAATGCATTCATGACATGAGATTTTGTGACATAACAATCATAACATTTTCCCTTTCCTCCGGGTCTCTTGAAAAGCAAGATGTCAATATATGAAAGAAGACGTGGAAGGTGAGTTGTTATTTGGGAAATTTGTTGTGGGAAACTAATAGTATGGACACTATATTTGTATTGACCACCTCGACCATGCCTAACTTCCAATATGGGGCTAATTCAAGAAATTAGAATCTCCTCAACTTGAGTTTGTATTTATGGGACTTCGGGTTGGTCACCAGGAGCTATATTGTTCCATTTGGAGAATCGATGGATATTTGTTTCTCTATGGAATTGATTAAAAATGTGCCCATCAGGAGTTGGGCGACAAAGAATGTTAGGGTATGATTCCATACATGTAGTACATGTGTGTATGTTAGACAAAGCATCAATACATTTTCAAAAATATTTGGAAGCATTTGTGTGGCTATAGTGTTTGAAAACATGTGTTGGTAAATCCATAAGAGGTGGTTCTTGTCCTGTGTGTGGAGTCTCTCTAGGTCTCTTAATTTTTTTTTCTCAACATATTTTATCCTATGTTTTTCATTTTTTTGGTTCCTCGATGAAGATAGAGTTGTATTAATCGGGTCAACATTTTTTCTAGTGGGAGTTCCATGATTCCATTTAGTTCTATTTTTTTGGTTTATTTATAGATAATGGATTAGATGTCAGTGCCAATTGTACATGTTTTTGGTGGGAAGTGTGATTTGTGAAGGTGGTATGTGTGGAACATTTGATGTCATGTTGTGTTGAAAGAGAACAAGCCTCTGTAATAATATTGAGATTTCTGTACTTGTGGTATATGTTGTTGTTGTTTGGAATAGGGGTCCATTTTTGGCCATTTGGAAAGAATTTAAATTTTGAAATTTTTTTGGGTGATGTAAAGTGTCTTCATTTCCATCATATACCTCTATTTGATTTGTTTGAATTTTTTATTTTTCCACATTTTCACTTGCACTAGATGACATTACCTGTAAGAGAAACAAGGAACAAGTTGTAATTAGAACAAATAAATATTGATAACACATTTCATAGGTTTGATAACATTTTTTTGTATGTGGATTTTCAAAATATTTAAAAAAATTGTTAGATTTAATTTTAGAATATGTATAAATGAATGAGGAAGTTGGGATTTTTTTCCATAGAGCTGCTACAATGGAGGAAAAAGGCTGAAACATAGGGACTTTATGTAATGTGTATATAGAAAAGAGTACAAAATTACAGAATGTTGTTTGGAAGGAATCACGAGACCACTTTACATTCACTATAGGTTTTTTTCCATTGAAATGATACAATGGATGAAAAAGCCTCAAACCATAAACAATTTATGTAATATATATATGGAAAAGAGTACAAGAATTACAAAATAGATCACTTCGCATTCACTATTTATTCAATAATCCTAGGATGGGGATTTCATCTTTTGGCTTTGGTAAGTGTTCCATTTTATCACATGAAAGGACAATGCATTTGATTTGTTTTTCATTAGCAAATGTTACTTCATTCACTACTAATTTGAACAAGTAATTTTTAAAGAACAACTTGGCAAAAATTTATGTGATTTTTTTATTGTTCCTCTCATAGCCATATTCAGATAACTTCTCATCAGGAACACCTATAAGTTTTTCTACAGCTTCTTGAAATGCAGTAACATTAATTTTTCTTGTTTGCTCTTCAATGATGAACTGGAAAATGTACCTATACTCACATTCAAAGGCATGTTGATTCAATACATTCAACAATTCCAAACACAATCCTCAATAAGTGTGAGGTTTTCTTTGCACGTCTGATATTTAAATGCAAGTGGGCATGCAGTGTACCAACAATTTTTTTCATTTATAGAAGAAATAGTTTCCTCAACCAAAATGAATGTAGTGGTTTAGACCTTTTCCAATCCCCTCATTTTCTATGTTGACCAAGCGCTTTTGAGTGGAAGGGTGCCCGCCTAAAGCTCCATGTGCGGATAATGAGTGTCAAGTAGAATTTGTCAATGGATTCTCGAACCAGGTTTTCAAATCTCGTGCTTCTTTGAGAATAGTATTGATGGAAATTTGGGATGTGAAAGTTGTAGTAATTGATATCCTATTAAATTTAGTTACTTTTCCAACCTTGAGAGAGATAATTGGAAATCTATCTAAGATAGAATATTGTTCAAGGTTATTTTTGTTACATAATATTCCCCATACTATGAGATCTATGCTATAACCTAACATATCCTTTAGTTGGAGAGTTATCTTATGTGTCTCTATTCCATTCTTTCTAATGATGGTTACTAAAGGGATAATGTAAATAGTAATTCCAATAATATCAACTATACCATTGTTGGCTAATGTTGGTACCTTATTAATAGGAGTGAACAAAAAGTTGTGGATTGGTATTGAATGTTCATCCTCAAAATAAGATTCTATGGTCGAGTGTTGAAATTTGCAACAAAAAATATTGAAAATTACAATAAGAAGAGGCTTCTAATTTAATTTTCCCTTAATTAAATTAGAATTTTGATTCTATGGTCGAGTGTTGAAATTTGCAACAAAAAATATTGAAAATTACAATAAGAAGAGGCTTCTAATTTAATTTTCCCTTAATTAAATTAGAAGAAAATTATAATTCCACCTCACATGACAACTTGTGCGAGTTAACTAAGTCAAGAAGACTTGGTCAGCTCAGTCAATTCAAGTTGAGGGTCAAACTAGAGGCATGTAGAATTATCCCTAAGTTTTAGCGGGCCCAGTTACAATTTATTTTGAGTTGTAATTATTTAACTTAATGATTTGAGTTAAAATCAGTTAAAATAGTTATAACTGATGGAGGAACTAGTGAGAGGTCCAATGAATTAAATCTAATTTAATTCACATGCAATTACCTCTCCCTGCCCAACAAGCCTCGGGACTTTGTCGTCGGGCGAAGGGGAGCTGCACATAGCTCCCCTTCGCCCGGTGCCCAGGCCACAACGTCAGCTAGGTGGAGAAGTCGATTCCCAAAATCAACCTCCTCGTCGAGCTAGCCTCAGGGAGGACGAAATTAATTCATCATCACAAATTTGTTTTGTAAAGTTGTTCATTCATCATCACTGTACTGTTTTCTATCTGTTTTCTATCGAGTGACTTCAATACATTATATAAAAAAACATTATATTTATTAAATTGTTATTAATATGATAAACTTAAAATAAATATAAATTAATATAAATAAGTTGTCTTAGGCTAAGATTTGAAAAAAAATATACTTTTGTTGGAAATGTTGTCATTGATGGCAAAGGAGGTAGCAGATGCAGAGACAGGAACAGTTACAAGGAGACAAAGACAGACAATGGAGGCAACAAAGAGGAAATGAATATAAAGGAGAAAGGCAGAGGCAGAGTAAGCAAATACAGAGACAGAGCCGTTATCACAACAGTAGAGGCAGAGGCAGAGTGACAGAAGCAGCAGAGGCAGAGCCACAGCTGTTATTCCAAGAATATGTATATATATATATATATATAAATTTCGAGAATATTTTATACAGCCGGGCATTACACATAACATTCTGGGCTTTATATTCAAATGTGCAGTGGAATGCAACGAGATTGGATATGCTTTGAATCAGTTGGCATTCATTGTTTGAATTATGTTTGAAATTATCCCCATTTTTGAACAGAGCACTTGTATTCGATTGACATGGAGGTTGTATATATGGTAGAACTGTGCGTTATATATATGGCAGGACCGTGTTGAAATGCCAGAGACCAAGGCCACTTATAATGGAGCGAAACCATAGTCATAAATTCATTCGAATAATCCCTGTGCATTTAACCCCACTCATAGAAGAACCCTGCGTGAAACCGTGGTCACTTAACTCTGTTTTATGATAATAGAATTCCCGCTTTATAGAAATAAATACATTTGTTTGTTCGTGTTAATTGAATTCCTCAACCGGAGATTAAACCCAGAGTTAATAAACGAGAATATACACAGGAGAGCGCAAACTAGATGTACAACCGCGGTCAATCACTGTAGCAAAACTGTGAGCGGGTTTACAAGGTGGGTTTCCCCTCTTCGCACCGCTTCAGGCGAGTAAGCGGTAATCTTTGGTTGGGCAGCGATTCCACAGGATTGTTGACACGTGGCATAGGCGAGGTTGGAAAACTGCCTGTTAAAGTTCGTCCATCGCTCATTATCATTCGCGCATGTTGGTCGAGCGATATCCGTCGGATTGCATGAGGTAAGGGATCATGGTAACGACTGTCGGATGGGCGCATGAATTAACAAAGGTGCGGTGCATGCGGTTAATTGGTTATTGATTGCATGTGTGGGGCCCAATCAAACATGTATTAAGGTTTATGGGTTTAATCCAAAGTTGGGATTATATGTGATGATATATATAAGCGACGGTTAACCTTTTATTAAAGTCAGTATATATGTATGAGCGAATGTGCATATATGGCAACATTAGAATGCTGTGTGAATATTCATATGACGTCGTTGAGTTATACACAAGCGCATAATAATCAAGGTATGGTCTGGCATAACGTTGGGTTGCGGCTCTACTGCTAACTATAGTGAGGAATATATGCATTGATATAGAGCGCATAACATAAGGGACTCGGGATTAATATCTCAAATATCAGAGATTTGAGATATTAACACTCTCAGATTTAAATTTAATTGAATTTGCCAGTGTGGAATTAAAGAGAAGTGTGAGATTGCCCGGATTGGGAAAATGATTGGGCAATGAAATTTTGGATGCATTTACACACAGTTAAGTGAAATATTGAAAAGTACTGGGAATATGGTTGATTTATTAACACTTCAGATTTAAGCATTGAAACTGCCAGCGTAGAACAAAGCAGAGATTGTGAGATTGTCCGGACTTAGGAAATGATTGGGCATGAAACTTGAATGCAATTATGGAAAAGGAAAAGAAGAGGAAAGCATGCAGAGATGAAAGTTCGGTGAACAGGAATATGTACAAGAATGAGTTGGACAGGTGAATAAGCACAAAAAACAGGGAATATGCAGATGACAGTGAACAAAGTGTATGCAGAATAGGTTCTTAACAGCAGCAGAAAAAGACAAATCCAGTAAAGCCAAAATCCGGAAAAGGATCTGAGTGAAATTGAAATGTTTAATTAAAAATGTGAATGTAAATGTTGTAATTATTTTTATTGTGTGTGATGCAAAGGCAAGTATCCTAAGGAAAAGACAAAATCCCACTGTAGCATGGAAATTTGTACATATTGTAGTAATTCTAAAAATGAGTTGGAAAAAGGAATAAGAAGACAGAAACCAAAGAGTCATGACTGTTCACTCCAAATTCCTTGTGAAATACAAATACTCATGTGAGAATTTCTATATATAATATCAATTTGATAAGCTCAACAAAGAGAGAGAGAGAGAAAATATAGATAATTCAGAGTATAGAAGAATAAAGCAGAGAAAATTAAGAGAAGAAGAGCAGATACAGAACATAGCTGATATCTGGAGTAAATCAGCAAACATTTAGTTTGATAAATTAAGGAATTTGGAGCTTCCCTATCAAGTTGCAGTTTGATAGCTGTCAGTTGTAGCTGACCAAGGTTGAAGCCTCCTGTAGGTTGGTGCCTGCAGAAAATTGAAGGGAGTTGGTGCTTCTTTGCAAGTTGTAGCTTGCAGAATTGAGGTTGGAGCCTCCTGTAGGTTGGTGCCTGTAGAAAAATAGTGGTGAGAGGAAGTTGGAGCTTGCCTTTGCATCACAACAATAATAAGATGTGGTTTTCTCCCTTTATGGGTTTCCACTTATATCTGGTGTCTTTGTGCATGATATTTATGTATTGATCTGATATGTATCATCTGCTTAATACCTGTTGCTCTCATATTAAGTCTACTGCTATATTATACTGACACTTGCTGCTTACATTCTAAGATTACTCACACATTAAATTGGATATGAAATTAAGGTGTAAATAAGTTTAATGAAAAGTTCTAAAATATCAGGAATGTGTTAAACTGATTCACCCCCCCCTCTCAGTTTAACTGAAGGTTCAACAACTTTTAGCCTTTAAAATTAAAATTACTCTTGCAATAATAAATCTTTCATTTAATTCATTTAAAAAAAAATCTTTAATCATATAATTATTCTATAATTTCATAGTTCAAATATGTTAAAAACTTAATATTTTTGAATCCATGGTTGGAAATTTGTGAGAATATTAAAGTTTTTCTGAGCTATGGTATTTTATCTTTAATGTTATGGTTAAAAAAAATTACAATTTTAGGGTTTTTTGGAGTCAAGATATTTTAGCTTTAGCAAGATGGATGAAAATTGTTGGAAATTATAAGGCATTGAGACATGATATTTTAATCTTTAACATCATGTATCAAAATTGTTGAAACTTTACGATTATTCAAAGTCCTAATATTTTATCTTTAATTCCATTGTTAAAAAGTGTCAAAATTATGACCCGGTTTCTTTTTGTTATTCCAAAATCAACACTTTTGTTCGAGGGTGTTTTTTCAATCCTTTTTTCAAGAAAAAAATTGGTTTTTAGCATAATTTAAAAAAAATGTTGAAATTTAACCCTAAAAAAAGTGCGTTCTAGAATACACACTTTTTGTTTTTGGGGTGGTTTTTCATGTTTTTTGAGTTTTTTTGAGCTAGAGTTCTCGTTTTGAGGTAATAGTTCTTGTTTCATCGATAACTTGGTTATGTTTCAAAATGGAAACAAATAGAAACAATTTTTGTCATTCATGGAAACAAATGGTTTCAACCTTCATACTGCAACAAAAACTAACAACTAACTTTGGCTTTGTGCTAGATCACTTTTGGAGAAATTTGCCAATTGCAAGAATTAGATTTTATGTCTTTGATGCTTATCAGATAGACAATCATGCCATTTATCTTACAATCCAAATGATATTAGCTTGAATAATTACTGAGGTTATAAATCTATTTCTTGCTATCATTTCTGACAACATTTTTAAATACATAAACTTTTATCTATGTGATAGGTTCCTTAATAGTTAGATTCTTGCTACCTATGAACTCATCATTATTTAATACAAACTATATAATGGTCAGTGGTTGACATGGAATCAAACATGTTTTCCAATAAAATATATTGCATTTATTTATTTTTACCTGTATGGCTAAGGAATGTGCATTGAAGAACATGAAAGCTTGTGATACAATGCTTTCAATAATGTGCCAAGGTAACTAGTTTTTGTTTCTTTCCTAACCATAGTTTTTATTCTATTATTCTGCATATTGTAGACTTGTTCCCCTTTGATAAGCACAATATTGATTTGAAATATTTTTTTGCATTAACCATGATTACAATTCATCAAGATAGATCATTAATTCAATTGTCTTTTTCCAAGACAACAAACTCCAAAATACTCCAAAATAGCAATATGGACACTTACAACACATCAACTGTCAACTCTAAGATTGGATATCAACAAACAATGCTAGAACATGACACAAAATTGTCATATTTCACTTTGATTTTAGTTTCATTTGTTTTAAAAGTGGTTATTTTTCTAGGAAATGCATTCCTCTTTAACAAACTAATTTCCTTTTCAAATATGAAAATGTAAGAAAATGAAACCACAACCCCGCTCCATTATCCATAACTCATCTAGATGGCTCACAAATGTTTTTGAAGACAATTTACTTGCAATATATGGCCCAAGCCTAAGAAAAAATTCAAATTCATCTTTAAAGAGCCAATTACTTCATGTTTATCGTACTCACAAAGATGGGAAAATGAAAATAACAATAAATATAAATAGTAATTTAATAAAATGTTTTAACAATTTTTTAAAACTAGGAAATAATTTTTGTATCAAAGCTTTGCAATCAGAACCAAAGGAATATATGAGACAGGTGATTCCTAATATTTCATTCTCTTCTAGAAAGTACCATAGTGGAAAATATACCACAAGTTTTCAAAAGCCATAGATTGGCATAAGATAGCATGATACAATTGATCATTATGTCACCTAACACATATGCAATTGGTTATGTGGCAACAATAGTCATAGGCTACCAACAAAACAACATACTTCTTGAACTTACTATCAAAGATATTGAAACAACAAATAATATTGTAATTGTAAATTTGATACTACAATAAAAATTTTGCTTATTTTTTCTACATAAATTAAAAAACCAGATATTCTATTGCATTTCTTAGTTTTATGTCTAATCATTCATTAACATGAATGCATACAGTTGTAACTTATTGAAATACATAGAGGACAATTTCTGAAAATACAATATAAGCTACAATAGAAAATCACACCACTATACATTTTCAAAAACATTGTAAGAATTGTTCCAGGACAAGTTCAGATACTATGTCCTTCTACAACAAGATTTATTGACACTCTCAATGATGACTTTTCCAAGGCATACTTTTTATCTTTTTTTGAATAAAAAACACAACTGTTTTCTCAAGCTTTTTCCCTTTTAACTAGAATATGTTTCATGTTTTTTTGCCAAAAGTTATATCTTTCTTTTGGAAGATATTTTGGGTTGATAGATCCCATTGACCTGTGAAATAGGTACAAGGTGCATTATGGCCAAAAAATGTGTTTTCTCCGTCATTTCAAAAAATATGTTGCAGTTGCAAACAACCTATGATTTCGCTTTCATCTGAATATGCAATTTGTAAAGAAAACACAATATGAAGCTAGAAACATAATGTTGACTACATATTAGACATCAATAATGGAAAAATAGAATTCATGTTGCAAATGCCAGAACTAGAAAAATATTATCCACTGATTCCTACAACAATTTTTGAATGATATGGAGATAACATTTTATCAATAATTTTCCACTTACGTGGGTTTTGTGTCAAAGGGATTTTGGCTTTGATAGTTGACAACATTTTTTATTCTATTGAACCATTGTAATCAACAATAATCTCCAGTAGTGATAATAGATGTAAACATTCTAGTATAAATATGCCTTTATATATATATATATATATATATATATATATATATATATATATATATATATATATATATATATATATATATATATATATATATAGTAAGTAGTTTTTTCTTTATTGAGTATTTTTTAGGAAAAAAATGTAATTTTCTTGGACGATAATGATGGTTCACTAATCCCTGGATGCAGGTGACATGCCCCGAACGTGCGAGGACAGATCCTTCCATGGTCATATTAACAACGCTCTGCAAACCCAGCTCTAACCTGATGCAGAGACTCAATTCGTTAATCATTCATAATGGCACTTTGTTGCACTTGACCTCTTTCCATACTTGCATCACACACAACCCCACTTGGACTGTCCTTCATCTCATCTGCAGGCGTGCCACAATCCCTCACTGCATGTGCGCTTGTGAAACGAGTCTTCAAAAGGCACTCAAGCTCCCCATTCTGCTATCTCTTTGCTGCTCCAGTTGGACTCTAGAGCCATTTTTGTTTATTCCCTCGCCAACTCGCCTTTGTTCTAGTTCCCCTGTGCGCACTCCCTGTTGCGTGCTCCCCCTGACACGCGAACCTTGTTAAACACCCTCCTGCAGCGTGCTCCGACCACCGTGATCCTCCTTTTAGCATGCCCCCTGCAACGAGCCTCCCGAATGAGCACCTCCTTGATGAAAGCCCCCCCTCCTATTCTCCTCCCCATTACACATTATCTGTGGTGTGCTCCCCTATTGCGCGTCCCCCTGTTGTGTGACCGCCTATTGCACGCCCCCCTCTACGCACCTCTGTTGCACGTTCTCTTGCTGTGCATCTCCCTTCTCTGGTCCCGACTTCCATTCCTTTGCTCGTCAGCTTCCCCATAGCCCCACGACAGTGTCAAAATCCCACCAAGGGCAGCCAAAGAGGCGCGTTCTCGAGGCACTATCACTGTGGTCAAGATCAACGTCTCTAATCCATTGAAGTTTCCTCTACAGGCAACCATGATAGGTAGGCTGCTCAAATTCCTAAATGCACTGAGCAAGAGACTTTCTTAACTCTAGAGAAATAGAGGGGCAGAATAGGCCCCTGGAAGTCTGCCATAGTGCACTCTAAGTTACCCACTCCACGGAAAACCGAGCCACTCCCTGTTCACACGCCAGTGGAGGAGGAGACATACATCTGGATCATGGATTCAGATGGAGTCTAGACCAAAGTTTTAGATGCAAAGTACCCTATTGCTCCAATAATCCACGTAGACCCCCTGAAGCCCCCGCACGATCCAACAGCTGAGGAAGAGGCCATTGCATGTGAATATGGATGCCTCATCGAGGAGGAGGACCCTGCTACAGAGGATGATGAAGGCACACCATGACTACGCGGTAGCTGAGTTCGTCTATGTGTTTTGTCAACTCAATACACACTATAGGTATTTTGATTTTATAGGTGTTATGGAACATTTTGTAACATGACTGTTTGACCCTGTTAAGGGGTTGGTTTCCTCCTAGGAGGCAGCCCCAAACCTTTTCTATATTTAAAACTACCAAGGTTGGGATTGGCTAAGCACCGCTTGCCATCTCAACCCACTTCTTATGTAAAGTTTCTTTTATGATCTAATATAGCTTATCCTAACTTACAAAAACAAATTGCTGGTTCACTAATATATTTATGTGATTTTCTCTTGTTCCATGTTTTGATGAATACATGGGTAAAAAATGTGCTTTCATTTCACCTAATGGTTGACTACACAACAATGTTACCAGTGATTTCAATTGCCCAACTACCTTTTTTCCTTTACATTTTCTTGAAACAAAGCTCATAATGCTAGAAATTGTTTCATGGAGTGTACTATGCCAACAAAAAAACAAATTTTTGACACTTATTTGTTGCAGGGTAAAAAACTACTGCTATATATGTTAAAAAAAACATTTAAGTGATAAGAAATTTATTGCTAACTTCAGTGTTAAACCCTATAATAGCTTATTGTTTTTTTTTGTTAATATATTTGTCTTTTTGGAATTTACAACAATGTGTTGTGTATTATCTTGACCATACCACCTGTAGTTTGTTCCAATATATATTTATTGAACCTTAATTTGATATGTAATTATGAAATTGTTTCTTGATTTTGTATCATGATTTATTGTTATTTTAACCAAAATTATTGTTGCTGATGTAGTTTGATTTTATTGTTATAATAAACATGTTTTCCTAAAATATGGTTTAGTATTATGGTATACAATAGGACATCTGTCCTATAATGACTATCAAGAAATGTTCAATATTAATGTTGTGGACATTGATAGCACCACAAATTTGTTTCACTCTGAAAATTCAATATTTGTTTTCGTTAAGAAATTTTAGATAATGTGAAAGAAAAAAATTACCTACTGAGTGCAAATAATTTAAGAGTTAATGTTCATTTGGAAAAATGGTAATCCAAAATTTATTTCAATCTTTTTTGTTCAATTTATGTTAAAACATGGATGCAACTCTTTGTATTATCTCATTTTCTCATAATTGTAGCTTATAATCACATGAAAATCATGATTAATTAAAGCCTTGTTTTTCATCCAATGGAAAGGAATCAAAAGAATATGCATAAAACGACCATCAAACTTGGGCTGATTTTTTTAGCAAAAAGTAAAATTTTCTTCTTTAAATAACTCTTTCCATAAATTAAGGGATATTTTATTTTTTTATATCAAAATCATCACTCTGGAAAATTGCACTGTGGTTATACATATAAGTATTCAAATGCTAAATAAAGAACACAAAAGTATGTTGGACCATTTAAATGCATGCTAGAAAAAATAGAGTTTTGCAGATAGGAAAAAACCTCATATTCAATGATAAGCGTAGGTATGGATGGATTAAAGATAATATGATATATACAAGTGAGCATCGATGGAAGGAATTGATTGAGATGTATGACTCCAAAAGGACTTGTTAACATTGACAAAATTTATTTTTTCATTATATGGAATGAAGGTGCATCCCTCAATCCAACTATGGGTTATATAATCGAACTACGAGGATTTCTTCATTAAACAAAAATAATTGGATTTAATCATATGTTATATAATAACCACACAACCCAACTATGCAATATATTCCAAAGAGGAGGGATGAATCCTTTTTAAATCAACTTAACTTCAAGCTTATATATATATATATATATATATATATATATATATATATATATATATATATATATATATATAAGTGCACAAAGGAACTACAATAGAGAACCCATGGGAACATTCCTCTTACCTTTGTCTTAACTGCATGTTATACTTTATCTCACAACCACTTTTCATTGTCAAGGTCCCTTTCAATAACTTGTTTTTGTTGGCACAACCACAATTTCAGAACCCTGGACCCCATCCTTTTAATTGAAATACACATGTAGGCATTAATGAATAGGATTGATTGAATTTTGTGACTACAAAACCTGCTGATGTCAGAAAAATTTATTGTGGCATCATATGGCAGGAATGAAATATTCTCAACTCAACTATGGCTTATATAATCCATGTCAAAGGCTTTCTTCATTTAAAAAAACCACCAGATTCAAGTTTGTGTTATATAATCACCACATGACCCAATTATATAATATATGTTAGATGTGAGAAACAAGTCCTTTTTAAAAATGACTGGGTTCATATATATATATGACAACCGAGTCCCCAAACCACGAGGTTTTTGAACCAAGTCACGTGTGCCTTGTTCCAAGGTAAAATCCTTTGGGGAAGAGATATTTCCTTCTTTCTCTACCAATGTACTCATTATCGCAGTGTTTCTAATTTTTTTCAGATCCTTCCTTGCCAAATCACCCTAATGCTTAAAGGTACATGTTATTCAAGTATTTTAAATTACATGTGACCTTGGTGCCTTAAAATTCCATGTGATCCTAGTGTTTAAAAGGCCAACCTCATTCGGAAACTCCACAGGGGGATTCTTTTGAGGAATTTTTCTCTTGATGGAAATCCTCCGAACTAAATTTGGATTTGTTCCCCAACCGCCATTAATTAATGAACTTCCCTCGTTTTCAAAGGAAATCTAAGTCTTGGGTTTAACTTATTCTTATTTTAGTGTTGCAAGATTTAACACAACGACCCAATGTGCATTAAACCAACCCTGCAAAACTTGTGCAACAGATTTGTAACACTTTCGATAGATTCATGCTCCTCCTTATCAAGAAGCCTACCAATATTTGGATTATTGATCACACAATTCGATCAACGATAAAAAATCATCATCGATTCAACTTATAAATGAAATATTTGGATATTAATGGGGTAGGTAATAGGTTGTTTGAATTCTTTATTAAGTGCATGGTATGATTATGTGCTTGTAATATTGCATTAAGGAATCCAAGCTTGTTTCAATACGGTTGTACTAACACAATATGTGTTGAGATAACTGATATGCACTTGAGTGCAAGTGGGTGCTAGTTTTAGTATTATGACTATGATTGTGAGATGATTGTAGGCTATGGCTTGGCTATTAGTATTAGTAAAGTATAATTTCAAATTAATATACACAATGTCTTGATGTTTGGAAGATGTGACTGACATGTGTGAGCAGTGGCAAGGCAACATGTTTGGTATTAGCATGGAAAGGTAATAGTTTATTTTTCTATATAGATAACAATAGAGTGATGTGATAACATATAATAAGACTCAATTGTAGCAAGATAAAAAGGTAAAAGAAAAGAATTGGGTGAGAATTCCTTTGGCTATGTTTGGAAATCGTAATTCCAAATGAACGAGTTCTTTACATGAATAAAAAAAAAATTCTTAACCTTAATCTTGATTGACATAATGTGGATATGTGTTATATTCATGAATATGTGTTTGACAGGTTATTATCTTAAGGTTGATATTTGAGATAATAGGTTGAGTTATAATCTTGTATATGCATGAATAAAATCATGAGCTAATGTTGCATGACGCAATGAATCAAATGGAAAAAGAGATGTCCATAGATCTTGAAGAAGGCTCGGGATGAGCTATCACTCATGAACTCTTGGAATCACTGGGAAATCATGGGGGTTGAGTCATGGACTATGTTGGATATCTTGTGTTTTCATAGACTTGTGATTTGTTTGTTTTTGATTTGCAGTTTTGATTATGTCTGGTGAATGGCCATGCTAATTTGTTTTTGGTGATGTATTGTTGTTGGTTTTCTTCTTGTTTTCCTTTTGTTCTTGTCTTTTATGTTTTGAGGGTCTTGGGAATTAGTTGGGAAAGAGGAAATTTAATGGAGAATGATAAAATATTTTTGGCACCAAATAGGTAATAAAAGACCTAGATGAATCTCGGTGCATGTATAAGAGCAACTGAAGGCAAGAATATGACAACGAGATAGATTGGTTTGGTCCATTAGGGTAAATGGATGGTGGCAAGACAATCATGAGAACGATAATAGGAAAGGTAAAGTAAATGGGCTTAGGGTAACAAATGCCTTGACTAAGTTGTGAATCGTTGTTCTCAGTGGTGTGTATTTTGTGCACGAACAAAGAGAGTAATCTTAACCTAGACCTTATGATATCTGGTAATTATTTTGTGATCACGATTATTTGATATCTGTATACATATACATGTATGTATGTATGTCATTGTCTGGCAGGGTTTTCAACGATCATAATTTTGGAGGAATGATTGCTTATGCAGGCTATGATGAGGGATACATCAGTAGAGTGAAAGCAATGTGATTTGCGGCATGATGGGACAAGTATTTATAAGACACTAAAATCACGGTTTCTTGGTAAGCACAATGTGGTATTAGGATGTGCAGTACTAGAGTTGTGTACATGTATCATATGCACTATTGTTTACATATAGTGTTGTGCGCATGTTGCATAGGAAGTACTACGTACATATAATGTTGTGTACATGTTGCATATGTAGTGCTGCTACAGATGGTGCTATGTACATGTCGTATATGGAGTGCTATGTACATATGGCACTAGGTACATATGGCGATATGTGCATGTCGTATATGCAGTGTTATGTACAGATGGTGTTCTGTACATGTTATATATGTAGTGTTGTGTACATGTTGTACATGTGGTACTGTGTGCGCGTGGTGTTGTGTACACGTTGTGCAAGTGGTGTTTTGTACATGTGGTATTATGTACACATTTTGCAGGTGGTGTTGTGTACATGTGATTATGTGTACATTGTAAGAACTAGTCCAAGAAAATTTCAGATACTATGTCCTTTTGCAACAAGATTTATTGACACTCTCAATGACGTCTTTTCCAAGGCACACTTTTTCTCTTTTGTTGAATAAAAAACACAATTTTTTTCCCTTTTAATTACAATATGTTTCATGTTTCCATGCAAAAACTTATATCGTTATTTTGGAAAATATTTTTGGTTGTAGATCCCATTGACCTTTGAAATAGGTACAAGGTCCATTAAGGCAAAAAATGTGTTTTCTTTACCATTTCAAAAAATATGCTGCAATTTCTAACAATATATGCTTCCACTTTCATCTGAATTTGCAATTTGTAAAGAATACAGTATGCAGCTACAAACATAATGTTGACTACATATTGGACACCGATGATGGAAAAATAGAATGCATGTTTCAAATGCCACAACTAGAAAAATATTCATTAGGGGAATTTTGAGGTCTAAAATGGGCCTCCTAAGGAAAATGTACAATCAAAATTCACTTTATGAGAACCAATCACATTTTAGGGGATAGCATCATCCATAATGGTTGAGGTGGCATTGCTTGAGTTAAAGGTACTTACTTGTCACATTCTCAATGGTGGATAAAAACTCATGGTTTACTATGGTAGTGCTCTAAGTACTTTTAAAGTCAAAGTAAAGTACTTATAATAAATGTTATTTCACACTTTTTGAATAAAAATATATTATTGTCATTTCATATTTCTTGAAAAAAACAATGCATATCCCTATACATTTATTATATTATATTATATTATATTATTTTTATATAGTATATTAATTACATGTTATTATACAATTTAATAATATAAATTTTAATTAATAGCATATAATATAATTAAGAATTTATAAATTTATATTTATATTTTAGTTTAAGTTATTTTAGTACAAAGGACAAATGCATTAGTTGTTCAATGATAATGTTTTTTTCTTGAAAAACTCATTCTTATTTATAGTCAAATCAATACAATTTTTTTTATTAATTTTATTTTGGTACAACTTTTGAAATTAATTTAACTATGGTTACATGGATTGTGGTGCAAAAAGTGAAATTCAAATTCATAAATATTATTTTATTGGTTTAGCTATTATTTTATTATTTCCTTAGGAGGCCCATTTTAGACCTCAAAATTCCCCTAATGTTCCACCGATTTCTACAACAATCTTTGAACAATATATAGTTAACATTTCGTAAACAATTTTCCACTTACGCGGGCTTTGTTTGAAAGGGATTTTTGCTCTGACAATTGACAACATTGTTGATGCTATTGAACCATTATAATCAACATTAATCTCTAGTAATGATATTAGATGTAAACATTCTAGTATAAATATACCTATTGGTAATATGTGTGTGTGTGTGTGTAATAGTTTTTTTCTATTGATTCTTTTTCGAAAAAAAAAAATGTAATTTATTTCTTCGACGATAATGTTGACTAATATATTTATGTGCTTTTCTCTTGTTCAAGGTTTTGGTGAATATATGAGTCAAAAATTTGCTTTCAACTAACCTAATGGTTGACTACACAATAATGTTACCAGTGATTGCAATTTCCCAACTACTTTTTTTCCTTTTCATTTTCTTGAAACAAGGCTCATAATGGTAGAATTTTTTTCATGGAGTCTACTATACCAACAAAAAAAACATATTTTTGATATTTTTTGTTGTAGGGAAAAAACTACTGCTATATTTGTTTTAAAAAAAACATTTAAGTGACAAGAGCTTTATTGATAACTTCAGTGTTAAAACCTGTAATATCTTATTGTTTTTTTTGTGAATATTTTTGTCTTTTTGGAATAACCAACATTGTGTTGTGTATTATCTTGACCATACCACCTCTAGTATGTTCCATTATATGGTTATTGAATCTTAATTTGATATGTAATTGGAAATTGTTTCTTTATTTCGTACCACAATTCATTGTTATTTTAGCCCAAATTCTTGTGGTTGATGTAGTTTGATTTTGTTGTTATAATAAGCATGTTTTCCTAAAATATGGTTAACTATTCTAGTATATGATAGGACATCTTTCCTACAATGATTATCAAGAAATGTTCAATATTAATATTTTGGACATTGATAACATCAAAAATTTCTTTCACTCTGAAAACTCAATATTGTTTTCGTTAAGAAACTTTAGATAATTTGAAAGACAAAAATTACCTACTGAGTGCAAATTATTTAAGAGTTAATCTTCGTTTGGAAAACTGGTAATACAAAATTTCTTTTAAGATTTTTTGTTCGATTTATGTTGAAACATGGATGCAAATCTTTGTATTATCTCATTTGCTCATAATTGTAGCCTATAATCACATGAAAATCACGATTAATTAAATGTTGAAAATGGAAACAAGAAATCTTGAAAATGGCACGAAGAAAGATTCTAATTTAGTGTTCCCTTCAATTAAATTAGAAGAAAATTATAATTCCACATCACATGACAAATTGTATGAGTTGACTAAGTTAGTTTTACTTGGTTTAGTTATTTCGAGTTGACAGCCTAACTTGAGTCATGTAGAGTGGTTCCTAAATTTTAGGAGCCTAGGTTGAGTTTAATTTGAGTTTTAATAATTTAATTTAGTTAAAAACTTAGTTAAAGTTAGTTAAAATAGTTCCAATAGTTGGAGGAACTAGTGAGAGGTATAGTAGTGAGTTATGCGCTCTATGATCAATCATTTAACTAATGATTTAGCCATAAATAAATCATCCATGGCAGAACTGAGAGTTACCCAGTTGAGATTATAGTTCAAGGGAAGTATATTATCAGTTATATAATCATCCAAATTATATAGGTGGTGCATGCAGTCAAAGGAAGGCCCTAGATGGATTGCACAATATTGGATGAGGATTTCCTTAATTAATAGGGGCTAATTACCCAGGGAAACAACACAAGGAAGTAGGAGCTTGTAAGGCTAGGAAATTGGCTAACTGTTGGCGACAGTCTGTCTAGGAAATAGTGAGATAGATAGAGATAGTGCATACGTTTCTCAGAATAGCATTGTAATCTTCTCATATTTTCTGAATAATGCAATATATAGATAGCAGGTTTGTTAGTTGTGGCTTTCCCAAGGTAATCATTGTGTAATGTGTTGATTGAATTCTTTCTCTTGTATGCTTTGTGATTTCGCGATCATTTAAATTGGTTTCCGCAATTTGTAGAGTAGATTCAATTCTATTGTTTTAGAAAATTACAATTAGAAGTTTGAATCTACCTAAATTTTCTATATCAAAGTTTTATTTTTCATCTAATGGAAATGAATCAAAATATTATATATAAAACGACAATCAAACATGAGCTAATTTTTTGATTAATAGGTAATTTTTTCATCTTTAAATAACTCTTTGCATAAATTAGGCAATATTTTTTTTTGTTTATATAAAAATCATTACTCTCGAAAATTGCATTGTGCTTATACATATAAGTCTTCAAATTTAAATTAAGAATGCAAAAGTATGTTGGATCATTTAAATGCATGCTAGAACAGAGGGAGTTTTGTAGATAAGAAAAAGCTTTATATTCAATGATAAGCGTAGGTATGGATGGATTAGATAATTCATATATACAAGTGGGCATGGGTGGAAGGAATTGATTGAGAGGTATGATTCCAGAAGGACCTGTTAACACTCACAAAATTGATTGTTTCATTATATGGAAGGAAGGTTCTTTCCTCATTCCAACTATGGGTTATATAATCTAACTACGATGATTTCTTCATTAAACAAAAATAACCGTGTTTAAGCCTATGATATGTAAGCACCAAAAAACCCAACTATGTAATATATTCTAAAGAGAAGGAATGAATCCTTTTTAAATCCACCAAGTTCAAGATTGTATATATATAAGTGCACGAAGGAACAACAACAGAGAACCTGCGAGAATATTCCTCTTACATTTTTACTAACCATAGGATATACTTTAGCTCACAACCCCTTTTATTTGTTAGGGCCCCTTTCAATATCTCATGTTTCTGGGCACAACCACACTCTCGGAACCCTAGAACCCAACCTTTTAATTGAAATACGCATGTAGGAATCAATGAATGGGATTGATTGAGTTTTGTGACTTCAAAACATGTTGATTTCGGGAAAATTTACTGTGGCATCATAAGGCAGGAAGGCAATCCTCTCAACCTATCCATGGCTTATATAATCCAAGTCAAAGGGTTTCTTTATTAAATAAAAACCACCAGTTTCAAGTTTGAGTTATATAATCACCACACGACCCAATTATATAATATATTTCAAAGGTGAGGGACATATCCTTTTTAAAAATCACCATGTTTAAGCCCACATACATACATACATACATACATAAATACACACACACACACACACACACACACACACACACACACACACACACACACATATATATATATATATATTCATGCAAAGGGGTTTCAATATAGAACCCAACAGAAAATTCATCTTACCTTTGTCTTAATTGTAGCATAAACTTTAGGTTGCAACCCAAATTAATTTTCGAACTCCCTTTCAATAGCAGTTGTTCCTGTGGTTATAGACATGATATATGAACCTACCAGACCACAACCTTTTTATATTGTACATGCTTTCAAAACTTGTAGGAAAAAAAATCTAGGGGACGAAGATTCCTCTCTATCAATTGCTCAACTGTCTTCTGTTTACATCAACTGACAACACAAGTCCCCAAACCACGAGGTTTTTAAACCGAGTCACTTATGCCTTGTTCCAAAATTTCCAGGGCAAAATCTTCTCGGGAAGAGATATTTCCTTCTTTCTCTACCAATGTACTCATTATCCCAGTGTTTCTAAAGTCTGTCAAATCCTTCCTTGGCAGATCACCCTAATGCTTAAAGGTACATGTCAATCCAGTATTTTAAATGAATGCGACCATAGTGCCTTAAAATTCCATGTCATCCCAATATTTAAAAGGACATCCTTGTTTGGAAACTCCAAGGGGAGATTATTTCGAGAAATTTGTATCTTGATGGAAATCCTCCAAAAGAACTTTGGATTTGTTCCTCGACCGCCATTAATTAATGAACTTCCGTTGTTTTCAAAGGAAATCTACGTCTCGAGTTTAATTGTTCTTAGTGTAGTGTTGAAATATTTAACACAAAAACCCAATGTGCATTCAATCATCCCTGCAAAACTTGTGCAACACCTTTGTAACACTTGCAATAGATTCATGATCCTCCTTATCAAGATGCCTCCCAATATTTGGATTAATGATCACACAATTCTAGATCAAAGATCAAAATTCATCATCGTTACAACTTATAAAGGGAATTGTTGGTCCTATTCAAAGGATTTGCAACTTTCTACACTCTATTCCTGCACATATCCTCGAATTTCTCTCTCTTTTGAGCTTTAATCTTGCCCAACCTACATCAACCGCGTGTTCAATGCAAATTACAAGAATAACACAAACAAAGGGTATTTGCAATAATGAACAAGTTTTTTAGAATTACTTAATCATTTGAACTAGAGTGCTCTCTTATTAACAAATAATTTCCATAATCCCATTTTGGCCATTTTGATCATACTTGGCATTCACGCTTAATGTTCTCTACTTGCCTCTCCAATCCCTCCCTATGTTCTGTAGATGCCCTTGGACTTACAAATTATACAAAAGGAGCCTGAAGTAGAATTAGTTCAGATACAATATTCTCTTAACTAATAATCCCTAGGTCCACAAAATACTCGAGATATCACTTTAGGATCCCTCCAAATCCTGACAACTCTCAACATACAGTATCATAGGCATATTCAATTAAACCCATTACAATGATATAATATTTATAGGATTGCTAAGAACATAGAAAATTGAGTCAATTAGTATGTTCTAGATCTGCAGAATCCTTGAGAGATCACTTTAGGATGTCTCCAAATCATCACAACTCTTAATATCCATTTCCATAAGTAGATCTAATTACACACTAATTATAATAATACAATACTTTCTAGAATTTCCCTTAAAAAATAGAAAATCACAAATAAGTAATAATTAGGGAATCAAATCCCTTAGTAAATGAAACACCCATAGATCGAGTCAAAAGTTATTTTTTGAATTTGTAGGTGAGATGCTTCTGCATTACCTAATATACAAGGTGTAAAAGACAACCTTTGGATTGCTAGTGGCAAAAATGCTTTGACATACACAAGTTGGCATGTTATTGTTGCATGTGTAACCATAATATAAATATGATGTATTAAACTCTGTGTAGATTAAAGTTACTTTATATATATAATATATATTAATAGTTTAAAAAACTAATTTCTCTATGATTTTTTAATATTATATTATTATGTCATATCATTTTATTAGTATTTAACTCTTTATTTTTATTGGGAATTTTTTCTCTATTTTATGAGTTGGTATTAGTATTTAACTCTTTATTTTTAAAGGGAATTTTTTCTATATTTTATATTTGTTGGTGTAATAGAAGTTATGATGTCTAAATGGCCCAAGCTTTGTTTCTACTTGTTATTTTATTAGTATTTACTTTATTATTTCTTCTAAATTAGTTTGGTAAAACTAATTAAAATGACATTGCAACTAATTGGTAATAAAATATCAATTGGCATTCCACATTATTGTTGTTGTGTATTTTAATTTATCCTCCTTAAAAACATGAATTATTTTTCATTTAGATATATTGACAAAAATATTTATATATTTTAAGAAAGAATTAGCTAATGAAAAGTATCTCGGAGTAATCTTAAATGCACAATTTAAAAGGCAATAATGAACAATTCAAGCTTTAAAAAAATTCATGCGAATGAAAATATCTCTCTATGACTATTGAAAATAAAAAACGACATAGCTTCAATCATTACGAGAAGTTTACATAACATAAATTTAGCATAGATCAGCAGACGCAACCACAACCTTGAAACCTCAAACCCTGACCATTTTCTATTGTGCGTGTTTCCAAAATGCTCGGGGTGGTAGAGATTCTCCTCTATCAAATACTAGACTATCTTTCGTTTCCCTTGAGTGACAACCCCTGACGCCGGACCTCAGTTTTCTTAAACCAATTCACTTACGCCTCATTGCAAAACTTGTAAGGTATTAACATGAAAAAAGCATATTTGTAACAATGAACATGACACCTGTTAAAATTTCTCAATCATTCGAATCGCGTAGTCTACTGAGGCCGCGTTTTGACCCAGAATTTGGTAACGATTTCCAGAAAATCCAGCAAAGATTTTCACAGAAACTTGTTTACAGTTGTTAAACATTAGTATTTAGAGTGCCCCAGGGGTTTTTGATAGTGTTGAATCCATTTTCGCTATCAAAAATGGATTCCAGGCACTGCAATTACCTGATTTTTTAAAATTTAGTTGACCGGATTCCGACAGATTTCTGTCGTCCGGGCCAAAACGCGGCCTCGGTAGACAAATCCCATTTGAATTAGAGTGCTCTCTTGTTAACAAACACTTTTCATAAGCACATGTTATATATATATATATATATATATATTGGCATCGCTACATTAGAAACGAAAAGTGTAGAAATTGAAATGAGCATATGCGTATACATATATCCATAAAGATTCTTCCATTTATTCTTTCTATATCACTCAATTAATTGTCCCGAGTTCACAGACTTAGCCCTCCAATTCTGAGCACGAATCCTGCGTCGCGACGTGATGCCGTATTCGTCATTAAAGTCGTCCTCGCAGCAAGAGGCAGCAACAGAGGCATTTTGATTAATAAGAATAAGGGACTTCAAATACTGATACGTCCCAAACAACATCAACAGTATTCCTATAATCATGCAGCCACAGAGTGCTAAATTTGCCACTGTAACGACAAGCGGATTTATGAAAGGCTTTAGATAGAGGGCTAATGTTCATGAAGTTTTGCAGAAAAGTGGAGACATAGCAATGGCATTTGCATTTGGGCCATTAACGTTAATAAGATGAGAAGCATCACCCACTAATTCTGAGCACTCACGTGGAAGAAGAGGAAGAAGTAGCAGCACTAGAGTAGAGGAGAAGGGACAATAGGTGATTTTCCAACTGCCATTTGTTGGGTAGGCAGAAGATTCAATCACAGAATAACAAAAGTATTTCACACACAAAACAATGAGCTTCGGCTCTTCAATTAATCTCTAAATCACAATCTCACTCAATGAATACAATGAACCCGGTGAAGGGTATTTAACCCAAATTGACATGCACACACTCTCACATAATTGAACTTGATCAACTCATTTAACTCACTCTCTAACTCACTCAAAAAATCTCACTATAACTCAACTCAACTAATTCACTTAACTGTTTGTCTAACTTTGCATGCGGGAAGTAATTATATATTTTAACACTCCCCCTTAATTATGACCGCTAAACTAAAACATAACTCATGACAACTCAAACATGTCTGTTGGTCTATGTCTCAGCTAGACTTACAACACCCAAGTTTCTTTTGTGAAACTCAAACAAATCTACTGCTAATGACTTTGTAAAGATATCAACTAATTTATCACTCGTTCTACAAGGCTTCAAGTGAACTTCTCCGTTGCTCACAATTTCTCGAATAAAGTGATATCTAGTATCAATATGCTTTCTCTTTTGATGGAACACACTATTCTTGGATAGTGCAATCGATGATGTGTTGTCACAGTATATTGCTATTGATCCTTGTTGTTTTTGCTTGAGTCCATCCAATACTCTTCTTAACCATACTTCTTGACATACTGCTGAAGTCGCTGCTACATATTCTGCTTCTACTAATGATAGTGTCACAATAGGTTGCTTCTTAGATGCCCATGCTATCACTCCTGAATCATGATGAAAAACATAACCGGATGTGCTCTTCCGATCATCCAAACTTCCTGAAAAATCACTATCTGTATATCCAATCAATTCTTTATTTTCTGTCCTTGCATACATTATACCATAATCTCTGGTTCCTGTTATGTATCTCTCTTTTTCCAACACTCCAATGTGTGTCTTTTGGAGTCTCCATAAATTAGGAAATCAAACTTACTCCTTGCATAATATCTGGTCTTGTCGCTGTGAGATACATGAGGTTGCCATCCAATCTTTTGAATAGAGTTGGATTGACATCTGCCCCTTCATCATCCTTACTTAACTTTGTACCTGTTGTAACTGGTGTAGGTACAGGTTTGCAATTTTCCATCCTGAATCTTTTCAACAAATCTCTCGCATATTCAACCTGCACCATTCTGCCGTCCGTTCGTCCTGCATGGCCGTTCTCATCGTCTCCATTGCATCCGCCATCCCGTGCATCAGATTTCTTAACTAAGTTTCGTGTTTTGCAGGGTAAATGCAGCAGAAGACCTCCATGATTTTCAGTTCCTGCTATAGGGACAGAGAGCACAGAAAAGGACCATTTTTCAGAAAAGAAATCATGGAAGAGGACCAAGAAATATTTCTTGACAGGACTTGCATTCGAGAACAGGGTTGGAAGCACTGTAAATTCTTCCCGAGGCCATTTAAAACGCAGTTTTCACGGACAGAGATATAAATGAAGTGGTTGAGAGTTCAAGGCACAGAAACTAAGTCATCAGGACAGCTTCATGAGCAGATTACTCTTCAGGACAGAGTGCCCATACTGTTTTTAATCTACGCCGTGTTCCAGAGAAGTTCTCTACCTTGACCACAGTCCAGAGTTACCAAAGAATTTTTTTCACAGGTATGGCAGGCCCGAGCATCATTATTCTGCCTTTGTGCAATTCTACAGGCCACTGCAGCAGGTACACCAAAGACATACCTAGAGTAAATGGAAGCCTGACAAAGACCACTCCATCAGCCAAAGAGTTACTTCTGTAAGGAAATTCAATGAAAAACACATCTGCGAAATAACCCTCACATCACACAGAACCACGGAGGACAGCGAAGCTCCCACAGAGCTTTATCTTTAATGAAAATCATTCAATGTAGAAGATATGTTTGTAAGCTTCTAGATTGAGCCTCTCAAAGGCCCAAAAGCCATTAAATCTGTATTGATTGTAATGATAGATCTTTCATCAGATCTGACCTCCTCATCCTTCTATATATACTGCTATAGAAGATGAGTGAGGGGTTGGTTGCAGAACTTTGAAACACATCTGAGCTTGAGACTTCTATCTGTACATAGTGTTCACTGGCCCTTGGAGCTCTGCTTGCACTAGATTAGTTAGGTTGGATAGTGTAGATGATCGCTGAACTATAGCATCGGACTTAAGTTGTAACTGGTTTGAAGCATCAATACAAGCTGATTTATGGGATCCTGGTCTATGTTGACGGTGATGTTTTCCTCATTGTAACTTGTTATTTTATTTCTGTTTTCACTGTGTTTCATATCCTCTATAAAGAACAACATGCATAGAGTTAGGACCTACTGTATATCAGTAACCTTTTCTGACTGAAAATCTTTATCTAAATGTTTTCTTTCAATCTGTGTATTTGAGAATGATTTGATTCAGTTTAAGCTTAGGAATGATGGTGTTCCCTCATCTTATTGTTTAGCTGAATATCAGTCTTGAATGTTATGTTCAGTATTAGTTAAGTGAAGATGAACTGAGGAAGATATGGTGATCCCTGGTCCCAGTTTTGTCCCCACGAGCTGTCTGAATGTTTCCCTTGAAATGTGTTAAAAGCTTGCTACTTTAGAAGTACTTACCAGATCTTACACCTTTCTGTGTTATGTTTGTGTTTCCCCCTATTTTTGTATGTTTTCTATTGAAAGTGTATCAAAGGCTGGCTAGTTTAAAAGTACTTACTAGATCCTAGTTTGCTTTCATGTCCTTCTTAAGTGTTTGTCAAAGGCTGGCTAGTTTAAAAGTACTTACCAGATCCTCGGCTGCTCTTTGTTCTGCATCTGTTTAACTTTCCTTCTTGTTGTACCATTTCATTCCATAAATCAATCTTCAAAGAGATCCTAGACATAGATGACTTACCCCATGGACCATTCTTGAACCTGTTGTTTCGATTAAACCCTATTATGACTCCATAGCCCAATGGACTAAAACTTGCAGTTACCTACCTTTCTGGCTGAAGCTTGTTCTTTTGATTGAAACTTCTCACTTTTGAAACTCTTTGCATTCAAAACTTTCCCCTCAAACTATTTTCATGCTCAGCCATCCAAAAAACAAACAAACCCTTGGTCTTCATAACTAGCCTAACATTATTACCCCAAACTTCAAAGACAAATCCATATTTGCACTCATTGGAGAGATCCCTCTTCGGATTCAGGAGGGCTAGATCCTAGAATCCCAAAGTGGTTGAAACAATGTTGTTTCTGTAATTGGACTCTACCAATCTTTCTAATAAATTACAGATAACTAACATTTCTGGCGACTCTGCTGGGTAAGAATCAGAGATCATTGGCTACATTAAGAGCTGAGCCACCAGTAACTAACATTTCTGGCGACTCCGCTGGGGAATAAGCAGAGATCATTGGCTACATTAACAGCTGAGCCACCAGTAACTAACATTTCTGGCAACTCCACTTGGGAATCCAAACCCTATAATCTTTGTTGTGTTCTCCCACACTCTTAGATAGAGTCTGGAAAGGGCCAGGTAGCCTCCGGATCTCATCCTCTTTCAGAGGTGACATATCTGGTTAATGCCCTCCCAGTCAATCTCTGGTTTGAGTTCCCTTGAACACTTCACTTTATAAAACTTTGTGAGTATAAAGCAGCCTTTCAAGCACTACCAAGAAATGGTAATCATGATGAAACTTGTTTGAATCAGTGACAAACTAGGTAAATCCTAGGATTCTCTCAAGACTTTATCTAACCTTGAAAGATAAGCTAACTTAGCCATAAGAGTAAACTGTCTTTGTCTCATAACTGTAGCTAAGTTTTGAAACAGAGGTAGGATATTCTTAGAACCATACAATAGAAAATAACTCAGAAAAACCCAAAACATTTCAGATTGGTATCCAATAAACATGGTGGTGGACCATAAGACCTTTTACCTCTGAAAAGAGCTAAAAACTTCCACTTGGCGACTCCACAATCCTTAACAGACCTTAAGAATCCACTAGGAAGAAACTTTATCATTATAAGATCTTTCAAACTTAGTTAGAGGATTGTAGGATTTAAATCAGTCAAAACAAACTTGTTAAACCTCTCAAAGATTTTCACACCTGGTTGAACTTGTCTTGTTTATTTGGGTCTGAAAATCACATCATAGTGGCTCCTAGAAAGATTCACACTAGAGCCTATCCTGACCCTGATCCACCTGAAGTAGTTGATAACCCAGAAGGCATTCTTTGGAAGTCTCCTAGGATTAAATTATCAACTGTCTTCAGGTCACCCTTGAGAGCTAATTCAGTTCCTGAAAATATTTCAGCTCTACCACAATCACAAGTTGACTTGGTTAATCCATTTAGATCTAGGTTCCTTGGTGATTTGGAACAACTAGATTCTGAGTCTTCGCTTTCTTCTCCTGAAACAAGTGAACCTCTTGGTAACAGAGAAACAACACCTCCTGATTTTCATTTCTTCACAACTTAGGGGTCTCTCATCCAAGATCAGCTCAGTAATCTATTCCCGGTCCATCCACTTCTACTCACCCTACATCCACTGTCCAAACCACTCCACTTCAGCCCAATTTTCCTCTTATAAATCCACCTCCACCTCCTGCCATGGCTGCATGGTATGCTCCCCTAGTCCTTCCTGTACCACTAGTCAACCTTCCACAGGACTATCAGAACAAAATTCCATTATATGATGCTGACAATGCTACAATCGCATCACAACATGTGGATAAGATGAATGACTACTTTGACAGAAATGAAATTGATGATGATTCTGTCAAGATTAGATTATTTTCTCAGAGCTTTGGGGGAGAAGTAAGAAAATGTTTTAAAGGTTTAGCCCCCCGTAGTATAAATGATCTCCAAGCCTTCCATCAGACCTTCTTAAACAAATGGGAAGTGAAGAAGAATCCTCTACAAATCCTCTCTGATTACAAAAGCCTCCATAGAAACACTGGGGAAAGTGTACAAGCTTATTGTACCAGATTTAATAGTGTATATAATGCACTCCCTCCAGACCTAAAACCTCCATAGGGCTCAGCTTTGAACAAGTTTCCTGAAGGGTTTGACTCTGATATGACCTACCAGCTGAGAGAGAGAGATTTTGCAACTCTCGAAGATATGCAAAGGGGTGTTCTTTCTGTAGAAGTCAACTTAATAGAGAAGAGAGCAAGAATGAGAAGCGAGAAAAAGGTATCTTTTAGAGAGGAATCCACGCCTTCTACTTCCACCTCAAAAATAGAGAAAATGATGGAGGAGATGATGAAAGAAACGAGCATAATCAAGAGAGCACAAGAAAATCAAAATTAAATTGCTCCTCAAAATAGAAACTAGAACCAGAATCAGAATTTTAGAAGGAACCAACCTCCAAACAGATCTAGGGAAGAAGATCAACAGATCGCTCCCCCCTTTCACCAGAACTATGTGAGTGAGGTTGAGGAAACAAATGAGATAATAGAAGAAGATGGTATCAACATGCTGGAGGTAGATAATGATGACTTTGAGATTCATTATGATAGGAAATAGGGTCTTTACACACCTTATGATGATAAAAGAGATGATGGTGAAAATTATTATCAAGACATGGAAAATGTCATCATAGAACCTCAAAGAGAATATGACCTTAGAAGAAAAACCAGTCAGCAGCCTTCCAACACCAAAACCTCTGTCAAATCCTCACAAAACACCACTGCAACCAAGCCTAAAACTGTCAAACAGAAGGATAAAACAGTGGCTATAAATTCTGGTAGTGATAAAGAGAAAGGCACACAAAACAATTAAAAACAGAGTGCAGATAGTAGTAGTACTAGCACTTCAGCTAGGGCTCCTGTTAAAACAGTTTTGTCAAATATAAATAAGACAAATCAGCAAGCTGATTTTGCTGATAGAATGACAGCTAATAAGGTTGAAACCAACACTTCAAAGAATCAAATTCCTTTCAGCCTGGAACAGGAAATTTCAAAGATCAAAATCTATGTTCCCTTGACTGAGTTAGACGCCGATCATGTATATAGGACCCAAATTTTGAAGGCTTTAAACGTAGAAGAAAGTGAGGACATGGTCAATCTTAGTGATGACCAACCAGAGCTTATCTTCGGTCCAAAGATTGAAGGTAAATATCAGGAGGGACCTGTTCCTCCTTTTTATGTGAGTTTAAATGTTCATGACAAAATTTTGCACAATGCTATGCATGATTCCGGGGCTTCTCATAATTTAATGCCAAAAGTTGTAATGGAAACCCTGGGTTTAGAAATCACCAGACCTTACAAAGACCTTTACTCCTTTGACTCCAACAGAGTAAAATGTTTAGGATTGATTAAAGACCTTTGTGTCAACTTATCCCAAATCCCAGCCAAATGCTTAGTCATGGACATTGTTGTGGCTGATGTGCCCCCAAAGTATGGAATGTTATTATCAAGATCTTGGGGGGATAAGTTGCAAGGGAATATGCAGATGGACATGACTTATGCGACTATCCCTGTTTTCAATCAGACTAGAAGACTTTACAAGGAAGCTCATATGCAATACACAGTCACAAGTCAAAACAGACCGCAAAACTCCTCTATATAAACTGTAAGCACAGACCTTGATTCATTTATCCTGTTTAATGATGAAACACTTGGTGAGCAAGTCACTTTAACAGAATCTACGGTCGATAGGGAGGAAGAAAGACACAATGCAGAAGTGTCAAAATAGTTTGCTGCACTTAAAAACGTTAGCAGACCAAACCAAGGTCTTGAAACACAAGCCATCAGTCCACTGCTCCTAAATCTTGATACTCAAGAAAACTCTCCCCCCCCTAACGAAAAACCTGAAGAGTCAAAACAAGTTCAAATAAGTGCTGATGATCGTAAAAAGTCAGCGAGCATATTAATGGAAGAGGACAGTAACCAAGGTGAAACTGAAAACAGTCTTCTGTGGAGTATGTATTTCGATGGATCATGCACTAAGAACAATGCAGGTGCAGGTGTTTAGATCATTAACACTGAAAACAACCACACATAAATCATTTCCTGCAAATTGAACTTTCAGTGTTCCAATAACATAGCCGAATATGAATCCCTTCTCTCAGGCTTACAGCTACTGAAAAAGTTAGGAGCCACAAGAATCAATGTGCACAGGGATTCAGAGTTAGTCATTAGGCAGGTCAATGGGGAGTATAACGCAAATAATCCCAGACTCAGGGCCTATCGAAACGACGTCATGGACCTTTTAAACACTTTCGAAGAGTCCAGACTGATTTTTTTCCCAAGAAAGAAAAATAACGCAGCCCACAGCTTAGCCTACGCAGCCAGAACATGCCTGACGCCATATAGCACCAAAGACTGCACAAATCAGATAAAATTCAGACCAGCTGTGCCTGATAATGAGAAGTATTGGCAGGTTTTTGACAATGACAAACAAATAGAAGACTTCATGCAATTCAGGAATGAATTCAAACTAAACAGTTCAGATTTAGACTGTGAAATAGACTGTAGTGAAGAAAATTTTCTTGATAAAGAAGAACTGTCTCCTGAACTTGCTAATATAAATATGTTGTCTAGCAGACTTGAAAACAAAACATAGATGACTGCAGAGTCAGAAACAGAGGAATTAGAGACCCTGCACTCTAAAGATGAGAGCTTGCCTAAGGGCCTAGCTCCTTTAGAAGAGTTGTTCGATTTCAATGATGTGGCAAATAAACCAAAACTGGAGCCTGTAGAGACTGAGGTGGAAGAATGCAACATTGGCAGCGAACTTAAGACAAAAATGATTAAATTGTCCAAGACCTTACCAGCTCGCATTAAACTCAAATATATAGAGCTGTTTAAGGAGTTTTCTGATGTTTTTGCGAGGAGTTACGAAGATCTGAAATCCTATGACACTGAAATAATACAACACAAAATACCTCTCAAAGAAAGCCAAAAACCATTCAAACAGAAACTGCGCAGAATAAACCCTGCTCAGCTTCCTTTGGTGCAGAAGGAGATCATGAAAATGCACAATGATGGTATTATTGTCCCTATTAGATATTCTGAATGGGTATCTAATCTGGTGTTTGTTAGGAAGAAGACTGGAGAAATTAGGCTTTGTATAGACTTTAGAGACTTAAACAAAGCTTCTCTGAAAGACAACTACCCTTTGCCCAAGATGGACCATATTTTACAAAGGGTGGTAGGGTCTAGGAGAATTTCTTTGCTGGATGGCTATTCAGGGTAGAATCAGATCTTAGTATTCCCTGCTGATCAATTAAAGACATCCTTTACTACCCCATGGGGCACTTTCATGTATGTGAAGATGCCTTTTGGTCTAATGAATGCTGGAGCAACCTTTCAAAGAGCCATGGACATAGCTTTCTCAGAAGAACTGGGCTTCTTCATCATTATATACCTTGATGATGTTACTGTGTTTTCAAAAATAGATGAAGAGCACTTAGAACATTTAAGAAAAGTTTTCAAGAAATGCAGAAATTTTGGGATATCTTTAAACCCCAAGAAGACACTATTTGGTCTCCAAGAAGGTAAACTTCTTGGGCACATTATTTCAGAGGAAGGTATAAAGATAGATCCCAAGAGGATTGAGGCCATATTGCAAATCTCTCATCTTCGAAACATCAAAGAGTTGCAATCTTTCATTGGGAAGATTAACTTTTTGAGAAGGTTCATCCCCAACTTGGCTGAGCTCCTTAGGAATATCACAAACATGTTGAAGAAGGAGCAAGGGGTAAAGTGGACCTTGGAAGCAAAGAAGTCCTTTGAGCTGGTGAAACAAGCATTAACCAAAACACCGGTTCTGATAAGTCCTGATTTTTCAAAGGATTTTTATATTTTCTCTTTTGCATCAGAGCACACCATAGCTTCTGTCCTCTTGCAGAAAAATCCACAGGGATAGGAGCAGCCTATTGCATTCTTTAGCAAGGCATTGAGGGATGCCCCTTTGAAGTATAGCATTATGGAGAAGCAAGCTTTTTCTTTGGTTAAAGCTTTGAAAGACTTCAGAGCGTACATTCTTCACTCGCACATGATTGCCTTTGTCCCAAACTCAGTTGTTAAAGACATTCTAACATAGGACCCAGATGGTAAGAGAGGTAAGTGGATTGTTGTTATCCTTGAATATGATTTAGAGATAAAACCCACTAAACTCATCAAAGGCCAAGGTTTAGCTAGATTAATGGCTGAATCCAATTTTGAAGTTCTTGATATTAATATGATTAATGCTTTTGATGATCAAGAAGAATTCTCGACTCCTATTGTTGAAGACCATTTTATGAATTCTCCTTGGTACGCTGATATTCTTTATGTTTTGCTGAATTTGAACACACCCCCTGGTTTGACCAAGACAAAGGCAAGATTCCTTAAATTGAAAGATGTAAACTATTGCATTATAGATAGTTGTCTTTATTGGAAAAATGCAAGTGGTCTATTGCTTAAATGTTTGTCTAAGTTTGATGCAGAGAAGGTTAAATACCAGTTACATGAAGGAGAGTGTGGAGGTCATTTGTATTGGAAAACAACAGCCAACAAGATTTTGAGGGCTGGTTTCTACTGGCCTACTCTTTTCCATGATGTGCACAAGATGATTATAACCTGTCATAAGTGTCAAATTTTTGAAAGTAAAAGAAAGCTGTTACCCCTACCTCTGCATCCCATCACTGTTGAAGCCCCTTTTCAACAATGGGGGCTTGACTTCATAGGAGAAATCCATCCACCATCCTCTACCCATCATAGATGGATTCTCACCGCCACAGACTATTTCACTAAGTGGATAGAAGCCATACCTTGTAGGCAAGCCAATGACTCTGTGATTATAAAGTTCCTTGAGACTAACATTCTCTCCAGATTTGGCTGTCCTACCAAAATCATCACAAGTATCAGATAACATTGGGGCATTCCACGACCTATTACCCTCAAGGTAATGGACTTGCTAAATCCTCAAACAAGAGCTTAGTGAATATGATCAAGAAACTGTTGGAGGACAACAAGAAGTCTTGGCACACAAAGCTGGTCCATGCACTTTGGGCTGATAGATTGACTTTGAAGAAAGCCATTAACATGTCACCTTTTCAACTTGTGTATGGTACTGATGCAATTTTTCCAAATAGCCTTGGTGTACCAGTGATGAAGTTCATGCAAGAGTTGCAAACTAAAGAAAATGATATGATCAGAAGAATAAATCAGACCATTCATCTTCAGCAAACCAGAGAGGAATTTTATGACAAAGCATTGCAGAAACAGGACAACATTAAAAAGCTCTTTGACAGAAGAACAAAGGCCAGAAATTTTAAGATTGGGGACAAAGTTTTAAAGTGGGACTTAAGGAGGGAAGAAAAGGGCAAGCATGGAAAGTTTGACAACTTATGGCTTGGCCCTTACTCCATTCACTTAGCTGCTGGTACTAATGCATTTTTCTTGCAAGAGTTGAATGGAGAAGAATTGTTTGGGGGTCCTGTCAATGGCAGGATGCTTAAACATTACTTCTCTTGATCCATCCCATGTGCTGAAAGCCTTTTTATTTTTTATTTTTTCTCATTGTGAATATCCCACCACCATTGCATTCAAGTTATAAAAATCAAAAAATACAAAAAAAAAGGAAAAAGAGAAAAGAGGGCAGATTGTCAAAATAGGAAAGGTATAGCCCCATACCAAAAAAAAAAAAAAAAAAAAACAAATTCTGAAAGTGTGCAAGCTCAAATGCCACTCCTGAAAAACACACTTCTAACTAGTCAAACAGACTAATCTTGACTAGTTAGCTTTAAATTTTCTGCTGATAGGATAGAGAATTCGATTGGCCAAACTGTTTAATCTTGGCTTATCAGTAGATAGATTAGGATAGAAATGAAAGGTTCAAACAAGCTCAAAACCTGAACCTAAAGTTTCCAAGCAAGAGATGACTCAAATCTGTTCTATTTTCTGAGTCATAAAGACATAAATCTAGTTCTAATCAGCTCAAAATCTGAACCAGAAAGAAAGAAAGAATAGCTCAAACAAAGTCAAAACAGAGCTGAAATGAAGAAAGGCAAGTGACTCTAACAAGCCCAAAACTTGAGTCACAAACAAAAAGAAGGATGCTTCGAAATTTCAGATTTCAAGCCTTCAAAGTTTTGTTTCAGTTTTATGCAAATTTTTGTCCATGTGCAACTGTCTTTATGCCTTGGATCCACAACAAACTAGACTGTCTAATCCTAGTTTGATTGTTTTTGAATTTTTGTTGTAGAATTTAGAGAATGAAAATCTGTTGGACAGCTTAATCCCAACAAATAGTAGAATAGGTAGAGAAGCATCTGAACTCAACTGTTTAATCTGCGTTCAGGGAGAAATAAGGAGTAGAATTAGATTAGTTTTCCTGCTTTCAAAAGAATAAAATGTTGTAAAAGGAGTTTGCCAATCCAAGTGCACTCTAATGAACAAAAAAAAAATGTTAGATTAGTAGGATTGGGTAGGTAGAAGTCTGTATTGATGAAGATCCATTTTTTTCATAACTGCTTCTATGTTTTCAGAGCACATCATCCTAGCAAAGGAAGAGCAGCCCAATGGATCAAGCACAGGTTAGCCTCCCAGAGAATGCAAGTCTGCAGTTCTTGATGCCTTCAAGAAGGCACCATCCCCAAGTGGAGCCACTGTTAGCCAGCTATAAAATTTGTTATACCAAATGCTGGCTAAAAACTTATTGGAGCCTCCAAGGAACAATTTTTATTGCTAAAAAGTGTTGGCTCTTGAAGACTCTTGAAGGCCTCCTGCCTTTTTCCCTCTATCCCAAATCTTTATTGTTGTTCCCTTTTTTATACTCAGAAATTCTGCTGAAATCATGAGAAGAAACTGCTCCAAAACCATCATTTTTCCCCTCCCCCTCTTCCAAACTTACCTTCATTTGCTCCCCTTTTTTCTCCATAAAATCCCCTTTGTTTTCATGATTATTCTTTTTCCCCTCATGAAAAACACTTTTATAAGGTTTGAAACCCACTTTTAAACCTTACCGAAACTTTCAAATCCCTTTGAAAACATTGAAAAAACCATATTTTCTTCATAATAAGGGCTTAGCCCCTTTCCTGCTAGCCCCTTTCAACCACTTCCCCATATACCCGTAGCCCAGGACTGAGCGCTTAAACCTTAGGCGCTAATCGCATCGGAGAAACAAAGCGGCACATTAAAATTCCTTTGTAATCACAAAGAAGCTCCGATGCGATTGATTTGTTGTTAAAGTCCTCCGCTGTGTTCCGCGTCGTTGATCTTCACAGAATGGACGACGATTGCCGCCCCCGCAACTTTCACTGTGCAACCCGTTCACCGCCCGTAGTCGCATCCTCGCCGTTCGTTAATTCGCCAGATCAACGATCCACAGCTCATCCATATCGGGCGCGTTTTCAACCGTTGATCTATACAGATCCGACGGTGTGGAATCCGCTCGTCCCGGTGGTCCCCGCTCGCTTTCACTGTTCAAAAACCATCTGGTTTCCATCGCACCGCCTTTCTGGGGTAGGCGGTATTTACCGATCGGCCAACGATTCCATACATCGCGTGACACGCGTCCCCTGTACCTTTTTCAAAACTGCCGTCCTCGCGCGTTAACCGCCGTCCATCGCGCATTATTGTTCGGAAGCGGATGCCCAGTGATATTGCCATGGACCGTCCGATCTGGGGTGGGCCATCCAACGGCTATCGCTCGCCGAAGATGCACGATAGTTAACTCAGATGCACACGCGATAGCTTAGGGTACGACACGCCATCCAGTTAATCTCTGCCGTCGATCTGATCTGCAGATCGACGGTCCACATTCAATCACCCTCCGTAGTTTTTCACCGTCGATCTCCTCCTGAGATCGGACGGTCTGCATTTGATTTCCCCCGCCATTGCATGTCCGCCATTTCCCAGTCCCACTGTGTCGTCATTCCATGTGTACCATCCTGTATCCGCCGTACATCCGCCACATCAACCTTTCCACGTAAATTTGTCCTTTTTTACCCTCCTCTTTATATCCATTCAAAGGTCTTTTTCGTAGGTTTTATTTAAAAAACCTGCTCCGCTACGCTCACGTTCTCCATACCATATTTCATCATTTCACTATGTTTTCTTCCATCAACCTGCACCATTTCGCCGTCCGTTCGTCCTGCATGGCCGTTCTCATCATCTCCATTGCATCCGCCATCCCGTGCATCGGATTTCTTAACTAAGTTTCGTGTTTTGCAGGGTAAAAGTAGCAGAAGACCTCCATGAATTTCAGTTCCTGCTATAGCGACATAGAGCATAGAAAAGGACCGTTTTTTAGAAAAGAAATCATGGAAGAGGACCAAGAAAGAGTTCTTGACAGGACTTGCATTTGAGAACAGGGTTGGAAGCACTGTAAAGTCTTCCCGAGGCCATTTAAAATGCAGTTTTCACGGACAGAGATATAAATGAAGCGGCTGAGAGTTCAAGGCACAGAAACTAAGTCATCAGGACAGCTTCATCAACAGATTACTCTTCAGGATAGAGTGCCCATACTGTTTTTAATCTACGTCGTGTTCCAGAGAAGTTCTCCGCCTTGACCACAGTCCGGAGTTACCAAAGCATTTGTTTCACAAGTATGGCAGGCCCGAGCATAATTATTTTGCCTTTGTGCAATTCTATAGGCCATTGCAGCAGGTACACCAAAGACATACCTAGAGTAAATGGAATCCTGACAAAGACCACTCCATCAGCCAAAGAGTTACTTCTGAAAGGAAATTCAATGCAAAACACATCTGCAGAGTAACCCTCACATCACACAGAACCACGGAGGACAGCCAAGCTCCCACAGAGCTTGATCTTTAATGAAAATCATTCAATGCAGAAGATATGTTTGTAAGCTTCTAGATTGAGCCTCTCAAAGGCCCAGAAGCCATTAAATCTGTATTAATTGTAATGATAGATCTTTCATCAGATCTGACCTCCTCATCCTTCTATATATACTGCTATAGAAGATGAGTGAGGGGTTGGTTGCAGAACTTTGAAACACATCTGAGCTTGAGACTTCTATCTGTACATAATGTTCACTGGCCCTTGGAGCTCTGCTTGCACTAGATTAGTTAGGTTGGATAGTGTAGATGATTGCTGAACTATAGCATCGGACTTAAGTTGTAACTGGTTTGAAGCATCAATACAAGCTGATTTATGGGATCCTGGTCTATGTTGACGGTGATGTTTTCCTCATTGTAACTTGTTATTTTATTTCTGTTTTCACTGTGTTTCATATCATCTATACAGAACAACATGCATAGAGTTAGGACCTATTGTATATCAGTAACCTTCTCTGACTGAAAATCTTTATCTAAATGTTTTCTTTCAATATGTGTATTTGAGAATGATTTGATTCAGTTTAAGCTTAGGAATGCTGGCATTCCCTCATCTTATTGTTTAGCTGAATATCAGTCTTGAATGTTATGTTCAGTATTAGTTAAGTGAAGATGAACTGAGGAATATATGGTGAGCCTTGGTCCCAGTTTTGTCCCCACGAGCTGTCTAAATATTTCCCTTGGAATGTGTTAAAAGCTGGCTAGTTTAGAAGTACTTACCAGATCTTAGACCTTTCTGTGTTATCTTTGTGTTTCCCCCTATTTTTGTATGTTTTCTATTGAAAGTGTATCAAAGGCTGGCTAGTTTAAAAGCACTTACTAGATCCTATTTTTCTTTCATGTCCTTCTTAAGTGTTTGTCAAAGGCTGGCTAGTTTAAAAGTACTTACCAGATCCTAGGCTGCTCTTTGTTCTGCATCTGTTTAACTTTCCTTCTTGTTGTACCATTTCATTCCATAAATCAATCTTCAAAGAGATCCTACACATATATGACTTGCCCCATGGACCATTCTTGAACCTGCTGTTTCGATTAAACCCTATTATGACTCCATAGCCCAATGGACTAAAACTTGCAGTTACCTACCTTTCTGGCTGAAGCTTGTTCTTTTGCTTGCAACTTCTCACTTTTGAAACTCTTTGCATTCAGAACTTTCCCCTCAAACTGTTTTCATGCTCAACCATCCAAAAAACAAACAAACCCTTGGTCTACATAACTAGCCTAACATTATTACCCCAAAATTCAAAGACAAATCCATCTTTGCACTCATTGGAGAGATCCCTCTCCGGATTTAGGAGGGCTAGATCCTAGAATCCCAAAGTGGTTGAAACGATGTTGTTTCTGTAATTAGACTCTACCAATCTTTCTAATAAATTACAGATAAATAACATGTTATACACCGAGATTCTCCTGATGATACACTATTTTAACTTCATGCACAATACAGAATCTCTTCTACCATTGATCATTAATTGCGGAAATAAAAACAATCGCATGTGCACATTAAAACCATAAACATTCACACATATGAACACAATGTTTCATGGGAAAGCTTAAAGCTGAAAACCCCCAACTATCTGTATATTATATGTCATAGAGATCATGTAAAAATAATTATACAAAGCTCCTCACAAGCTCTCAGTACAATCTCCAATTGCTACACACTAATCAGGTCCGATCTAGCAAAACACATGCTCCAATCTCTGCCACCTGTTAGCCTGCCTCTACTACGCAATCCCTGTTGAATATTGGCTCTGAATGAACTCGAATTCACTTGGTATGCACTTCACAATCCTCATTGGAATCTCCATCAATGTGTGGTGCAAACTCATGCACCAGTATAGTCACAACTGATAGTCACACTGCTCTTTCACCTATCTCTCCACTGGTCTCCACTAAAACTGTCCATGCACTGAAGTTAACTCATGTATTCTTTAGTTGATTAATGAGTTAATAATTATTGAATTAATTAATAATTAATTCACACCACTCTCACCAGTGTATCAATCAGTTAGACTAGATACAACTAGCTCAACTATGTTTAACTCAGTTAAACTGAACACAACTCCATTAACTTCCTCAATTAACTCCACCAAACTCTCTCACATGAGTTCTAACTAAAGTCTTCATGCAATAGCTCCACTTAACCCTTAGGAATAGCATAATTCCTTCTGTCAGCTGCTCTTCCACATTTGTGCACTTAACGAAAGTGCTCCAAGAGAATAAGATAATGTTTATAGTCCAAATATTATTAAGAGCTAATAATATTCGACATATCTATTTTTAGAATGGCAATCTGAAAATAGATTCCGCCCAATATGTCTAAAAATAGAAGTCCATCTATTTTTCCAACTTGACCAACCATCCACAAATAGCATCCTGCAACTCATAGAATATGATCGACATGTCTAAAAATAGACTTTGTGCCAAAAATAGCCTGCGGGCCCACTTAGTGAAGGCAACACTTTTCACTAAGATCATCATCTTGTTGCAATCTCAACAGTTGATAAATTGATAGTTTCATTTCACTCAAGAATGATTGTCATGTTGTGGGGTCGTTGAATCAGATTGTATCCATGAAAATGAATGAGGTTGGAATCATGTTTGAAATTGAGATTTACACAGTTCACTTGGTGAAGTTGAACATGCTAAGAAATGAGATATTTTTGTGCTAATCATGTCTAGTGTCCATTGTACATGTCCAATGTGAATGCAATTCCCTTGTTTATTGTACAGGTGTCTTGAAAGAGGGACCTCAATTACAATATGAGGGCCAAATTCAACACAAATTGTATATAATTTTCCCTATGAGCAAATATCCTATGATGGGGTCAAATATAATTTTCCTTTGTGAAGGGTGAATAAATGTGTATTCAATCTTTCATAGGGATTTTAATGTTTACTGTCCATTCATTACTGATGGTTCTATTTATAGTAGATTGGAGGATTGTATATCTGTCCATGGGCTTTGGGTTTTAAGTTTTAACCATTATGTAGAGGGATCAATGTCTTGAATTCATTCTTATTATGAATGAATTTTGTTTCTGAGAGGTAATTTGATATCAGAAAAGAGTAGTTTCACAATATGCTAGTCATATCTTTTGTTCTAATCTCTGTCTTATTGTCTATACATGATAGGTTTTCTCCATCCAATTAGGATCTTTGAAGCAAGTTTGAAGTAGTCTGCAAAAAATTTCGGAACAGGTATAAAGGTATCTCATGTCACTGATGAAGATGAGATTAAATACCATACTTCAAGCTTCTACGGTTGAGAGGGAACACAAGAAAATCCCATTGTCCTTGAGGAAAACCTAACACCTTCCATGTATAAATAAGGTGAACAGTGGGAGAAAAAGGAGCCAATGGAGCAGCCTAATGATCCCAAGGACTTGTCACCCATAATTTGAAGCCTGGTTTATCTTCTTTTTCTAGTAGTTGCCATGCATAGATATGGGATGGTCTTTTAGAATGTTGTTTTTTTATGTATATTAGCAGATAGGATAGCTTGTCTAGACTCCTTGGACAAACAATTTGGTATCCACTTGGTGGAGGACTTGGTTTCCTCAAAGGTAGGCCTCCACCAGATACTGTTGTAATTTTTTTTTTATATATATAAACCGAATTAGTTTTGGTATGTTTTTAAACCAAAATAATAATAATAATAATATATTTTGTTATAAATAAGATTTAACTATTTATATTGATAGAAAATTTAGATGCAAATTGAGATTTTAATATTTTAGATTATATTCTTTCAAATTTGATTAGAGCTATATTCTAAATTTAAAAATCTCTGAAAATGCCCTCAAAGAGTCCAGCATCAACCATGACAGGATCTAACGAAGGAATATCTCCATCTTCAATTAACTCCAAAACTGTGCCATTTAAAATCATTGTTTGACTATGGAGGTCTCAATATTTTGGTGTTAAGTTGTATTCCATTCTATAATCTGTCACCTCTGATGTTTTACTTGCAGCCCAAGCTAAGAATTTCTTAATCTTATTTATTAAAGAATCTTTTTCGTTCAGGCTTCTCTTGTGCATGATAGAATTTGGATAAGAAGAAACAATAATATCAACATTTGTGTCATTGCTTAGGTTGATCGCAAGTAAAGTTATTCCAGTCTGCAGAAAGAAATAAACAAGAGTGAGACACTGATCCACACAAACAGTCAATCTAAAGTTCACACATCAATTCTGAAAATACAATCAGGAATGCAAAAGTTTGAGGGATGTAATAAATGCAGATGTAAAGAATGTTGTTGTTCTTAGTGTTGTATTTCTTCCTCTCCAAAATCAAAGGGGAAATACATTTTAACAACTACCCATTGTTATCGATATAGTTTTAAATCCCATTTCATTAAAATTTATGAGTCTCATTCAACTTTCAAAAGTCCAAGAGCAAACAACAACAAGATGTTATATGTCTACACATTAATTTGTCATAAAAAAAGAATGAAACGAATATTACATGATACTTACATCATTCTTTGCACAATGAGCATATGTGCACACATAGGGTGGCCCTATAATATTGACAGAAAGCACACCTTTTCCCATCAACCGATGCCAAAGTAGTGCACTGAATCATAAACCAGAAAGACAAGCATGAACTTCACTATGTTTCTAGAAAAAACACCAATAATTTACTCCCTCAATAACAGAGACAGTTCTTTCAAATTCCAAATTAAATTCCTTGGAGTTTCTTGACAATAACTAAAGCAGCCCCACATTATGAAGTGGTACAATAGATCACTGACTGCTCACCTATAATAATCAGGATTGTGTGCAAAATTAGTTGTGTTAAGAAGGCCACAGTTAACACCAATCAAGCTTTGTCTGCAATAAAATTTAGTATTGAATGTAGATGACATTCCAGGCTGATCTAAATACCTACACAAAGGAGAGGAAGAAATTCATTAATATGCAGCAAGTTCCCATAAGAGTATTTATCATCTTCGTAAATAAGTTAAGGAAAAATTCAAAAAGAAAGGTCAGTGCATTAAGTAGACAAAAAAAAATGCTTTCATGGATGAGATTGGACTGGAGAGAGAAGATAGTAGAGGATTGGGATTTAAGTTTTGAACATCATGTGTCTGTACAAATGTGCCATTGAATAATTTCTTTGCTCAACAATTGACTTACTAAATACAACATAGACTAGAATTCTCATAGCTGTGAATATTTTCAAGGGACAACAAGAAAAATGCAATAAGTCTTGACCAAAAACTATTCACAAATGCATCTGAAACACGATGCTTTCCACCGTTATAAGCTACACCTGCTTCTACAACCCAGGATCTTGCATTCAAATGGGGCTGTTGTGGCCGAATACCATTCAATTGCAGAAGATTTGATGGATTTCAAAGGTTTTCTACGTGTGAGTCATCATTGATTGGATTTAGCAGAAAAATTAATATTTCATAGAGAGGTAACATGTTAAGGCCAAGCCCAATTGGTGCCAAATTTGTGATGTGAAATATAAAATAGAAGAGGTTAAAGATTGAAAAAAGAAAATTGAACTCTGGTTCATCAAGGTCCAGATTAGCCCTTATTCTTGGGAAATGAATAGTGATCTATATTGGGTATACTTGATATTGAAGCCTCCATTTGTTTTGCAGCTTGAAAATAATTTATAACTATAGTCTCTAAGCATGTAACCACCTTTCAGTCCCCCAACCGCTTGGGTTTATACAGGGGCTATGCTCCTGAGGGTCAGACAAAAAGCTTGTTTGAGCTTGAAATCTCCCCAACTTTGTTGAACTGGAAATAAATAGCTTGAATTTCTTCACTGTCCCATGTTTTAGCATGATTTGAGGAAGTTCGCACTTTGAATCAACCCCTAATGGAATGAGGAAACTTCCTTAGCTATGCGTTGGACATTTCTTTAACTGTGGCACTCTGTGGGTTGCCCTGTAACACATAAATAATCGTTAGTCTCACCCTTCAGTGCATTGACAGAAGACTGGCCTGTGTTCGTAAGGGGGGAGATGAAACCCCATTAAGTGTGAAAGGTCACATCCCCAAATTTTCCCAACTGATAACTCCCAACTTTTCAAAAAAGGTAAAGCATAAATTATTTTTTCTGGGGACAAAAACTACCCAATTTTTTCCCTTGGTGGGAGCGGGGATGTATTGCTGCTTGCATGAAGGATTCTCAAGTAGAAACTATAAAAATAATGCACAAGGATCAACCCTACACTAGTTTTAGACTCTCTCTAGTTTCTAGCTAACCTTGGAAGAGAATCTTATCATGATAGCAAAAGCAGCATTATGCTTATAAAAAATATGCAGGTATGAAAAATGTTAATGAGAACACAATCCTACTTTATTCTTCTAAAAATCCCCATCAAGCCAAGCGAATATACTTCTAATTTATGCATTTCAATCTATCACCACTCGACATTACCCTCAAACACATCCCAACTCGATGTGGTGTCCACTGCATGTGCTTTGGCAATGCCAATTCTCCATCTAATCAAGGATGACATCATAACATTCCAATGTAATGTTTGGGATAGAAGCAAGCCACCGAAGCATGATAAATCAGTGTGCAAATATAAGTTGGTGTAGAAACTCATGCAGATGTATAGGAGACAATGTTTTCCAGTGCCATTTGCTTTAGATAGGACCTTACGAGCAGGAAAAATATGCAATTTCTTTGTTGTTAAGCATAGGCTATCTTGGTTTAGTTCTCCTTTACTGATATTTGAACTTGACAATAAGAAACAAACCAATTTATTGCATTATTTATCACTATTTCTGACTATCATGGAAACATAATGAATCACTAAAACAAATATGAATTTAAAGATACCGTCTAAACAAATGACTGAAAAAAATCTTGAACTCAGAGAACTTATGTGAAAAACAGCAACGGCAACATTCCTCCTTCCTTGATCAAAATCCATTGCCAGTTTACCACATCAAGTATAGAAAGACAAATCTAGTTGAGGCCTCAAAACAAGGCTTATTCACATTAACATTCAAATCATTGCAGACTCTTTTGAAATAGTTATATATGTTTAAGAAGAGTGTTTCACAGCCTTCACATCTTGAAGCGATTACAGTTTCTAGGCTAAAATTAAATATTAGTACCTAGAAAATGCATTTATCGGGCAATAAATTGGAGATTAGCATATCCCTAAATGAATTATATAATTCTTACATTATTCATTAGCATCATCATACAAACATCTTGAAAAAAATTTAAGTCGATGGATCGAGTTTTACCTATATAAGGACGAGAGCCCTTGGATTTATATTTTCTTTCACAATTACACAGAATGAACTATATGTGCTTCCACATTTACATAGAATGAACTAACCCAATCCACAAGTATGAACATAAGAATGATCATTGTAATCATTACATATATTATCAACTAAAAAAATTACAATAACTTGGGTACACAGACACACAACGATTAGCAAAAAGTTGAGCTCTCGCAATTGCCCATAAAAAAATCAGGATCTTTATACGCAAATCATAACCACAACTCGGGCAACATTATAGCACCAAAAGATAAAGTTCCAACTGTGACGATATAAAAGCATGCACATGTAAACTTTGTAAACACTATCTTCTTTCTAAGGCATAGCATGCTATACTGTTTCTTATTGATGTGTATATCCATTCACAAAATCATAAAGCCCTGGAAGAGGGCTCCCTTCGCACTTTCACCATAACTGAAGAGGTCACCCGTGCATATTTTCAGGTCGACTTTACACTGTTTCAATCTGGAACTCGCTTGAATCTCTACCCACAAGAGGTGTGGGCAGGAATCAATATTTCTCAAAATATCATGAATCCCTGGGTTCCCTAGTTATCGACCTGTAAAATGAGAACGACTACGCCTAAACGCTGGTGCCTATCTAGAAATTCTAGCTGGTTGAGAAAAAAATAGTGGGTTCCCTGGTTCTCAACCTATAAAATGAGAATGACTACGCCTAAAAGCTGGTGCCTATCTGGAAATTCTAGTTGGTTGTGAAAAACAATAGTGGATCTCAACACTCAATTATCCCATTGAACGCCAAAGCTACGAAAACCATTCGGTGAGTAGTTATATAAATTAAAATTTTAAGTGCGAATGCTAAATTTGAAATTCTGGGAGCAGATGAGGTATTGAATACATTGAGTGAATTTCTAATACCTGACAACTCTGAATTAAATCTAACAACTCTCACAAATTATTCATGTGGTGATACCCAAGTGTAATCGGCAACGGGAAGAAAATGTTTTCTGACGGGCCACATTTCCGGGTTAAAACGTGGCCTGGGTAGACTACTCCATATTGTTTCCCGAATCCCAAAGAGGTTTCTGAAAAATTAATGCAATGTCTGAATTTAAAAGTTTTATTAGAAAACCGCGGTGTTCACTCCGTCCATGAACCTCATATCCCCTGCACCGTACCGAACTTGGAATTTGTATATTAATTGGCGTATCGAATCGAACTATGGATTTTTTGAATTTTTTCAGCAATATGGACGAATTTGGTAACTATGATCTAAACTATGAACATAGAACCCATAGTGATGTCACAAGGAGAAGTGGGGCAGTTTGCTATTAAATTTGAGTCATCAAATCTTCTAACTTCCCTTCACCGTTGGATCATTTAGGGGTCCACAACCATTACACACCCCAATTATATCCTAATGTAAAGTGTTGAACACCTAATCCTCTATGGGTAGGTGTGGAAGGCGAAGAGTCACAAAGGAGTCCAAGTGACCTTGGAAGATGAATCCAAGAGTCACACCATTGTATTATAAATGTACATCTATGGTGAATAATATGAGTATCTCATGCTTATCTTTCTATGTGTCTATTTATTCTTCTCATACACCATGTGTGTGTTTAACATGGTATCAGAGTTGATACATTCATAACTAGATAAACCTTGTGTGAGCCATTTGTTTTTGTGGCCTATGTAAATTTGCAAAAATTCTGGTCATTTTTGCAGCATTCAGAAATTTTCTGTAGCATTCAAGAATCGATTTTTGCAACATTCAGAAATTTTCTGCAACATTCAGAAATCTTTTGCAACATTCAGAAATTATTCTGTTGGGTTCATTCAGAAGTCTGCAGGTTTTCTCACTGCTCCCTGCTGCATTCATTTTTTATTGCTCCTGGCATTTTTTTTTACTGCTCCTGCCATTCTGTAATTCTAGAAAATATTCTGAGTTTTTTACTGCAAATTCTGCAATTTTTCTGAACTTTCTGCCTACTTTTATTTCTGCACTGTGCAATATCTAAATTTTAGAAAGGATTGAGTTGGAGAGATGCTGGAAAAATATTGTCTGCTACTATTCAAAGTGGGTCTCTGAAAAAAATAAAATAAAATAAATTCTGAGTTTTTACTGAAAATTCTACTGCAAATTTTTGTTAATGTGAATTCTGCAAACTTCTGCAAATTCTATTGTTTTTGCACATCACTGTGCAATTGCTTCTCGGCCCTCACCTAATCCCCATCCCACAGCCCTCACGGCCTCCGTCGCTCGGCCTTACGGCCCTCACCTGGTCCCCATCCCCCTCACCCCTCGGCCCCTCGCCCTTTCCCTCTACCCTCACCTCCTCACACCCGCACTACACCCTCCCCTCACCCTCTACTCTCCGCACCCCTCTCCTCACTCTGGGTCGTCCCCCTCCCCTAACCGGCCCTCTCTCCAACCCGCCACTCCCCGCTCACCACTCCACACTCGCCCTCCCCTCTTGGCCTTTCCAACCGGCCCTCACCATCCCTGCTCACTGGGCCCCCTCCCCTCACTTCCCTCACGGCTCTGCCCACTCACTTGCACACTCCCCACACTCATCCCCTCAATGCTCTCGCCCTCACCCTCCCACCCACCCCTCTCAACGCTCGCTCGTCCCTCACCCAACCCCCTTATCCCCTCACGCTCTCCCGTCCTACTAACAATCTCACACCCCTCAACACACACTCCCAACTCCGCTCATTCCTACCTTCGCTCACCCGCCCCTTCCATACCCTCCCTCACCCGCTCATCCCGTCACCCTCACAGCTCAGCCCTCCCTCCCCTCCCATGCATTCTGCACTATTTTTAAATATTTTTTTATAGATTGGCCTCCCCCAAGAAAATACCTCCCCAGTAGTCACCTCCCCCAAGAAAAGCAGCAGAAGAAGAAGAGAGAGAGGAGATGGTATATGAGTAAATGGATAGATGGATTTCCTATATAGTGGAAAGTGAAGTTTGTGTTCTATGTTTCTCTATTATAAAAACGTGACCAAGATTTGTGGCATGTATAGAAGGGTGACTCTCTGAAAAAGATTGACAATGTGAAGGCAAATGTTGAAAATTGGTCATTATTTTCAAAACAGTAGTGGCATCATAAATTCACTTATAGTTTTGCCAAAAATAATTTTTGGAATTTTCCTTCATCTCTATTGTGAAGTAATATATCAAGCTCAAGACCATCTGCTCATCGATAGTGAAGCATCCGAGCTTGTGAATATCTTTCTATTGTGAGCATCTCGCGTTGTTTATATAATGGAAAAAATATATAAATAATAATAATAATAATAAAATGGTCGATGCAATGCAATATGCAGAATGAAAGAATGAAATCACATAAAAATTCAGTGAAAGAAACACTTGATGAAAGATAAAAAAAAATTCCAATAAAATAATACCTGAATAACATTTGTAGGCAGAGGAGAAACATTGGCACTGCATCGATAGTCTATGAATTTGTTTATATATGTGTCAAGTTACTTGAAGACTATATAACACAATGGATTTCCCTTCTTTGTCACGTGCTCCATGCAAAGCAACCTGAAATTTCCAGCCTTACAGAACAAAAATCCCATAATTATTTTGTGACTTAACCCTGAAATCACTTAAAGCTTAGGAAGGACATATTCAACTAGAAGAGCGCTTAGATCAAATTTGGTTATTATTTTGATGACAGTTTTTTCATCATTTCAAAATAATTTATCTAAATAATATCAATATTAATTGAATTTAGCCTTTGGTGGTCTATATCATGAAAAACAAGAAAACTTTAGTCGACTTGTTTCTACCATCCAGTGTGGTTCATCATCAGGACAAGATGAAGAACCAGATCTTGGAATCAAGTTAAATAGATGAAGAGAACATGTTTTAGTCGTTACAATATAATAGTTAGATTTGACTAAATGGATATTATTTATTAATAAATAATATTTTAATATAAGGAAATGATTGTTAGAATATAGTTGTTAATATTGAATTAAAGTAAACAATTAATCAAAAGCAAAATTTTAATGAAATGAATATCTAAATTAAAAATAATATTTAGTTCAAGCCTAAATAATCAAAAAAATAAACAATTAATAAAATAAAAATGATATTTGTGTGAAACTTAAATAATCCAAAACAATTAAGTCTAAAAACTTAAAAATAAATAAAAATAATAAATGGTCAAACTTAAATAAAGAATATTTGGATACACTAAAATAAAAATAATATTTGAGTCAAACTTAAATAATCAAAACAATTAATTCTAAAAACTTAAAAATAATAAAAATAATAAATGGTTAAAAAAAAATTTAAAAAAAAAATAATGAAGAAAAAAAAGAAATTTATCGTTTATTAGTAGTTAAACAATACAAATAAATAATAAAAAAGAAGGAAAATAATTAAATAATAATAATAATAAATAAGTAAAAAATTAAGAGGAAATGGCAAGGATCCAACAACTACTAAGTCATCGTCCGTATTCAGATCGCTTGACCTCATTTCTATCTTTATAGCCTCCCTAAAGTTATGGTGATGGAAATGATCTATCTTAGCAATGGCTCGAGCGTCTTCAATGCGGATGTGGTGTTTTTTATTTTTTGCATGTTCTACTAATGTTGAGGAACAAGTCCTACCATGTTTGATGTCTACCGAATGCTTTTGAATCCCTTGATTTATTGATCCGCTAGTTTTACCAACATAGGGTGACCCACATGGACAAGGGATTACATAAACCCCTTTCATATTTTTAGGGTCCATCGGCCTTTTACAGATCTTAGGGAACTTTGAATGGTGTTTAGGGGCCTAAAATTAGAGGGAACCTTGTGCTTTCTTAAGACCATTGCAATCTTGTCAGTGGTCCCTTGGATAAAAGGAATGTGCACCCCAAAAAACTAATGATTGAGTTCATTTTTAATCTTGGAACTCGTGGTAGCTTGAAGGAAAGCCCTAAGACGTTGGAGTTTATCATAACCATTATTTTTTAAAACCTTAAGGAGATGGGTTTTCTCATCTTCAAGGTGACTTTAGTTAGAAACTCTAAATGCACGAGTGACTAAAGTGTTGAGAACATCTAGCTTTTGAGCAGGGAAATGATGGGACTCAGAATGAAGATACTACTCCGTGTGAGTTTTGTTCTGAAAGAATGATGTGAGAATGATGCATCGTCCTTCTTTGAAATAAGGACGTCAAAAAAAGGTAGGGTCCCATTGATTTCACATTCCATAGTGAACTTCATGGAGCTAGACTGATTATTAAGATGTTGGACAAAGAGATCCAACTTATCTCGACCATGAGGGAAGATGACACAGCTGTCATCCACAAATCTCTTCCAAAGCTTTGGTTTGTATTGAGTTGAGGAAAAAGCTTTGGATTCAAAGTCCTCTATGACAAAGTAGCTACAATAGGGGAAAAGGGGGAGCCCATGGTAACACCACATGTTTTTTCATAGAATTCTCATTCAAAGCTAAAGAAAGCAGACATAAGAGAAATCTCAAGCAATTTAGTAGTATCATGATCTGTGATGTGATTGATGACCTCAATGGCCTCATTAATGGGGATATTAGTGTAAAGGAGACCATGTTGAAACTCACAAGAAGGTCCCCAGGCTCAAACCTTATGCCGTTTAAGTCATTGAAAAAATTCAAAGAGTCTTTGACAAAGGACTTTGTAAGGCCAACAAAGAGTTTTAGCTTTTGGGCTAAATACTTCACCAAAAGATAGGGTGGCCCTCCTATAGTGTCGACAATGCGTCTCAGGGGAGCCCCATCTTTATGGATTTTGTGAAGACCATAGATCCTAAGAGTGATAAGGTTACTCTCGATGAGTTTATGGCTCAAGGAGCTTAACAATGCTACTAGATTTTATAGCTAGAGCCACTTTTTTAGAGATTTTCTTTAAGAGATTCTTATTGAGTTTTCTGCAGCTTCGGTTGCTGGTAATCTTCTTTATCTAAGAAAACCACAACTCCACCCTTGTCAGCTTTTAGAATAACAATGTCCTTGTTATTTTTCAAAGATTTGAGGGCATCACATTCAAGCTTCCTCAAGTTGCTCTTAGAGAGATTTGCCTTTCTAAGGACAACTACATAGTCTTGTTGAGATTTATTAAGTCATATTAATAATTTTTAGTGTAATATCAATTAAGTTGATAAAGAGGCGGAAGTTGCAATCAAATCACGAACGCGTGAAAGACATATCATGGATTTTATTTATCGCAACGCCGTCCAAGACCGTAAGCATATCATCTCAACTTGTAATCACATCCGGCTTTATTAATATGCATTAAAAACCTTATCTCGACCTCCATCGGTGGCCACGACAAATTTTTTTATACAATAAAACAATGATAAATACACCATGTACTTGGACCGCTAGTTACGTCACCCCGCTTCCTCATATAGAGCTCAAATGGCGACAATGACATTTCTTCTTAACCATTCAATAGAATTGGAAAAAATATTTATTTAAAATAATAATAAAAAACATACCATCAAAGTAATACCTGGATGCTATATGTCTCGAGGGACATAATAAATAAATATCCACCAGACATGAATTACCGTCTCATTTACCGAATACAATGATAAAAAATGGCGAAAAGTTACAAAGAAATTTTCGTGTAATCCATTTATTTTTGAATTTTGAAGGTGACATAGATTCACATACGGCCAAGACCCCACAACAGACCAAGCATGCTCACCTCATCGCAAACGATATGAGAGTGTCGGCGTGCGTACCCTAAGGAACCCTCACTTCCTCACAAGAGACGTTCCGTAATCAAATTCAACCAATTTTCTTAAACTTTAGTTGGTAGCGATAGTTTTGGAGATTTCCAAACTCGAGAAAGTTATAGCTTTGTAGCTTACCTTTCCCATTTCCAAAACTGGACGTCCCCGCTCCTCCTTCTTGAAGGGAGATATTAAGTGTTTAATTGTTTTTGTTAGATTCCAATCAAACAACGACAATTCTGATTTTTGTTATGGTACATAGTCATTAAATATCTACCCTGACCTTGCAGTGTTGATTTGGTATTAATAGTTGGAAAGTAAAGTGGTGGGTATGGATTGTTGTTTTACTATTTATTTAGTAATCGAAAGTGCGTAATTGTTTTTTAGGATTCCTATAAAACAAAGGCAATTCTGATTTTTTTATTTTAATAAAAAGTCACTAAATATCACCTTGGAGCTACTGATTTGGTATTAACAATCTCCTTGTCAAGAGATGGTAGATAAAGTGGTGGGGACGGACTGTTGTGTTAATCAGTACTTATTTGGTAATCGAAAATTCGGGAGGCCTAAACTTCATAAATTACCTATTTCCAAAACTGGATCTAGAAGGGGGTTATTAAGTCTCCTTTTGAAGGGAGATATTAAGTCTCTCGTTTTTTTTTGGGTTAGATTCCACTAAAACGGTGACAATTCTAATTTTTTCTCGTGTCACAAAGTCACTAAATAATAGTCTCCTCCTTTTCGTCTTGAAGCTTTAGAAGTGCTACAACAGGCTCTTCATTACCCATAACTCGACCGCTCCTCCTTCTTAGAGGAAGAAATTAGGTCTTTGAGTGTGTGGAGCTCTGTGCAGAAGCAAAGGAAATGGTGTTAAAATATTTAATTACTTTCCGCATGCAAAGTTAGACAAACAGTTAAGTGAATTAGTTGAGTTGAGTTATAGATAGATTTGGTGAGTGAGTTAGAGAGTGAGTTAAATGAGTTGATCAAGTTCAGTTATGTAAAAGTGTGTGCATGTCATTTTAGGTTAAATACCCTTCACCGGGTTCATTGTATTCATTGAGTGAGATTGTGATTTAGAAATTAATTGAAGAGGCGCAACTCATTGTTTTGTGTGTGAAATACTTGTGTTATTTTGTGATTGAATCCTCTGCCTACCCAACAAATTGGTATCAGAGCAAGGTTACAGAGAACGGAAGAAAAAAGGATTAGCAATCATCCGTGTGTGAGAAGGAAATTTTTTTTTTCACGTTTTTACGCAATAACGCAGCTGTTAATCATATACAAAGCGTTATAACGCTGATTCCCACTGTAGAGAACCGCGTTAAAAACAAAAAAAATTCCAGTGTTTTAAGCCACTAACGTGGAACCATAGTGTCCGGAGGTGCGTTAACAGGCTGCGGTATTGAAGCTTGGACGCATTATTCGACCAAAAGGTCAATGGAGTACTCTTCGTTTAAAGCCATATCCAAAGGCTTTTATGACTTTGTTCGAATATTCTTAAGTGAGTATTACGAAGGAAATTTTAAAAGAAGGTTATAAGGTTTTCATAAAGTCTTTGTTTAAAAAAAAAGGGAGTCTCTCATAAAAGCATGTGAGAAGGTTTTTTCTTAGAAGGGGTTTTTCATAAGGATATTATAAAAAGGCTTTAAAAGGTGGAGCTTTTATAATAAGTTTTTTTTTAAAAGGAATTTTTATATAAAGAGTTTTTTTATAAAGAAATTTTTATATAAATAATAAAAAATAATAAAATCTAGGGTTTTATTATAAGGTTTTTTTTGAGCTTTGCAAAGCATATCAATTTTTTTTTAGGGTTTTAGCAATGAAATTTTGTTTGAAGAAAGATGGCTACAAGCAACTTCCAGCCACAAATTTCAGGGAAAGATTATGATGTGTGGGTCATTAAGATGAAGACCATGCTAAAAGCACATGATGTTCGGGATCATGTCAAGTTTGGGTTTGCAGAACCTTAAGATGATGCAGAATAATGAGCCCTCAGTAATGCAGAGAGGGAACAATGGAAGAAAGACAAGCGGAAGAATGCGCAAGCATTGCTTCTAATCCAGCAGGGAGTGGACCGACCAATGTTCCTGAAAATAATGATAAATTCTTCAACAAATGAAGCATGGGAAACTTTGGCGACAAGCTATCAAGGTATGGCCAAAGTTAATATTGTTAAATTACAGAATACTAGGAGAGATTTATAATTTTTGCAGATGAAGGAGACAGAGGACATTGATTCCTTCATGAATAGGGTCATGTATGTCGTCAATCAGTTAAAAACCTATGGTGAAGATATTAAAGATCGAACAGTGATCAAGAAGGTTCTTCGATCTTTGTTTACCAAGTTTGACATTGTGGTAGCAGCCATAGAAGAAGAGAAGGATTTGGAAAAACTGACAGTTTATGAGTTGATGGGATCTCTTCTATCTCATGAGGCAAGGATAGACAAAAATAAGGATTCCATTTTAGAAACTGCCTTCAAAAGTCAAGTTTATATTTCAAGAGGTCAAGGCAGAGGTCGATCGAGAGGCAGAGGACGAGGCAACAGCTATGGTGGTAACAGAGATGGTCGAGAAGAGCATGGACATCAAATTGGAAGCATCAGCAGTAGAAGCTCTCACAACAATCAAAGGTTTGACAAATCAAAGGTGAAGTGTTACTATTGCAATAGATTTGGTCATTATGCTCGTGATTGTAGGAAGAAGATAGTTGATCAAGGAAATCAGAGAGCTAATTTTAGTACAGAGAATACTGACTCTATCTTTCTAGCGTGCAACACCATGCATGAACCGTCTGATAAGGTCTGGCTATTAGACAGTGGTTGCAATAACCATATGACAGGAAACAAGCATTTGGTTGCAAATCTGTATGCATCTGTGAAGACATAGATCAAGTTGGGGACTGACAAGACTGTGGATGTAGATGGCAAAGGAGTGGTCAACATTGTGACCAAGTAGGGGGAGCCAAAGACCATATCAGAGGTATATTATGTCCATAGACTCAAACACAATTTGATTAGTATTGGTCAATTGACGCAGAAAGGATACAAAGTTATCTTTCAAGGGCAACAATGTGCTATTTACAACAAATCCCCAAGAAAGCAGCTGATTGCAAAGGTGCAGATGCCGAGGAGCATACTCTTTCCTCTAATTATGAACTACAATGATCAGGTTAGTTCTTTTACAACTACATGTTCTGATGATTACTGGTTATGGCACTTTCGGTTTGGGCACTTGCATTTTTCTGGTTTAATATTATTGCAACAGAAACAGATGCTCAGAGGTTTACCTCCCATCAAAGAACCTGCAAGCACTTGTGAGTGTTTCATCTTGGCAAAGCAACACCGTGAAAGTTTTCTGAAAGGCGTTTCTTACAGAGCAAAGAACCCACTTGAGTTGGTGCATACCGACCTGTGTGGACCTATGAGGACACAGTCGATTGGTGGAATTTGTTACTTCCTCACCTTTATTGATGACTATAGCAGGAAGACTTGGGTTTACTTTTTGAAGCAGAATTCTGAAACTTTTGCAAAGTTAAAAGAGTTCAAAGCCTTAGTGGAGAACCAAATTGATCGACAGATCAAGGGATTGAGATCGAATCGTGGTGGAGAATATGATTTGAAAGCATTCCATGAGTACTGCAAACAACATGGAATCAGAAGAGAGTTTACGACTAGATACACACCACAACAGAATGGTGTAGCAGAGAGAAAGAACCAAACCATCATGAACATGACAAGGAGCATGTTGAAAGCAAAACACTTGTCTAATGAGTATTGGGCAGAAGCAGTTGCATGTGTTATTTATGTGATAAACAGATCTCCTAAAAAGAGCATGATGAACAGAGTTCCAGAAGAAGCATGGTTAGGTATGTCATGCAGTGTATCTCATTTCAATTTTTTTGGATGTGTAGCCTATGCACATTTGCCTAAGAAAATAAGAGGCAAACTAGATGATCAAAGTGAAAAATGTATATTTATTGGTTATAGTGAACAGTGAAAAGCTTAAAAATTGTATAACCCTATCACAAAGAAGACAATCATTAGCAGAGATGTTGTGTTCAAAGAACAAGAGTCATGGAATGGGACTTTAGACACACTAACTGATGCACAAACACCATTGATGGAAGATAATGATGTAGAAGAAGAGGAGCAGCAAGAATCAAGAAAACAAACACCAAACAGAGTCACATCAGCAAGGACTCTAAGATTTTCAGAGTAGCATGGATCTTCAAGCAGGTCAACAGACCAGAATTCTCCAAGCAGCGAATCAGGTAATGAATCAAGAAATGGTAAGAAAAAGATGAGAAGTTTGAAAGATATTTATGAAGATCTAGATGATAGTTCAAATTTTTCATCGTTGGCATTTCAAGCTTCTTCGTTTGTAGAAGCAATTAGAGATGACAATTGGGTGCAAGCCATGGATGAAGAGATGAATTCAATTGAAAATAATAATACATGGGATTTGGTTGATTTACCAAATGATAAAAATCTCATTGGTGTGAAGTGGTTGTACAAGACAAAGGTGAATGAGAAAGGTGAGATTGACAGATTTAAAGCAAGACTAGTAGCAAAATAATTCTCGCAGCAATCGGGAATAGACTTTGGAGAAAAAATTTCTCCGGTAGCCAGATTGGATACTGTAAGAGTAGTTCTAGCGACAACAGCTCAGAACAAGTGGAAATTATATCAGATGGATGTCAAATCAGCCTTCTTGAATGGAATTCTAGAAGAATAAATTTATGTGCAGCAACCTCCAGGATATGAAGTTGAAGGTAAAGAAGATAAATTTTACGTATTAAAGAAAGTTCTCTATGGACTGAAGCAAGCACCTAGAGCATGGTATAGCAGAATTGACAGCTATATGATCAAGAATGGATTTCACAGAAGCAGCATTGAGCCTACCTTATACACAAAGGTAAATGAGCAAGGACAAATTTTGATTGTTTGCTTATATGTTGATGATATGATTTGTACAGGTGATCTTGAGTTAGATGAATTTAAAGCAGCCATGATGAAAGAATTTGAGATGACAGATCTTGATCTCATGAAATGTTTTCTTGGCATTGAAGTTGAGCAATCTGAAAAAGGAATTTTTATTTGTCAAAATAAATATGCAAGAGATTTGTTGAAAAGATTCAGGATGGAAAATTGCAAACCTGTACCTACACCAGTTGCAACAAGTACAAAGTTAAGTAAGGATGATGAAGGGGCAGATGTCAATCCAACTCTATTCAAAAGATTGGTTCGCAGCCTCATGTATCTCACAGCGACAAGACCAGATATTATGCAAGGAATATGTTTGACTTCCAGATTTATGGAGACTCCAAAAGACACACATTGGAGTGTTGGAAAAAGACATCTGAGATACATAGTAGGAACCAGAGATTATGACATAATGTATGCAAGGACAGAAAAGAAAGAATTGATTGGATATACAAATAGTGATTTTGTAGGAAGTTTGGATGATCGGAAGAGCACATCCGGTTATGTTTTTCATCTTGGTTCAGGAGTGATAGCATGGGCATCTATGAAGTAGCCTACTGTGACACTATCATCAGCAGAAGCAGAATATGTAGCAGCGACTTCAACAGCATGTCAAGCAGTATGGTTAAGAAGAGTATTGGATGGACTCAAGCAGAAACAACAAGGATCAATAGCGATATACTGTGACAACACATCAGCGATTGCACTATCCAAGAATAGTGTGCTCCATCAAAAGAGCAAGCATATTGATACTAGATATCACTTTATTCGAGAACTTGTGAGCAATGGAGAAGTTCACTTGAAGCCTTGTAGAACGAGTGATCAATTGGCTGATATCTATACAAAGCCATTAGTAGTAGATTTGTTTGAGTTTCACAAAATAAACTTGGGTGTTGTAAGCCTAGCTGAGACATACACCAACAGGCATGTTTGAGTTTTCATGAGTTATGTTTTAGTTTAGCGGTCATAATTAAGGGGGAATGTTAAAATATATAATTACTTCCCACATGCAAAGTTAGAAAAACAATTAAGTGAATTAGTTGAGTTGAGTTATAGATATATTTGGTGAGTGAGTTAGAGAGTGAGTTAAATGAGTTGATCAAGTTCAATTATGTGAGAGTGTGTGCATGTCAATTTAGGTTAAATACCCTTCACCGGGTTCATTGTATTCATTGAGTGAGATTGTGATTTAGAGATTAATTGAAGAGACACAGCTCATTGCTTTGTGTGTGAAATACCTGTGTTATTCTGTAATTGAATCCTCTGCCTACCCAACAAATTGGTATATGAGCAAGTTTACATAGAACGGAAAAAAACGGATTAGTAATCATCCGTGTGTGAGAAGGAAATTTTTTTTTCTCATTTTTACGCAATAACGCAGCTGTTAATCATATACAGAGTGTTATAACGCTGGTTCCCACTGTAGAGAACCGCATTAAAAATGAAAAACTTACACCGATTTTGAAGCACACGGGCTTTTTGAACTTCTAGTGCATTAAGCCACTAACGCAGAACCATAGTATCCGGAGGTGCGTTAGCACGCTACGGTATTGAAGCTTGGACACGTTATTCGACCAAAAGGTCAACGGAGTACTCTTCGTTTAAAGCCATGTTCAAAGGCTTTTATGACTTCGTTCGAATATTCTGATGTGAGTATTACGAAGGAAATTTTAAAATAAGGTTATAAAGTTTTCATAAATTCTTTGTTTAAAAAAAAGGGAGTCTCTCATAAAAGCACGTGAGAAGGTTATTTTTTAAAAGGAGTTTTTTAAAAAGGGTTTTTCATAAGGATATTATAAAAAGGCTTTAAAAGGTGGAGCTTTTATAATAAGTTTTTTTTAAAAAGGATTTTTTAAATAAAGATTTTTTTTATAAAGAAATTTTTATATAAATAATAAAAAATAATAAAACCTAAGGTTTTATTATAAGGTTTTTTTTTAGCCTTGGAAAGCATATCAAAATTTTTTTTAGGGTTTCAGTAGTGAACTTTTGTTTGAAGAAATATGGCTACAAGCAGCTTCCAGCCACAAATTTCTTCTTTCACAGGGAAGGATTATGATGTGTGGGCCATTAATATGGAGACCATGCTAAAAGCACATGATGTTTGGGATCATGTCAAGTTTGGGTTTGCAGAACCTCAAGATGATGCAGAAGAATGAGTCCTCAGTAATGCAGAGAGGGAACAATGGAAGAAAGACAAGCGAAAGAATGCACAAGCATTGCTTCCAATCCAGCAGAGAGTGGACCGAGCAGTGTTCTAGAAGATAATGATAAATTCTTCAGCAAAGGAAGCATGGGAAACTTTGGTGACAAGCTATCAAGGTATGGCCAAAGTTAATATTGTTAAATTACAGAATACTAGGAGAGATTTCGAACTTCTGAAGATGAAGGAGACAGAGGACATTGATTTTTTCATGAATAGGGTCATGTCTATCGTCAATCAGTTAAAAATCTATGGTGAAGATATTAAAGATCGAACAATGAAAGAGAAGGTTCTTTGATCTTTGTCTACCAAGTTTGACATTGTGGTAGCAGCCATAGAAGAAGCGAAGTATTTGGGAAAACTGACAGTTGATGAGTTGATGGGATCTCTTCTATCTCATGAGGCAAGGATAGACATAAATAAGGATTCCACTTTAGAAATTTCCTTCAAAAGTCAAGTTTATATTTCAAGAGGTCGAGGCAGAGGTCGATCGAGAGGCAGAGGACGACGCAGCAGCTATGGTGGTCAGAGAGATGGCCGAGAAGAGCATGAACATCAAAGTGGAAGCAGCAGCAACAGAAGCTTTCACAACAATCAAAGGTTTGACAAATCAAAGGTGAAGTATTACTATTGCAATAGATTTGGTCATTATGCTCGTGATTGTAGGAAGAAGATAGTTGATCAAGGAAATCATAGAGCTAATGTTAGTACAGAGAATACTGACTCCATGTTTCTAGCATGCAACACCATACATGAACCGTCTAATAATGTCTGGCTATTAGACAGTGGTTGCAGTAACCACATGACAGGCAACAAGAATTTGGTTGCAAATCTGGATGCATCTGTGAAGACAAAGGTCAAGTTGGGGACTAACAAGATTGTGGATGTAGATGGCAAAGGAATGGTCAACATTGTGACTAAGTAGGGGGGGCCAAAGACCATATCAGAGGTATATTATGTCCCTGGACTAAAACACAATTTGATTAGTATTGTTCAATTGACGCAGAAAGGATACAAAGTTATCTTTCAAGGGCAACAATGTGTTATTTGTGACAAATCCCCAAGAAAGAAGTTGATTGCAAAGGTTAAGATGATGAGGAATAGACTCTTTCCTCTAATTATGAACTAGAATGATCAAGTTAGTTCTTTTACAACTACATGTTCTGATGATTACTGGTTATGGCACTTTCGGTTTAGGCACTTGCATTTTTCCGGTTTAAGATTATTGCAGCAGAAACAGATGGTCAGAGGTTTACCTCCCATCAACGAACCTGCAAGCACTTGTGAGTGTTTCATCTTGGCAAAGCAGCACCGTGAAATTTTTCTGACAGGTGTTTCTTACAAAGCAAAGACACCACTTGAGTTGGTGCATACCGACTGTGTGGACCTATGAGGACACAGTCGATTGGTGGAAGTTGTTACTTCCTCACCATTATTGATGACTATAGCAGGAAGACTTGGGTTTACTTATTGAAGCAGAAATATGAAACTTTTGCAAAGTTCAAAGAGTTCAAAGCCTTAGTGGAGAACCAAAGTGATCGACAGATCAAGGGATTGATATCGGATCGTGGTGGAGAATACGATTCGAAAGCATTCCATGAGTACTGCAAACAACACGGAATCTGAAGACAGTTTACGACCAGATACACACCACAGCAGAATAGTGTAGCAGAGAGAAAGAACTTAACCATCATGAACATGACAAGGAGCATGTTGAAAGCAAGACACTTTTCTAATGAGTATTTGGCAGAAGCAGTTGCATGTGATGTTTATGTGATAAATAGATCTCCTACGAACAGTGTGATGAACAGAGTTTTAGAAGAAGCATGGTCAGGTATGTCATGCAGTGTATCTCATTTCAGAGTTTTTGGATGTGTAGCCTATGCACATGTGCCTAAGCAGATAAGAGGAAAATTAGATGATCAAAGTGAAAAATGTATATTTACTGGTTATAGTGAGCATTCAAAAGCTTACAAATTGTATAACCCTGTCACAAAGAAGACAATCATTAGCAGAGATGTTGTGTTCAAAGAACAATAGTCATGGAATGGGACTGTAGACACACTATCCGATGCACAAACACCATTGATGGAAGATGATGATGTAGAAGAAGATGAGCAACAAGAATCAACAGAACAGACACCAAACAGAGTCACATCAGCAAGGAATCCAAGATTTTCAGAGTAGCATGGATCTTCAAGCAGATCAACAGACCAGAATTCTCCAAGCAACGATTCAGGTAATGAATCAAGCGATGGTAAGAAAAAGATGAGAAGTCTGAAAGATATTTATGATGATTTGGATGTTAGTTCAAATTATGCATTGTTGGCATTTCAACCTTCTTCGTTTGAAGAAGCAATCGGAGATGACAATTGGGTGCAAGCCATGGATGAAGAGATGAATTCAATTGAAAAGAATGATACATGGGATTTGGTTGATTTACCAAATGATAAAAATCTCATTGGTGTGAAGTGGGTGTACAAGACAAAGGTGAATAAGAAAGGTGAGATTGACAGATTTAAAGCAAGACTGGTAGCAAAAGGATTATCGCAGCAACCGGGAATAGACTTTGGATAAACATTTTCTCCTGTAGCTAGATTGGATACTGTAAGAGCAGTTCTAGCGACAACAACTCAGAATAAGTGGAAAGTATATCAGATGAATGTCAAATCAGCCTTCTTGAATGGAATTCTAGAAGAAGAAATTTATGTGCAGCAACCTCCAAGATATGAGGTTGAAGGTAAAGAAGATAAAGTTTATAGATTGAAGAAAGCGCTCTATGGACTGAAGCAAGCACCTATAGCATGGTATAGTAGAATTGACAGCTATATGATCAAGAATGGATTTTGCAGAAGCAGCATTGAGCCTACCTTATACACAAAGGTAAATGAGCAAGGACAGATTTTGATTATTTGTTTATATGTTGATGATATGATTTTTACTGGTGATCTTGAGTTAGATGAATTTAAAGCAGCCATGATGAAAGAATTTTAGATGACAGATCTTGGTCTCATGAAATATTTTCTTGGCATTGAAGTTGAGCAATCTGAAAAAGGAATTTTTATTTTTCAAAATAAATATGCAAGAGATTTGTTGAAAATATTCAGGATGTATAATTGCAAACCTGTACCTACACCAGTTGCAACAGGTACAAAGTTAAGTAAGGATGATGAAGGGGCAGATGTCAATCCAACTCTATTCAAAAGATTGGTTGGCAGCCTCATGTATCTCACAGCGACAAGACCAGATATTATGCAAGGAGTAAGTTTAATTTCTAGATTTATGGAGACTCCAAAAGACACACATTGGAGTGTTGGAAAAATAATTCTGAGATACATAGTAGGAACCAGAGATTATGGAATAATGTATGAAAGGACAAAAAATAAAGAATTGATTGGATATACAGATAGTGATTTTGAAGGAAGTTTGGATTATCGGAAGAGCACATTCGGTTATGTTTTTCATCTTGGTTCAGGAGTGATAGCATGGGCATCTAAGAAGCAACCTATTGTGACACTATCATTAGTAGAAGCAGAATATTTATCAGCGACTTCAGCAGCATGTCAAGTAGTATGGTTAAGAAGAGTATTGGACAGACTCAAGTAGAAACAACAAGGATCAACATTGATATACTGTGACAACACATCAGTGATTGCACTATCCAAGAATAGTGTGTTCCATCAAAAGAGAAAGCATATTGATACTAGATATCACCTTTTTCGAGAACTTGTGAGCAATGGAGAAGTTCACTTGAAGCCTTGTAGAGCAAGTGATCAATTGGCTAATATCTTTACAAAGCCATTAGCAGTAGATTTGTTTGAGTTTCACAAAAGAAACTTGGGTGTTGTAAGCCTAGCTAAGACATAGAATAGCAGGCATGTTTGAGTTGTCATAAGTTATGTTTTATTTTAGCGGTCATAATTAAGGGGGAGTGTTAAAATATATAATTACTTCCTGCATGCAAAGTTAGAAAAACAGTTAAGTGAATTAGTTGAGTTGATTTATAGATAGATTTGGTGAGTGAGTTAGAGAGTGAGTTAAATGAGTTTATCAAGTTCAGCTATGTGAGTGTGTGCATGTCAATTTAGATTAAATACCCTTCACCGGGTTCATTGTATTCATTGAACGAGATTGTGATTTAGAGATTAATTGAAGAGTCGTAGCTCATTGTTTTCTATGTGAAATACTTGTGTTATTATGTGATTGAATCCTCTGCCTACCCAACAAATTGGTATCAGAGCAAGGTTACATAGAACGGAAGAAAAACGGATTAGCAATCATCCGTGTGTGAGAAGGAAATAAAAAAATTTCGCGTTTTTACGCAATAACGTAGTTGTTAATCATATACAGAGCGTTATAATGCTGGTTCCCACTGTAGATAACCACGTTAAAAATGAAAAACTTACACCGATTTTGAAGTATGCAGGGTTTTTGAACTTCCAGTGCGTTAAGCCACTAACGTGGAACCATAGTATCCGGAGGTGCGTTAGCACGCTGTGGTATTGAATCTTGGACACGTTATTTGACCAAAAGGTCAACAGAGTACTCTTCGTTTAAAGCCATATCCAAAGGCTTTTATGACTCTGTTTGAATATTCTTAAGTGAGTATTACGAAGGAAATTTTAGAAGAAGGTCATAAGGTTTTCATAAAGTCTTTGTTTAAAAAAAAGGGAGTCTCTCATAAAAGCACGTGAGAAGGTTTTTTTTTTAAAGGAGTTTTTTAAAAGGGGTTTTTCATAAGGATATTATAAAAAGGCTTTAAAAGGTGGAGCTTTTATAATAAGTTTTTTTTTTAAAGGATTTTTTAAATAAAGAAATTTTTATATAAATAATAAAAAATAATAAATTCTAGGGTTTTATTATAAGGTTTTTTATGAGCTTTGCAAAGCATATCAAAAATTTTCTAGGGTTTTAGTAGTGAACTTTTGTTTGAAGAAAGATGGCTACAAGCAGCTTCCAGCCACAAATTTCTTCTTTCACAGGGAATGATTATGATGTGTGGGCCATTAAGATGGAGACCATGCTAAAAGCACATGATGTTTGGGATCATGTCAAGTTTGGGTTTGCAAAACCTCAAGATGATGCAGAAGAATGAGCCCTCAGTAATGCACAGAGGGAACAATGGAAGAAATACAAGCGGAAGAATGCACAAGCATTGCTTCTAATCTAGCAGGGAGTGGACCGAGCAGTGTTCTAGAAGATAATGATAAATTCTTTAGCAAAGGAAGCATGGGAAACTTTGGCGACAAGCTATCAAGGTGTGGGCAAAGTTAATATTGTTAAATTACAAAATACTAGGAGAGATTTCGAAATTCTGCAGATGAAGGAGACATAGGACATTGATTCTTTCATGATTAGGGTCATGTTTGTCATCAATCAGTTAAAAATCTATGGTGAAGATATTAAAGATAGAATAGTGATCGATAAGGTTCTTCGATCTTTGTCTACCAAGTCATTAGGGGAATTTTGAGGTCTAAAATGGGCCTCCTAAGGAAAATGTACAATCAAAATTCACTTTATGAGAACCAATCACATTTTAGGGGATGACATCATCCCTAATGGTTGAAGTGGCATTGCTTGAGTTAAATGTACTTACTTGTCACATTCTCAATGGTGAATAAAAACTCATAGTTAACCATGGTAGTGCCTTAAGTACTTTTAAATTCATAAAGTAAAGTACTCATAATAAATGTCATTTCACATTTTTTTAATAAAATAATATTATTTCCATTTCATATTTCTTGAAAGAAACTGTTGTCAATCCTAGAGATAGCCTTGAGTTGTGAAAGACCAGTGCCTAGGACATCTTAAGTAGCAGAGAGCAAAAGATATAACATAATGGGGATAACTAGCAGGACAGAGCTCTCATGCTATTCATTTATAAACAGGAAGTTCAGCTTGAATGGGACCAAAACCTTCAGAAGTTTGATGCATGAAAAAGGTATACTGCAGAAACAAGATGTAAAACTCTCACACAAAGGCATCCGACAATACAAAGGCAGTTCACGGTAAAGAGGGCCAGTTCAACGATACTTCACAGAGAATAGTAATATGCAGATGTACACTGTGTAAGAAGGGATGAGAGAATATCAGCTGTCGTATAGATAATATCCGGACACACATATCACCATGTAATGGGCTTATCTGTTTAAGAATCCATTCACAATAATAATGTATTCCAAAATAACATCACACTGAAACCAATATAGCAGAAGTATGGATGCCGTGATAATGGAACAATATATCATGCATGAGCTATATTTAAAGCGCTAGATTGATTCTAACATGAGTATCAACTAGGATAAATTCACATTAAAAACAATCAGCTGCTCGCATTCCAAAACATGATACAAGAAAAGCGGATGAAACAAGATGAACAATTAATCGACACATAAAGGAGAAGTTACGTTCTATTCGATATCAAAGACTAGAATCCTCCTTACAGATAAAACTCCTTTTCATTGAAACCCAACGGGCTCTGAACCTTCATGCAAGATTTAAACAAACATGCATACAAAATCCTCTTACAGCATAATTTTCTGATAAAATCTGGAACCATGTGCTCTCTTCTATTCTTGTTTATATAGGAACTTCTCTGCTCGGGCGAGAAGATATTTTGGGAAAATATCTTTCTCGCATGCTAGGAATTTGTTACAAGTCCTTGTTAAAATAACAAAATTATGATGAGGAATAACAAAACTCTCATCCTTTGCTGTTAGGTGCTCGGCCATTTAAAACCAAAATTGTATAACAGTCTAAGTAAAAGTAAAATGCTATGGTGAAATATGAATTCCACCTGAAACTTGAAAATGACTAACTAAAGTAAAAAGTAAAAAGGTCGCGAGGGTGGAATCATGAAATAACAATGCATCATTTGTGAGAAGGGGTCGAGGTTGTTGCTGATACTGGTGGCGGCACGTTTGCGGATGAACTGGCAATTTGGCTGACAAATTGGACGCACCTCTGCTGACTGTCCGCGGCAGGCTCAGGCATCGCTGAAAATCCTTCTACCCTGATGAAGGCCTCAACGAGATCACTTAGATTTGCCTCGGTAGGAATTTTATGTTTTAACAAGTGAAGGAGGGCAAACTCTGGGCGGAGTGATGCAACAATGGTTTTGGCCTTTAGCTGGGTGGTCTTATCTGACAAGACATCTGTCCTGTCCCTTTCTTGCTTTAGGCATGTTTCATATTCCGGTAATGATCGCAGCATGGAATCCCTATTCTGGACATGTCGCGAAAAAAGCTTAGGTCTTATACTACTAATGGGGAAAGGGTATTGGTGATCGCAGATTCCAGCTTGCTGGTCAATGGAAGGCTCGAACCCAGGAGGGTTTCTGGCATCTCGGACCTGGGGGGTCTCTGGTTCGTTTTTCTTGGGTGTGCCCCTTCCCATGACTAACATATGAAATTTGAAAGGAAAAATGAAAGGAAAACAGAGGGAATATAAGGGACGGAGTACCTGTACAGTAGGTAAATTTGCTTGGGAAAGCGACGCAGGGGGGGTAGTCTGGTGATGATTGGGTAGACCTGGTACTTTCTCTTGCATTGTATATACCGTAACTGGGAAAACCTGCGGCTTTTACTGCAGTAAAATACGGGAAACTGCTGTCTAAGACTGGTAATTCTGGGATGAAGAGGCGTAAAGGTGAAATAAGCAGGGTAAGTGTCGTAAGGACACTGACAGTGGGGCATGCGGCATGTAGGGATTGGGCGTTAGGTCGGGACAAGTGAACACCGTGTGCCAGGTTTAATACTGGTACGGGCCTTAGTACCAGCTCATCTAGAAACTTACCTTACCTCTCTGCTGCATGCACCATATGATTCCTGAAACATATCATTCGCAAAGCGAATTAAATACATAACCTACCAGTCGTAAGGGCCCACATTGTGTTCTGCTACATCACCATAACTCCGCGCTTTACTCTTGCCACGTCGTTCTGGCCTTGGGTCCCCACCATGTCACGTTATGGCAATTCCGTGAGGGTATGGGTCTTTTCCCTCTCTCGCTGCTCGACCCCCACGGAAATTCCCACTCGTAGTATTCCCTTGGGTGCATATTCATAAAGCGGCAATTCTTTTAATATCTCTGTTATGCGCTCTTCGTACCACATATTTGCACTTTTTTTATTTTCGTTATCCTTTTTACTTCATACCTCAGCCTTTTCGTATTACTTCCGCCTCTAGCTTTTAGGCACGTGACTTTTCTTACCTTGTTTCACTTTGACCAACTCTTCAAATATTTCACCCTTTTGATATAACGTTCGTTACATGACTAATCAATGTTTAATTAATCAATGACTCATGTTAAATGGTGATCAACAGAAACAATGCATATCCATATACATTTATTATATTATGTTATATTATATTATTTTTATATAGTATATTAATTACATGTTATAAAATTTAAATAATATAAATTTTAATTGATAGCATATAATATAATTAAGAATTTATAAATTTATATTTATATTTTATTTTAAGTTATTTAAGTAAAATGTAGAAATGCATTAGTTGTTCAATGATAATGACTTTTTCTTGAAAAGATCATTCTTATTTATAGTCACATCAATACAATTTTTTTATTAATCTTATTTTAGTACAACTTTTGAATTGAATTTGACTATGGTTACATGGATTGTGGTGCAAAAAAGGAATTGCAAATTCATAAATATTATTTTATTCGTTTAACTATTATTTTATTATTTCCTTAGGAGGCCCATTTAGACCTCAAAATTCCCCTAATGTTTACGTTGTGGTAGCAACCATAGAAGAAGCGAAGGATTTAGAAAAACTGACAGTTGATGAGTTGATGGGATCTCTTCTGTCTCATGAGGCAAGGATAGACAAAAATAAGGATTCCACTTTAGAAACTGCCTTCAAAAGTCAAGTTTATATTTCAAGAGGTCGAGGCAGAGGTCGATCAAGAGGCAAAGGACGAGGCAACAACTATGGTGGTCAGAGAGATGGAGGAGAAGAGCATGAAAATCAAAGTGGAAGCAAGAACAGTAGAAGCTTTCACAACAATCAAAGATGAAGTGTTACGATTGCAATAGATTTGGTCATTATGCTCGTGATTGTAGGAAGAAGATAGTTGATCAAGGAAATCAGAGAGCTAATGTTAGTACAGAGAATACTGACTCCATGTTTCTAGCATGCAATGCCATGCATGAACCGTCTAATAAGGTTTGGCTATTAGACAGTGGTTGCAGTAACCACATGACAGGCAACAAGAATTTGGTTGCAAATATGGATGCATCTGTGAAGAAAGAGGTCAAGTTGGGGACTGACAAGTCTTTGGATGTAGATGGCAAAGGAGTGGTCAACATTGTGACCAAGCAGGGGGAGCCAAAGACCATATTAGAGGTATATTATGTCCTTGGACTCAAACACAATTTGATTAGTGTTGGTCAATTGACGCAGAAAATATACAATGTTATCTTTCAAGGCCGACAATGTGTTATTTACAACAAATCCCCAAGAAAGAAGATGATTGCAAAGGTGCAGATTACAAGGAACATACTCTTTCCTCTAATTATGAACTACAATGATCTGGTTAGTTATTTTTATAACTGCATGTTCTGATGATTACTGGTTATACACTTTCGGTTTGAACACTTGCATTTTTCCGGTTTAAGATTATTGCAATAGAAACAGATGGTCAGAGGTTTACCTCCCATCAAAGAATCTGCAAGCACTTGTGAGTGTTGCATCTTGGTAAAGAAACACCGTGAAATTTTTTTGAAAGGCGTTTCTTATAGAGCAAAGAAACCACTTGAGTTGGTGCATACCGACCTGTGTGGACCTATGAGGACACAGTCGATTGGTGGAAGTTGTTACTTCCTCACCTTTATTGATGACTATAGCAGGAAGACTTGGGTTTACTTTTCAAAGAAGAAGTCTAAAACTTTTGCAAAGTTCAAAGAATTCAAAGCCTTAGTGGAGAACCAAAGTGATAGACAGATCAAGGGATTGAGATCTGATCGTGGTGGAGAATAAGATTCGAAAGCATTCCATGAGTACTGCAAACAACATGGAATCAGAAGATATTTTACGACCAGATACAAACCACAGCACAATGGTATAGCAGAGAGAAAGAACCGAACCATCATGAACATGACAAGGAGCATGTTGAAAGAAAGACACTTGTCTAATGAGTATTGGGCAGAAGCAATTGCATGTGTTGTTTATGTGATAAACAGATCTCTTACAAAGAGTGTGATGAACAGAGTTCCAGAAGAAGCATGGTCAGATATGTCATGCAGTGTATCTCATTTCAAAGTTTTTGGATGTGTAGCCTATGCACATGTGCCTAAGAAAATAAGAGGCAAATTAGATGATCAAAGTGAAAAATGTATATTTACTTGTTATAGTGAGCAGTCAAAAGCTTACAAATTGTATAACCCTGTCACAAAGAAGACAGTCATTAGCAGAGATGTTGTGTTCAAAGAACAGGAGTCATGGAATGGGACTGTAGATACACTAACCAATGCACAAACACCATTGATGGAAGATGATGATATAGAAGAAGAGGAGCAGCAAGAATCAAGAGAACATACACGAAATAGAGTCACATCAGCAAGGACTCCAAGATTTTCAGAGCAGCATGGATCTTCAAGCAGATCAACAGACCAGAATTCTCCAATGGTAAGAAAAATATGAGAATTCTGAAAGATATTTATGATGATTTGGATGTCAGTTCAAATTTTGCATAGTTGGCATTTCAACCTTCTTCGTTTGAAGAAGCAATCAGAGATGACAATTGGGTGCAAGCCATGGATGAAGAGATGAATTCAATTGAAAAGAATGATACATGGGATTTGGTTGATTTACCAAATGATAAAAATCTCATTGGTTTGAAGTGGGTGTACAAGAAAAAGGTGAATGAGAAAGGTGATATTGACAAATTTAAAGCAAGACTTGTAAAAAAGGATTCTCCCAGCAACTGGAAATAGACTTTGGAGAAACATTTTTTCCGATAGCCAGATTGGATACTATAAGAGCAGTTCTAGCGACAGTAGCTCAGAAAAAATGGAAAGTATATCATATGGATGTCAAATCAGCCTTCTTGAATGGAATTCTAGAAGAAGAAATTTATGTGCAGCAACCTCCAGGATATGAGGTTGAAGGTAAAGAAGATAAAGTTTACAGATTGAATAAAGCTCTCTATGGACTGAAGCAAGCACTTAGAGAAGGGTATAGCATAATTAAGAGCTACATGATCAAGAATGGATTTTGCAGAAGCAGCATTGAGCCTACCTTATACACAAAGGTAAATGAGCAAGGAAAGATTTTTGTTGTTTGCTTATATGTTGATGATATGATTTTTACAGGTGATCTTGAGTTAGATGAATTTAAAGCAACCATGATGAAATAATTTTAGATGACAGATCTTGGTCTCATGAAATATTTTCTTGGCATTGAAGTTGAGCAATCTAAAAAAGGAAGTTTTATTTGTCAAAATAAATATGCAAGAGATTTGTTGAAAAGATTCAGGATCGAAAATTGCAAACCCGTATCTACACCAGTTGCAACAAGTACAAATTTAAGTAAGGATGATGAAGGGGTAGATGTCAATCCAACTCTATTCAAAATATTGGTTGGCAGCCTCATGTATCTCACACCGACAACACCAGATATTATGCAAGGAGTAAGTTTGATTTCCAGATTTATGGAGACTCCAAAAGACACACATTGGAGTGTTGGAAAAAGAATTCTGAGATACATATCAGGAACCAGAGATTATGGCATAATGTATGCAAGGACAGAAAAGAAAGAATTGATTGGATATACAGATAGTGATTTTGCAGGAAGTTTGGATGATCGGAAGAGCACATCCGGTTATGTTTTTCATCTTGGTTCAGGAGTGATAGCATGGGCATCTAGGAAGCATCCTATTGTGAAACTATCATCAACAGAAGCAGAATATGTAGCAGCAACTTCAGGAGCATGTCAAGCAGTATGGTTAAGAAGAGTATTGGATGGACTCAAGTAGAAACAGCAAGGAACAACAGCGATATAATGTGACAACACATCAGCGATTTCACTATCCAAGAATAGTGTGTTCCATCAAAAGAGAAAGCATATTGATACTAGATATCACTTTATTCGAGAACTTGTGAGCAATGGAGAAGTTCACTTGAAGCCTTGTAGAACGAGTGATCAATTGGCTAATATCTTTACAAAGCCATTAGTAGTAGATTTGTTTGAGTTTCAAAAAAGAAACTTGGGTGTTGTAAGCCTAGCTGAGACATAGACCAGCAGGCATGTTTGAGTTGTCATGAGTTATGTTTTAGTTTAGCGGTCTTAATTAAGGGGGAGTGTTAAAATATATAATTACTTCCCGCATGCAAAGTTAGACAAACAGTTAAGTGAATTAGTTGAGTTGAGTTCTAGATAGATTTGGTGAGTGAGTTAGAGAGTGAGTTAAATGAGTTGATCAAGTTCAGTTATGTGAGAGTGTGTGCATGTCAATTTAGGTTAAATACCCTTCACCGGGTTCATTGTATTCATTGAGTGAGATTGTGATTTAGAGATTAATTGAAGAGGCGCAACTCATTGTTTTGTGTGTGAAATACTTGTGTTATTCTGTGATTGAATCCTTTGCCTACCCAACAAATTGGTATCAGAGCAAGGTTGCAGAGAACAGAAGAAAAACAGATTAGCAATCATTCGTGTGTGAGAAGGAAATAAAAAAATTTCGCGTTTTTACGCAATAACGCAGCTGTTAATCATATACAGAGCGTTATAACGATGGTTCACACTGTAAATAACCGGGTTAAAAATGAAAAAATTACACCAATTTTGAAGCACGCGGGCTTTTTGAACTTCTGGTGCGTTAAGCCACTAATGCAGAACCATAGTATCTAGAGGTGGGTTAGCACACTGTGGTATTGAAGCTTGGGCGCGTTATTCTACCAAAAAGTCAACGGAGTACTCTTCGTTTAAATCCATATCCAAAGGCTTTTATGAATTCGTTCGAATATTCTTAAGTGAGTATTACAAAGGAAATTTTAAAAGAAGGTTATAAGGTTTTCATAAAGTCTTTGGTTAAAAAAAAGGGAGTCTCTCATAAAAGCATGTGAGAAGGTTTTTTTTTTAAAGGGGTTTTTTAAAAGGGGTTTTTCATAAGTATATTATAAAAAGGCTTTAAATGGTGGAGCTTTTATAATAAGTTTTTTTTTAAAAGGATTTTTTATATAAAGATTTTTTTTATAAAGAAATTTTTATATAAATAATAAAAAATAATAAAACCTAGGCTTTTATTATAAGGTTTTTTTCTAGCTTTGCGAAGCATATCAAATTTTTTTTAGGGTTTCAACAGGGAACTTTTGTTTGAAGAAATATGGCTACAAGCAACTTCCAGCCACAAATTTCTTATTTCACAGGGAAGGATTATGATGTGTGGGCCATTAAGATGGAGACCATGCTAAAAGCACATGATGTTTAGGATCATGTCAAGTTTGGGTTTGCAGAACCTCAAGATGATGTAGAAGAACGAGCCCTCAGTAATTCAGAGAGGGAACAATGGAAGAAAGACAAGCGGAAGAATGCACAAACATTGCTTCTAATCCAGCAGGGAGTGGACCAAGTAGTGTTCCAGAAGATAATGAAAATTTCTTCAGCAAAGGAAGCATGGGAAATTTTGGCGACAAGCTATCAAGGTATGGCCAAAGTTAATATTGTTAAATTACAGAATACTAGGAGATATTTCAAAATTATGTAGATGAAGGAGATAGAGGACATTGATTCCTTCATGAATAGGGTCATGTCTGTCGTCAATTAGTTAAAAATCTATGGTGAAGATATTAAAGATCGAACAGCGATTGAGAAGGTTCTTCGATCTTTGTCTACCAAGTTTGACGTTGTGGTAGTAGCCATAGAAGAAGCGAAGGATTCGGAAAAATTGACAGTTGATGAGTTGAAGGGATCTCTTCTATCTCATGAGCAAGGATAGACAGAAATAAGGATTCCACTTTAGAAACTGCCTTCAAAAGTTAAGTTTATATTTCAAGAGGTCGAGGCAGAGGTCGATCGAGAGGCAGAGGACGAGGCAATAGCTATGGTGGTCAGAGAGATGGTTGAGAAGAGCATGAACATAAAAGTGGAATCAGCAGTAGCAGATGCTTTCACAACAATCAAAGGTTTGACAAATCAAAGGTGAAGTGTTTCTATTGCAATAGATTTGGTCATTATGCTCATGATTTTAGGAAGAAGATAGCTAATTAAGGAAATAAGAGAGCTAATGTTAGTACAGAGAATACTGACTCCATATTTCTAGCATGCAACACCATGCATGAACCATCTGATAAGGTTTGGCTATTAGACAGTGGTTGCAGTAACCACATGACAGGCAACAAGAATTTGGTTGCAAATCTGGATGCATCTGTGAAGACAGAGGTCAAGATGGGGACTGACAAGACTGTGGATGTAGATGGAAAAGGAGTGGTCAACATTGTGACCAAGCAGGGGGAGCCAAAGACCATATCAGAGGTATATTATGTCCCTAGACTCAAACACAATTTGATCAGTGTTGGTCAATTGACGCAGAAAGGATACAAAGTTATCTTTCAAGGGAAAAAATGTGTTATTTACGACAAATCCTCAAGCAAGCAGCTCATTGCAAAGGTGTAGATGACAAGGAAAAGATTATTTCCTCTAATTATGAAATACAATGATCAGGTTAGTTCCTTTACAACTTCATGTTCTGATGATTACTGGTTATGGCACTTTCGGTTTGGGCACTTGCATTTTTCTGGTTTAAGATTATTGCAGCAGAAACAGATGGTCAGAGGTTTACCTCCCATCAAAGAACCTACAAGCACTTGTGAGTGTTGCATCTTGGCAAAGAAACACCGTGAAAGTTTTCTAAAAGGCGTTTCTTACCGAGCAAAAAAACCGCTTGAGGTTGTGCATACTGACTTGTGTGGACCTATAAGGACACAGTCGATTGGTGGAAGTTGTTACTTCCTCACCTTTATTAATGACTATAGTAGGAAGACTTGGGTTTACTTTTTCAAGCAGAAGTCTGAAACTTATGCAAAGTTCAAAGAGTTAGAAGCCTTAGTGGAGAACCAAAGTGATCGACAGATCAAGGGATTTAGATCAGATCGTGGTGGAGAATACGATTTGAAAGCATTCCATGAGTACTGCAAACAACATGGAATCAAAAGGCAGCTTACGACCAGATACACACCACAGCAGAATGGTGTAGCAGAGAGAAAGAACCGAACCATCATGAACATGACAAGGAGCATGTTGAAAGCAAAACACTTTTCTAATGAGTATTTGGTAGAAGCGGTTGCATGTGTTGTTTATGTGATAAACAAATCTCCTACAAACAGCGTGATAAACAGAGTTCTAGAAGAAGCATGGTCAGGTATGTCATGCAGTGTATCTCATTTCAGAGTTTTTGGATGTGTAGCCTATGCACATGTGCCTAAGCATATAAGAGGCAAATTAGATGATCAAAGTGAAAAATGTATATTTATTGGTTATAGTGAGCAGTCAAAAGCTTACAAATTGTATAACCCTGTCACAAAGAAAACAATCATTAGCAGAGATGTTGTGTTCAAAGAACAGGAGTCATGGAATGGGACTGTAAACACACTAACCGATGCACAAACACCATTGATGGAAGATGATGATGTAGAAGAAGAGGAGCAGCAAGAATCAAAAGAACAGACACCAAACAGAGTCACATCAGGAAGGACTCCAAGATTTTCAGAGCAGCATGGATCTTCAAGCAGATCAACAAACCAGAATTCTCCAAGCGGCGAATCAGGTAATGATTCAAGCAATGGTAAGAAAAAGATGAGAAGTCTGAAAGATATTTATGATGATTTGGATTATAGTTCAAATTTTTCATTATTGGAAATTCAACCTTCTTCTTTTGAAGTAACCAGAGATGAAAATTGGGTGCAAGCCATGGATGAAGAGATGAATTCAATTGAAAAGAATGATACATGGGATTTGGTTGATTTACCAAATGATAAAAATCTCATTGGTGTGTAGAGGGTGTACAAGACAAAGGTGAATGAGAAAGGTGAGATTGACATATTTAAAGCAAGACTGGTAGCAAAATGATTCTCGCAGCAACCTGGAATAGACTTTGGAGAAACATTTTCTCTGGTAGCCAGAATGGATACTGTAAGAGCAGTTCTAGCGACAGCAGTTGAGATCAAGTGGAAAGTATATCAGATGGATGTCAAATCAGCCTTCTTGAATGGAATTCTAGAAGAAGAAATTTATGTGCAAAAACCTCTAGGATATGAAGTTGAAGGTAAAGAAGATAAAGTTTACAGATTGAAGAAAGCACTCTATGGACTTAAGCAAGCACCTAGAGCATGGTATAGCAGAATTGATAGCTACATGATCAAGAATGGATTTTGCAGAAGCAGCATTGAGCGTACCTTATACACAAAGGTAAATGAGCAATGAAAAATTTTGATTGTTTGCTTATATGTTGATGATATGATTTTTACAGGTGATCTTGAGTTAGATGAATTTAAAGCAGCCATGGTGAAATAATTTGAGATGACAGATCTTGGTCTCATGAAATATTTTCTTGGCATTGAAGTTGAGCAATCTGAAAAAGGAATTTTTATTTGTCAAAATAGTGAAACGATGAAATATGGTCTGGATAATGTGAGCGTAGCGGAGCGGGTTTTTTAAATAAAACCTACGAAAAAGACCTTTGAATGGATATAAAGAGGAAAGGGTAAAAAACGAAAAATTTACATGGAAAGGTTGATGTGGTGGATGTACGGTGGATACACGATGGTACACATGGAATGATGACGTGATGGGACCGGGCAACGACGGACATGCAATGGTGGGGGCAATCAAATGCGGACCGTTCGATCTCAGGAGGAGATCGATGGTGAAAAACTACGGAGGGTGATTGAATGTGGACCGTCGGTCCGCAGATCAGATCGACGGCGAAGATTAACTAGATGGCGCGTCGTACCCTGAGCTATCGCGTGTGCATCTGAGTTAACTATCGTGCATCTTCGGCGAGTGATAGCCGTTGGATGGCCTGCCCCAGATCGGACGATCCATGGAAATATCGCTGGGCATCTACGTCCGAACAATAATGCGTGATGGACGGCGGTTAACGTGCGAGGACAACGGTACAGGGGACGCATGGCACGTGACGTATGGAATCGCTGGCCAATCGGTAAATACCGCCTACCCCTGAAAGGTGGTGCGATGGAAACCAGATGGTTTTTGAATAGTGAAAGCGGGCGGGGACCACTGGGACGGGCGGATTCCGCACCGTCAGATCTGTACAGATAAACAGTTGAAAATGTGCCCGATATGGATGAACTGTGGACCGTTGATCTGGCAAATTAACAAACGACGGGGATGCGACTACGGGTAGTGAACGGGTAGTGAACGGGTTGCAAAGCTACAGGGGCGGCGATCGTCGTCCATTCTGTGAAGATCAACGGTGCGGAACACAACAGAGGACTTTAACAACCAATCAATCGCATCGGATTTTCTCAGTGATTACAAAGGAATTTTAATGTGCTGCTCTGTTTCTCCGATGCGATTAGCGCCTAAGGTTTAAGCGCTCGGTCCCGGGCTATGGGTATATGGGGAAGTGGTTGAAAGGTGCTGGCAGGAAAGGGGCTAAGCCCTTATTATGAAGACAATATGGTTTTTTCAATGTTTTCAAAGGGATTTGAAAGTTTCTGTAAGGTTTAAAAGTGGGTTTCAAACCTTATAAAAGTGTTTTTCATGAGGGGAAAAAGAAGAATCATGAAAACAAAGGGGATTTTATGGATAAAAAAGGGGAGAAAATGAAGGTAAGTTTGGAAGAGGGGGAGGGGAAAAATGATGGTTTTGGAGCAGTTTCTTCTCATGATTTCAGCAGAATTTCTGAGTATAAAAAAGGGAACAGCAATGAAGATTTGGGATAGAGGAAAAAAGGCAGGAGGCCTTCAAGAGTCTTCAAGAGCCAAAACTTTTTAGCAATAAAAATTGTTCCTTGGAGGCTCCAATAAGTTTTTAGCTAGCATTTGGTATAACAAATTTTATAGCTGGCTAACATAACATATCAGTTATTCAAATTTCTACATGGTATCAGAGCTATATTGATCATTGGAGCAATTGCAAAACATTGAAGCGGTTGAGTTGTGTGCTGGTGGAATTCGAATTTGCAATAGCGTTTTCTTGGTGTCAAAGTTGAGATGTCTTTCAACGGATTGCGATTGGAGTATGCACTTGAGGGTAGCTCGAATTATATTCCATGGAAGGACAGGATGGAGGCGGTGCTGGATGACAATGGGTTGAAGGAGTTCATAGATGCAGAAATTCCAAAACCTGCTTCTGGCGATGCTGCCGCACTTGACGCATGGCAAAAGAAGACAACAAAGTGTCGAAGAATTCGGTTGGAAGGTGTAAAGGATCACATAGTGTCCAACCTTCATAGTAAGGCTTCTCCATTCTTGATGTGGAAAGCGTTGAAAGACTTATTCCAAAGCAAGAGCGACCAGAGGAAGTTGGTGCTCAAGGATAAAATCAAAAACATAAAAATGGAGAAAAGCGACAGTATGCCCAAGTACCTCTCGAAGTTCATGCAGTGCAAGGATGAGCTGGGAAGTGTGGGGGTGACTGTAGATGATGAGGAATTGGTGAGCTTGGCTCTCCTTGGGCTTCTGAAGATTTTGAATTCCTATCAAGCCTCTATCAATGGTTGGGAGAAATTGCCAGGATGAGAGCGACTTTGATCGGATCTTGTGCAAGAGGAGATAAGAGGAAGTACCAGGGACGAATCTTCATCAAAGAACTCAGATGAAGAAAATTGCGCTTTGGCTGCCAAAGCAAGGAAGGGGAAGAGCAAGAAGAATGCTTCTCAATCCGGTGCGAAAGGCAAGAAGTAGGACATGTCCAAGGTTAAGTGCTTTCACTGTCACCAACACGGACATTACGCCACTAATTGTCCACAGAAGAAGAAAAATAAGCAGGCTGCTGGATCTGCAGCTGGAGAGGCCTTAGCCTCGCAGTTTGAGTTGGATTTTTCGCTGATCGCATGCTTGGTCTCAAGTATGATGGGGTCAGTGTGGTTTCTTGATAGTGGTGCCTCTTTTCATATGACCGGAGACAAATATTTGTTTACTGATATGGATGAGAAAGATCTTGGAGTGCACATCGAGATGGGTGATGATGGTAGATATAGTACGACCGGTATCGGTACCATTTCCTTTGAGAGGGAGTCTGGTAAACCCTTCGTATTGAAGGAAGTGATGCATGTTCCAAGATTGAAGAAGAATCTTATCTCTGTGGCCATGTTAGAAGACAAGGGTTATGATGTTGTCTTTAGCAAGGGAAAGGCTTTCCTGCGCAGTAAGGCAATTGGTGAGACCCGGAGGATAGGGGTTCGAGTTAATAACCTTTATCAGTTGCAGGTAGATGGTTGCGTAGCAATGGCTGGCAAGGCAGAAGGAGTGGTAAGCCAGGATGATGGCGAGCTGTGGCACAGAAGATTGGGCCACCTTCACCATGGAGCTTTGAAAATTTTGTAGCAGATTTCTACTAGGCTTCTTAAAGGTACACTTGCGCAGTCAGATCAGTGCAAGGGATGTACTTTGGGAAAATTTGTGAAAGACAACTTTCACGAGAAGGATAGTCGCACCACAACGATCCTTGAGAGAATTCACACAGACATGTGTGGACCTTTCTCAGTAGCTTCGACAGAAAAGCACAGGTACTATGTGATATTTGTTGATGATTTTTCTCGAAAGTGTTGGATCTTCTTCATGCAGAAGAAGAGCGAAACATACTCAAATTTCTGTGATTTCAAGGCACTGGTTGAGAAAGAATTGGGGAAGCAGGTGAAGGCTCTTAGGAGTGATAATGGTGGTGAATTCATCTCTGGCGAATTCAAGGACTTTTGCAGCGCAGAAGGAATTCGAAGAGAGCTCATAGCGCCTCATAACCCACAACAGAATGGGGTTGCTGAGCGGAAGAACATAACGATCGTGGGTGCTGCATGGGTGATGTTGCATGATCAGGGCCTTCCCATACACTTGTGGGCTGAGGCATGCAATACTGCAGTATATGTGCAGAACCGTTTTCCTCACAGGATACTTGGCATGAGTACACTCGAGGAGGCGTTTTCTGGTAAGAAGCCTGATATTTCCCATTTGAGGAATTTTGGTTCACCTGTTTACATTCATGTGACAAAGGATTCTAGGAAGAAGCTGGAGCCGACTGCAGAGGTTGGGATATTTGTGGGGTACACTGATACGCCCCACAACTATCGTGTGTATTTGACAGACAGTCGTAAGACTGTTGTGCGATGGGATATCAAATTTCATGAGGAGAAATCCATGAAGTGTTCGCTTGAGAGGGAGCCACACTTGCATGAAGATGAGGAGCTATTAGTTCCTAAGGATGAGTCTCAGGATGTGGATCAGCCACAAGATGAGGTTCATGGAGTGGAAGAGACCACTCATGCAGCGCTAACCATCAGAGGGCAGAAGCGCACTACAGAAGCTGAGCGACTGGCTCAAGATGCAGAGAAGGTTGTAGGACCACCTACATCACAGTGCGGACAGAGACAGTCACCTAACTGGTACACTGGATACATGGCTCTTATGAGTCAGTGTATCGTGATAGAGCCATCCTCTTTCTAGGAAGCTGTGGAGGATCCCGCATGGCTAGATGCCATGCTAGAAGAGTATGATTCGATTGTCAGAAATAGTGCATGGGAGATTGTCCCAAGGCTGGATGGGAAATCAGTGGTGGGTTCGAGATGGATCTACAAATTGAAGCAAGCAGCTGACGAGAGTGTGGAGAAGTACAAGGCAAGATTTCTTGCCCGAGGCTTCTCACAGATTGAGGGGATCGATTATGAGGAAACCTTTGCACTTGTCGCAAGGTATTCTTCCATACAGACGATCCTAGCTCTCTCAGCGCAGATGGGATGGCACATTCATCAGATGGATGTGAAGATTGCGTTCCTCAACGCGGTGATTGAGGAGGAGGTGTACATAGAGCAGCCCGAAGGTTTCGATATCTTCAGCAGTGAGTCGCATGTGTGCAGGCTCAAAAGAGCGTTGTATGGGTTGAAACAAGCACCTCGTGCTTGGTACACACGGATCGACAATTACTTTACCGGACTTGGATTCTCCAAGAGTGAGGTGGATCCGAACCTATAACAGATAGTGGTGGAGGGTAAGTTTCTGATCATTGTACTTTATGTAGATGATTTGATACTGACCGGTGATGAATAGTTGATACTCTCATGCAAGGCTGATCTTACAAAAGAGTTTGAGATGAAGGACTTGGGCCTCCTTCATTATTTCCTGGGATTGGAAATTTGGTAGCGCAGTGATGGACTGTTTGTTTCTCAAGGCAAGTATGCCCGGGAGATACTGGAAAAGTTCAACATGCATGGATGCAAGCCTATTGATACTCCTCTTCCTAGTGGTTGGAGGAAGGAGGATGCTACATCGACGGATGTAGTGGATGCCACTGTTTACCGACAGTTGGTGGGGTCGCTCATGTATCTGTTCAATACACAACCCGACATATGCTACGCAGTTAACCAGCTTTCACAAGCTATGGTTAAGCCTACCAAGCTCTTTTGGAAGGTGGGGAAGCATGTATTGAGATATCTCAGAGGCACATCAGGATATGGACTTTGGTACAAACAGTCGGATGAGGTGAAGCTATGTGGCTTCACAGATGCAGATTTCGCAGGGAGCCCAACGGACAGAAAGAGCACATCTGGAGGGATTTTCAGTATCGGGTCAACAGTAGTTTCTTGGTACAGAAGGAAGCAGAGATCCATGGCACTCAGTTCAACAGAGGCCGAGTATATGGCAGCGAGTTTGGTTGCATGCGAGGCTATATGGATGAGGAAGATCTTGGTCGAGTTGTTCGGTTCACACTTAGATCCTACTGTGATATATTTCGATAATTAGAGTTGCATCAAACTCTCGGTTAATCCAGTATTTCATGATATATCTAAACACATTGACATACGGTATCATCATATCAGAGATTGTGTGCAATAGAAGATCATGTTACTTTCATACATTCCTACGGAGGATCAGGATGCTGATATCTTGACGAAGGTGCTCACCAGGAGAAAATTCAAATACCACAGAGGCAGGATAGGGGTGGAAGAAAATCCTTATCTTGTTGAGAGGGAGTGTTGAGATTGCAAGAAGATGATGAGCTTAGTGAAAAGAGTCGCCTTCACTAAGTGGGCCCACAGGCTAATTTTGGCGCAAAGTCTATTTTTAGACTATGTCTATTTTTAGACATGTTGATCAAATTCTATGAGTTGTAGGATGCTATTTGTGGATGGTTGGTCAAGTTGGAAAAATATATGGACTTCTAATTTTAGACATACTGGGTGGAATCTATTTTTAGATTTCCAGTCTAAAAATAGATATGTCGAATATTATTAGCTCTTAATAATATTTGGAATATAAACATTATCTTATTCTCTTGGAGCACTTCAGTTAAGTGCACAGATGTGGCACAGCAGCTGACAGAAGGAATTACGCTATTCATGAGGGTTAAGTGGAGCTATTGCATGAAGACTTCAGTTAGAACTCATGTGAGAGAGTTTGGTGGAGTTGATTGAGGAAGTTAATGGAGTTGTGTTCAGTTTAACTGAGTTAAACATAGTTGAGCTAGTTGTATCTAGTCTAACTGATTGATAAAATACTGAGAGTGGTGTGAATTAATTATTAATTAATTCACTAATTATTAACTCATTAATCAATTAAATAATACATCAGTTAACTTCAGTGCATGGACAGTTTCAGTGGAGACCAATGGAGAGATAGGTGAAAGAGCAGTGTGACTATCAGTTGTGACTATACTAGTGCATGAGTTTGCACCACACATTGATGGAGATGCCAATGAGGATTGCGCAGTGCATACCTTGTGAATTCGAGTACATTCAGAGCCAATATTCAGCAGGGATTGTGCAGTAGAGGCAGACTAATAGGTGGTAGAGATGGAGCATGTGTTTTGCTAGATCAGACCTGATTAGTGTGTAGCAATTGGAGATTATACTGAGAGCTTGTGAGGAGCTTTGTATAATGATTGTTACATGATCTCTATGACATATAATATACAGATAGTTGGGGGTTTTCAGCTTTAAGCTTTCCCATGAAATACTGTGTTCATATGTGTGAATGTTTATGGTTTTAATGTGCGCATGCGATTGTTTTTATTTCCGCAATTAATGATCAATGGTAGAAGAGATTTTGTATTGTGCATAAAGTTAAAATAGTGTGTGATTAGGAGAATCTCAGTGTATAACATATTATTTATTTAAATTTCTACATGGTATCAGAGCTATATTGATCATTGCAGCAATTGCAAAACATTGAAGCGATTGAGTTTTGTGCTGGTGGAATTCGAATTTGCAGTAGTGTTTCTTTGGTGTCAAAGTTGAGATGTCTTTCAATGGATTGCGATTGGAGTATGCCCTTGAGGACAACTCAAATTATATTGCATGGAAGGACAGGATGTAGGCGGTGTTGGATGACAATGGGTTGAAGGAGTTCATAGATGCAGAAATTCCAAAACCTACTTCTAGCGATGCTGTCGCACTTGACGCATGGAAAAAGAAGACATCAAAGTGTCGAAGAATTCTGTTGGAAGGTGTAAAGGATCACATAGTGTCCAAAATGCATGTTAAGGCTTCTCCATTCTTGATGTGGAAAGAGTTGACAGACTTATTCCAAAGCAAGAGCGACCAGAGGAATTTGGCGCTCAAGGATAAACTCAGAAACATAAAAATGGAGAAAGGCGACAGTATGCCCAAGTACCTCACGAAGTTCATCCAATGTAGGGATGAGATGGGAAGTGTGGGGGTGACTGTAGATGACGAGGACTTGGTGAGCTTGGCTCTCCTTGGGCTTCCGAAGAGTTGGCATTCCTATTAGGACTCTGTCAATGGTCGGGAGAAATTGGCAAGATGGGAGCAACTTTGGTCAGATCTTGTGCAAGAGGAGATAAGGCGAAGTACCAGGGACGAATCTTCATCAAAGAACTCAGATGAAGAAAATTGCGCTTTGGCTGCCAAAGCAAAGAAGGGGAAGAGCAAGAAAGCTTCTCAATCCGGTGCGAAAGGCAAGAAGCAGGACATGTCCAAGGTGAAGTGTTTTCACTATCACCAACACAGACATTACGCCACTACTTGTCCACAGAAGAAGAAAAATAAGCAGACTGTTGGATCTGCAGCTGGAGAGGCCTTAGTCTCGGAGTTTGAGCTAGATTTTTCGCTTATCGCATGCTTGGTCTCAAGTGTGATGGGTTCAATGTGGTTTCTTGACAGTGGTGCATCTTTTCATATGACCGGAGAAAAATATTTGTTCAGTGATCTGGATGAGAAGGATCTTGGAGTGCACATCGAGATGGGCGATGATGGTAGATACAGTGCGACTGGTATCGGGACCATTTCCTTTGAGAGGGAGTCTGGTAAACCTTTCATATTGAAGGATGTCATGCATGTTCCGGGATTGAAGAAGAATCTGATCTCGTGGCCATGTTAGAAGACAAGGGATATGATATTATCCTTAGCGAGGGAAAGGCTTTCCTGCGCAGTAAGGAAACTGGTGAAACCCGGAGGATAGGGGTTCGAGTTAAGAACTTTTATCAGTTGCAGGTAGATGGCTGCGCAGAAATGGCAGGCAAGGCAGAAGGAGTGGTGAGCCAGGATGAGGGCGAGCTATGGCACAGGAGATTGGGCCATCTTCACCATGATGCTTTGAAAAGTTTACAGCAGATTTCTACCGGGCTTCCCAAAGGTACACTTGCGCAGTCAGATCAGTGCAAGGGATGTACTTTGGGAAAATTTGTGAAAGCCACCTTTCACGAGAAGGATAGTCGCGCCACAATGATCCTTGAGAGAATTCACATAGACGTGTGTGGACCTTTCTCAATAGCTTCGACAGCAAAGCACAGGTACTATGTGATATTTGTTGATGATTTTTCTCGTAAGTGCTGGATCTTCTTCATGCAGAAGAAGAGAGAGACATACTCAAAGTTCTGTGAGTTCAAGGCACTGGTTGAGAAAGAATCGGGGAAGCAGGTGAAGGCTCTTAGGAGCGACAATGGTGGTGAATTCATCTCTGGAAAATTCAAGGACTTTTGCAGCGCAGAAGGAATTCGAAGAGAGCTCATAGCACCTCATAACCCACAGCAGAATGGGGTTGCTGAGCGGAAGAACAGAACGATCGTGGGTGCTGCACGGGCGATGTTGCATGATCAGGGCCTTCCCATACACTTGTGGGTTGAGGCATGCAATACTGCAGTATATGTGCAGAACCGTTGTCCTCACAGGATACTTGGCATGAGTACACCCGAGGAGGCGTTTTCTGGTAAGAGGCCTGATATTTCCCATTTGAGGATTTTGGTTCACCTGTTTACATTCATGTGACGAAGGATGCCAGGAAGAAGCTGGAGCCGACCGCAGAGGTTGGGATATTTGTGGGGTACACTGATACGCCCCACAACTATCGTGTGTATTTTCCAGACAGTCGCAAGACTGTTGTGCGACGGGATATAAAATTTCATGAGGAGAAAGCCATGAAGTGTTCGCTTGAGAGGGAGCCACACTTGCAGATGAGGAGCTATTAGTTCCTAAGGATGAGTCTCAGGATGTGGATCAGCCACAAGATGAGGTTCATGAAGTGGAAGAGACCACCCATGCAGCGCCAACCATCAGAGGGTGGAAGCGCACTACAGAAGCTGAGCGACTAGCTCAAGATGCAGAGAAGGTTGTAGGAGCATCTACATCACAGCGCAGACAGAGACAGTCACCTGACTGATACACCAGATACATGGCTCTTATGAGTCAGTGTATCGTGACAGAGCCATCCTCTTTCTAGGAAGTTGTGGAGGATCCCGCATGGGTAGATGCCATGGTGGAAGAGTATGATTCGATTGTCAGAAACAATGCATGGGAGATTGTCCCAAGGCTGGATGGGAAATCAGTGGTGGGTTCGAGATGGATCTACAAAGTGAAGCAAGCAGCTAACGAGAGTGTGGAGAAGTACAAGGCAAGATTTCTTGCCCGAGGCTTCTCACAGATTGAGGAGATCGATTATGAGGAAACCTTTGCACCTGTCGCAAGGTGTTCTTCCATACGGACGATCCTAGCTCTCTCAGCGCAGATGGGGTGGCACATTCATCAAATGGATGTGAAGACTACGTTCCTTAACAGGGTGATTGAGGAGGAGGTGTACATAGAGCAGCCCGAAGGTTTCGAGATCTTCAGCAGTGAGTCACATGTCTGTAGGCTCAAGAGAGCGTTGTATGGGTTGAAACAAGCACTGCTTGGTACACACGGATTGACAGTTACTTTACCAGACTTGGATTCTCCAAGAGTGAGGCAAATCCGAACCTATACCAGATAGTGGTGGAGGGTAAGTTGCTGATCATTGTACTTTATGTAGATGATTTGATACTGACCGGTGATGAACAATTGATACTCTCATGCAAGGCTAATCTTACAAAAGAGTTTGAGATGAAGGACTTGGGCCTCCTTCATTATTTCGTGGGATTGGAAATTTGGCAGCACAGTGATGGACTGTTTGTTTCTCAAGGCAAGTATGCCCGGGAGATACTGGAGAAGTTCAACATGCATGGCTGCAAGCCTGTTGATACTCCTCTTCCTGGTGGTTGGAGGAAGGAGGATGCTACATCGGCGGATGTAGTGGATGCCACTGTTTACCGACAGTTGGTGGGGTCGCTCATATATCTGGTCAATACACGACCTGACATATGCTACGCAATTAACCAGCTTTCACAAGCTATTGTTAAGCCTACCAAGCTCTTTTGGAAGGCGGGGAAGCATGTATTGAGATATCTCAGAGGCACATCGGGATATGGACTTTGGTACAGACAGTCGGATGAGGTGAAGCTGTGTGGCTTCACAGATGCAGATTGGGCAGGGAGCCCAACGGACAGAAAGAGAACATCTGGTGGGATTTTCAATATCGGGTCGACAACAGTTTCTTGGTACAGCAAGAAGCAGAGATCCGTGGCACTCAGTTCAGTAGAGGTCGAGTATATGGCAGTGAGTTTGGCTGCATGCGAGGCTATATGGATGAGGAAGATCCTGGTCAGGTTGTTCGGTTCACACTTAGATCCTACTGTGATATATTGCGATAATCAGAGTTGCATCAAACTCTCGGTTAATCTAGTATTTCATGATAGATCTAAACACATTGACATCTGGTATCATCATATCAGAGATTGTGTGTAATGGAAGATCATGTTACTTTCATACATTCCTACGGAGGATCAGGATGCTGATATCTTGACGAAGGCGCTCACCAAGAGCAAATTCGAATACCACAGAGGCAGGATAGGGGTGGCAGATAATCCTTATCTTGTTGAGAGGGAATGTTGAGATTGCAGCAAGATGATGAGCTTAGTGAAAAGAGTCTCCTTCACTAAGTGGGCCCGCAAGTTATTTTTGGCGCAAAGTCTATTTTTAAACATGTCGATCATATTCTATGAGTTGCAGGATGCTATTTGTGGATGGTTGGTCAAGTTGGAAATATAGATGGACTTCTATTTTTAGATATATTGGGCGGAATCTATTTTTAGATTGCCAGTCCAAAAATAGATATGTCAAATATTATTAGCTCTTAATAATATTTGGACTATAAAAATTATCTTATTCTCTTGGAGCACTTCAGTTAAGTGCACAGATGTGGCACAGCAGATGACAGAAGGAATTACGTTATTCCTGAGGGTTAAGTGAAGCTATTGCATGAAGACTTCAGTTAGAACTCATATGAGAGAGTTTGGTGGAGTTGATTGAGGAAGTTAATGGAGTTGTGTTCAGTTTAACTAAGTTAAACATAGTTGAGCTAGTTGTATCTAGTCTAACTGATTGATAAACTAGTGAGAGTGGTGTGAATTAATTATTAATTAATTCACTAATTATTAACTCATTAATCAACTAAAGAATAATTTAGTTAACTTCAGTGCATGGACAGTTTCAGTGGAGACCAGTGGAGAGATAGGTGAAAGAGCAGTGTGACTATCAGTTGTGACTATACTGGTGCATGGGTTTGCACCACACATTGATGGGGATGCTAATGAGGATTGCGCATTGCATACCAGGTGAATTCAAGTTCATTCAGAGCCAATATTTAGCAGGGATTGCACAGTAGAGGCAGGCTAACAGGTGGCAGAGATTGGAGCATGTGTTTTGCTAGATCGGACTTGATTAGTGTGTAGCAATTGGAGATTGTACTGAGAGCTTGTGAAGAGCTTTGTATAATGATTTTTACATGATCTATATGACATATAATATACAGATAGTTGGTGGTTTTCAGCTTTAAGCTTTCCCATGAAATATTGTGTTCATATGTGTGAATTTTTATGGTTTTAATGTGCGCATGCGATTGTTTTTATTTCCGCAATTAATGATCAATGGTAGAAGAGATTCTGTATTGTGCATGAAGTTAAAATAGTGTGTGATCGGGAGAATCTCAGTGTATAACATATTAGTTATTCAAATTTCTACATCAACTATAGTAAGCAAGCTTCCTCCATTATTATAAGTAAAACAACCTACTCAACTATAATTTCCAATTTATATAGTTACCCTTTTATAAATTCCATGTTGGCATTGCAATTAATATTTTTTTGCATGCAAAGACTCCACTGGATTGAAATAATGATAATACTGCAACAACTTCAGATTTAGGTTGCTACAGATTAGTAGCATTAAGGATCTATTTTGAGTGTGCATGCAACGACTAAAAAAGACATGAATTATTAATATGATTTGTCTCTAGATGTTTATCAGGTGAGGCAACAAGTGGAAGCTTTTTTTCATGGAAAATTATGTAAAAAAAATTTACACTTTGAAGGTACCAAGCCAATCCCAATTCGTCCAGTCTGCTACAAATTGCAACACTACTGCTTACAAGTAGCTCCACCAAAAGCCCAAGGGGTTAGCTCAACCAGTTGTCACTTGTTGGGAATTTGGATAGTACGAGCACCTAACTAGTTTAATCCCCTATATTAGGCTTACTGGTCTACATAAATGGGTTTACAAGAGATGTCATGCACAAATTATAGGAATCATCCCTTGGTTCTCCCAACAGGATTTTCCAAGAGAAGCTCAAAATCTGATGAAGCTTCCTTGTCTGGTTTTCCACCTCTAGGTAGCCCTTTAGTATTATTCTAGATGAAACCCATCTTCATTGTTGTTGTGATTTTCTTCAGGAGTTATGCGAAACTCACTCAAAGAGTTTCTAAGTACAAATATATAAGTCCATTTGTTTTGTGGAATCATAAAACAATTTATACTAAAGTTTATCACCACACCACTGGAGTTTTAACAATATAAACACCAAAACTAGATTCTAATGGTTATCTGAAGCAGTATTCTCCTCGCTTGACCAGATTCAAGACTTTCTAAATAATCAAAGAAAATTTTAAGTTCGAACCCCAAGATTAATGCACATGATTAACCAAACATTAAAGGCCTTGTAAGTTCCCACATCCATATTTGAGCATCGCCAATAGTTGTATTCCACATTCAGCACAAATTGAAGGCCTTTTAAGGTACCAGAAATCATGTTTGAGGGGAAATCACAATTACAATCAAAATTATTAGCAAATTCATGGATCTTTATAGTACGAAAATCAGACCCTAAGGGCTTTGGAAATGTGATGACACACAAATGAATCCAGCATATACAGAGAGAATCTACCTAATCCATTAAGAAAAATTTACTACAACATAAAATTTTCTTATACCATTCATGCACAACACAACACATTGTAACCCATATGGATGTTGAGAAGCAACAAAAGAAGTCAAGATATGTAAAAAAAATTCATTTTTTGGAACAAGAATGGTGTAGAGTAGAGAATAGCAATTACTCAAGTTAGTTTCTTATTGGAAGATGAAATGCAAAAAATATCCCACCTATTGGCCAAAATTAAAAACCTGCAAAATTGTTGTAGGAATTACACAAAGTATACAATTTAAAACACAAAACAAAAGATAAAATAGAGATGCTACAAATACCATGAACTTTGATAATTAGTCAAACTACACCAAACATGTGACCATATTAAGACTATTTTATCTCTCAAACCAAATAAATGAAAGAACCATATACAAGTTACCTATGCATTTAATTGGTAAATCACTTAAGAAACTACATCCATACACTCTTTGGAAAGTACATACCTATTATTTGTGTCTAGCTCATTGATTCCCACTAGAGTTGAAGTCTTTCCATGGATGTTCAACCATTGTAGAAGATGTTGCTTCTTCACGCATTCCATAGTTACCTAACAATGTGTCATTTGTTAGCACAATGAAATTTGTTAAAGCATCAAGGTATATGTGAAAACATAACTATATTGAGTGGATGGGATGGGAAAACTACAGGAAATGCCTAAATGTTGAGTATATGGTCTTTCTGTATTAGATTTATCATTTTTGTCATTTGCATTACCAAATATCACTTTTTTCTCCTTTATTTAGGATTTAGTTAGATGCACATTCATTCAAATGTACCTGGCATGACAAGAAATGTTGGATGGTCTTGCATCTTCCTTTGGTCTTGGTTTATCGCCATAGCTATGGATTGTTGCATCTCTGTAAAAATAAACATATCACATGTTAAAGAATGGTTATGACTAAATACACAAATTTAAAACCATCACTATATTCAATACATGAAACAAACCTGGAATCACAGACAATGCATTATTTGATTGAGGATGCCCTTGCCTATTCCATGGATGTTCAACCATTGTAGAAGATGATGCTTCTCCACCCATTCCATAGTTACCTAACAAAGTGTCATTTGTTAGCACAATGAAATTTGTTAAATCATCAATGTATATGTGCAAACATAACTATATTGAGTGGATGGGAGGGGAAAACTACAGGAAATTCCTAAATGTTGAGTAGATGGTCTTTTTGTATTAGATTTATAATTTCTGTCATTTTGCATTACCAAATATCACTTTTTTCTCCTTTATTTAGGATTTAGTTATATGCGCATTCATTCAAATGTACCTGGCATGGCAGGAAATGTTGGATGGCCTTGCATCTTCCTTGGGTCTTGGTTTATCACCATAGCTATGGATTGTTGCATCGCTGTAAAAATAAAAATATCACATGTTAAAGAATGGCGATGACTAAATACAAAAATCTAAAACCATCACTATATTCAATACATGAAACAAACCTGGAACCATAGACAATGCATTATTTGATTGAGGATGTCCTCGCCTATTCCATCGATGTTCAACCATTGTAGAAGATGATGCTTCTCCACCTGTTCCATAGTTACCTAACAAAGTGTCATTTGGTAGCACAACGAAATTTGTTAAAGCATCAAGGTATATGTGCAAACATAACTATATTGAGTGGATGGGAGGGGAAAACTACAAGAAATACCTAAATGTTGAATAGATGGTCTTTCTATATTATATTTATCATTTTTGTCATTTTCATTAGCACATATCACTTTTTTCTCCTTTATTTAGGATTTAGTTAGATGCACATTCATTCAAATGTACCTGGCATGGCAAGAAATGTTGGATGGTCTTGCATCTTCCTTTGGTCTTGGTTTATCGCCATAGTTATGGATTGTTGCATCGCTGTAAAAATTAACATATCACATGTTAAAGAATGGTAATGACTAAATACACAAATATAAAATCATCACTATATTCACTACATGAAACAAACCTAGAACCATAGACAATGCATTATTTGATTGAAGACACCCTAGCCTATTCCATGGATGTTCAACCATTGTAGAAGATGATGCTTCTCCACTCGTTCCATAGTTACCTAACAAAGTTCCATTTTTTAGCACAATGAAATTTTTTAAAGCATTAAGGTATCTGTACAAACATAACTATGTTGAGTGGATGGAAGCAGAAAACTACAGGAAATGCCTAAATGTTGAGTAGATGGTATTTCTGTATTAGATGTATCTTTTTTGTCATTTGCATTATCACATATCACTTTTTCCCCCTTTATTTAGGATATATTTAGATGCACATTCATTCAAATTTACCTGGCATGGCAGGAAATGTTGGATGGCCTTGCATCTTCCTTTGGTCTTGGTTTATCGCCATAACTATGGATTGTTGCATCGCTGTAAAAATTAACATATCACATGTTAAAAAATGGTGATGGCTAAATACACAAATATAAAACCATAACTATATTCAATACATGAAACAAACCTGGAACCACAGACAATGCATTATTTGATTGAGGATGCCCTCGCTTATTGAGGTATTGAAACTCAAATGGTTCATATTCTGATGGATAGACAATTAAATCAATTCCTAAACCATTGTTTTTTTTGCTCCTTTGTTTCTTTGCAGGGATAAGGAAACTCTTCTTCCTCTTCAAAAATGAATCAAAAGAGCCCAACCCAGCTGTGAAGTCAAAATCCATAATGTGCAAGTTGTTGGCTTCATCCATCATTTTTTTAACTAGACTAAGCAATTCATTTTCCTTTGTGAAAGTAGTAGGAGGGTTATCTAGAATGAAATGCATGTGTCTAAAAAACTCCTCTTTTACCAAATGAAGTGCTCCAACATCTGCATCAACAATATCTATGGCCATAGGGGTGGCATCAACATCTACATCATGGCTCTGGGTCTCTATATTGATTTCAGAAGAGTCATTGAATATGTTATCCACTCCATGTTGATGAAGTAATGGATATGGATTATCTGAGTGGAAATACAACCAATTAACCTTTATGGCATGCTTGAAAATGTTGCCACAAGTAGACCATGGGCATTCACATGTTATAAAATCCATGCGATACCATTTGAAAAGGTACTTCTTATCTCGATCTGTTTGACTTCTCACCCAGTAAGCATTGGTTATGCTCTCATGAGGAGAACAATCACTATTCAGAATTTTTCTTACTCTTTCCACTGATGATTCAAGTTGTTTTTCTTTATTGCAGTTGTCTAGAAATCCTTCTTCTTTCAATATTTCCTTGTATCAATAACAAGGTTCAACGGTTGTTAGCAACATGTACAACAACCAATCCATCCAACAAGCACATTATTTTCTTCTATCAGATAAAAAATTTGTTTTCAAATAGCAATAATATGACTCAACAACATTGTTGGTCTCCTGATTTGCATGAGGAAACTACCGACAACCTTTCACCCACATCCCTAAGTGCAAAGAGAATTAATTTAGTATAAATATATCACTTTTATAGAAGACAAACATGGATACAATACAAAGAGTTTTTTTACTTATGAATCTTATCGCCAACAACCCAATTCTTGTGGAAATAGTATAAGAGATTCTCTTCATCTGCAAATTTGATAAAAAATCAATTGATTGCATCATCCACTTCAGTATTGAGAGTGTGTTTCATGATAGAACCTAACTCATTGAATATCTCATTGGCTTTTATGGAATTAGTGGCCAACCGGTTCACTTTTTTTAACCAAGCCCTCTGTACATGCCAAACACATAAGATAACATCACAACCTATGATCATCCTGCCATATTCAATGCATTTTAGTGCAAACATTTTAGAATAAATGAAAATTTTATTATATGATGACAATATTAAAGTTACCTCAAGGTAGCGATTTTAGCCAATGCATCATTGACCATGAATGCATTGACTTTCCAATTAGGACAGATTTGGAAACACCTATGCATGAGCTTCTCCAACCATAGTGCAATATCATCTGACGTGTTTCGTGATGCCATGACCCATGTAACTTGTACCCCGCTTTGTTGTCCATCAAATGCCACAAGTGTATACAACTGATACTGTCATATTCAACGTTACATAAAGTAAAATACACGTTATTAATCATATTTAGTGCCTACAACTTAAATACGTATATTCAATTAATCATTGCTATCCAACTTACCCCATATTTATCTGTATTAAATGTTAAATCCATGGCTATTAAGCTATTGTGTGATAGCTTGACCATTGTCTCCAACATCCACTTTGTTTGAATCCCTATTATAAAAGGGACCTCCACACCATTTGGTTTTTGGTATTTAAGAAAAAATCTTCTTGGTGCTTTTGATACCAAACTTTTACACTCATTTCATCCTTTTTGTGGATTTTATAATTTCCCTTTGCCAACCTGTTATATATGTTTGCAATATCTTTCCTGCATAAGAAGAAGTCTTTACCCCCAGTTGTCGCATCCATGTCAACATGTCTCTTAATGTGGGTTCTATACACCATATCAATAGGCACTCCCAAAAAGAAATAACTCTCAACATAAGCAACGATGTCCCTTGAAATCATTGGCCTATGCAAGGCCCTAGCCTCACCTGATTGTCCATGTTGTCCATGACAAGGCCAACCTTCTCCATCTTCAAGTTCATGCATATTGAAAGTCAATATTGCTATATGAGGACTTTCATTCATAACTTTCACAAGAAAGTGGCATTGACAACCCCTCTTCTTCACAAATGAGGTCCTTTGTTTAGTTGAAGGCTCTATTCTTTTATCCTCTGGCCCAAATGAGCAATAATATCTACACGAAAATTCTTGAAATGTCAATAAATACAAAGAATGATAAATGTTGTTTTAAAGGACCTAAACAATGAATTTTGAAATACTTACACTTCATATTCTGATGCAGCAGTAGCTCTTTGTCTTAGTTCTATTTTATGCTTTCGTATGAAATTACACGGAGCAATATGATTTTCTTCCTCCCCTTTGATAAAGTCAGAAACTCTTTTGAAGGGATTAAAGCAACCCGATCAATTCTGTTGTTATTTCGATTTATCTCAGTCCAAACTAAGTCTTTACTAGAAAAGGTCGTCTTGTATTTGAGGTCTTGCACGTGAAGATCCATGATATGCTCCCATTTTGCTCGCTTACCCATTTTGAACTATTCTTGTTAGAAAATATGCAAACACATCAGAGAAATATCCTATACAAAAACATGTTAACAAAAAATATATTCATTCTAGAGCATAACAATAAAATAAAATGAAATTGCATGAACTGATGCCTAAATAAGCATGGAACTACGTGAGCCAGTAACTTTATCAGTACAAAATCTATAACTTAAAGGAAAATAATATGAACATATGTGAGAAATAGTGTTTCTTTGTTTAGCTTTTTATATAGTTGATTTGACCCCTCAAAAATATCTTTTCCAACCCAAAATCAATAAAATAAAGGCCCAGAAAATAAACAAATGTGAACGATAATGTTTCATTATTAAGTTTTTCATGAACTAAAATGTTTCATTGTTAAATTTTTCATGGTTTGTCATCAACACTCAAGATTGGTTGCCTCTTTGAAAAGCCTCATGTTCCATGTGTTCTCTAAAATAATCCTCCATTCAAAAAACTTATGAAAGGTAAAGTAAAAAGGCTTCAAGTTATCAATGGTGAATAATTTTCATGTCCCTACAAATGCCTTGGTTGTCATCAAATAACTTATTTTCGATTCAACAATTAAACAAGGGATTCACCTGTACTTTGCAAAAAAAAGAGTTGAGAACCTTTTTGTAAGTCGAAGGAACCCAACAATTTAAGAGATTCACCTATATTCTGCAATAAAAGAGGGTAGAATCTTGTTGCAGGCCAGAAGGGCCCAACAATCTAATAAGGGATTCACCTATATTTTGCAACAAAAGAGTGAAGAATCCTGTTCTAGGTCGGAAATACCCAACTAAGTGTAAACCCTCACTGACACAAACCCAACTAAGAGAAGCGTTAATGATGTCCTTCGATATTAATTGATCTAAACTGTCTATTTTATGTGAAGCAAGTCTAGAATCTTTGAAGAATAAATGTGATTCTATTCTATGAAACCAATCCTATGCTATGAAACATAACTAAATTAGTATGCTATGAAAGCAATAAACTTCCTATGATAACTTCTTATGCTATGAAGTTCTTATTCTAAACCTATGTTATGAAAGATTCTTAAAATAATTTCATAAGCCCATTATATTCTAATGAAAATGAATATATATCTATCGTATGAAAGGCATAAAGTATATTTTATGAAAACTTCAATTGGAAACAAATTTTTATGAAAGGCATTAAAAACTCTATTTCTAAGGAAACAAATGAATTGTAGGATATAAGAAAACAAATACAACTTATTCTATTAAAACGTACAATTTTTTTTTCTAATATATTGAATCAAAATCACATATAACGATGAGATTAAAGAAAACTAATATTAATGTTGTGCATGTTCAGAGTTTAGAATCATTCATGTTTGCACATTATATATAAATGTAAGCCTACTTAAATGTAGAGGTAAAACACTTGAATCAAGAAGCAACTAAGAAATGTTTTTGTTGTTTTTGGAGAGTTATTTAAGAAATTGATTTTCAAATATCCTCCTTCATACTCTAACATAATGATTTCATAATCGGATATGGTATTTTAAGTACTTTCAGAGACCTTCAAAATTTTCGAAATATTGAAGGTATGTCTTAAAATATTGACCTGTAGTATTATTTGAAGCAGCTAAATTTATGCAAGATATTCTACCCCAGAAAAGAGCTAAATTTCTGCAGGATATTCTACCCCAGAAAAGAATTCAGTTTGAACATTTTTTATCCTCAATTGTCACGTGGACAAGTCAAACTGCCAATGTCTCTTTAGCTTCATCTTCTCTTTTTTAAAGGTACTTGGCATGGAGGTTACGCACACACGTTGTATGCTCGATCGTTTGCCCCACTTGATCAAGCGGTAGCTTCTTTGATATAAATACTACCCATACCCATACCCAGTATTTTATTTTATCTGAATTTATTGGGATCGAGTTTCATCTTCTTTTGTGCTGCAAATATCATTCCCCTTTGTATTCTTCAACTGGTAAGTGCATTCCATTGGAAAAAAAAGATGTATTGAATTCATTGATTTATGTGTGTTGGTACTGGATATGTTCTGGAGATTTTTTAGATGAAAAATTAGCGTTTCCTGCTTTTGAATTTACGGGGGAAAATATACATAAAATACCGTATCCTCCTTCGTAATCAGTTTCCAGTCTATGCAATCGTTTGTTCGGATAAATTCGGAATACTTATTTCGGTGAGAGAAGATACAATCAAATTCATAGTTTTAAGAGTGGATAGGATTGAAAAGGAAAGAAAGAAGGAAACTTACTCGTTGGGCGCAAAAGGAGTGTCTGCAAACCTTTGTTTTTTTTCTTCTTCTGCGTAGCTACAGTGCTCTATTTCACGCTCTTTTGTCTCTGTGGTCTTTGAATATGTTTAGACAAAGCTACGCAGAAGAGTCTAACAACCTGTGGTCTTTGAATATGTTCACGCTCTTTTGTCTCTATGGTCTGTGGCTTGGGTAGACTACTCCATTGTGCAATGTCTCTGTGAAACTGTGCTCTGTTTCCATTTTGGGAAGATATGCTGAAAAGCCCGCGACATAAAGTCACCCACCTACCTATCACCCTAACAATTCACTGCTCGCCGAAGACACCTACCTGCCACCCGGTGAATTAACTGCTCGCCGAAGAATTAACTCTGACAACTCTCATAGAGTAGTCATGTGGTGATCCCCATGCGTAATCGGCGATGAGCAGCAAATGTTTTCCTATGGGCAGCATTTCCCAGTTAAAACATTGCCTGGGTAGACTACTCCTTCAGAATTTGGAAAACAATATACTTTCACTAATGAATGAATGATAATGTTGTTTTATTTATTTTTAATGCGATAAGAGTTTGTAAATGAATGATAATGAATTTTTTTTTTAATGCAATATGATTTTGTAAATAATTAATAATATTGTTTTATTGTTTTATAATGTAATAAGATTTTGTATATTAAATTTCTAATCGGCTTTTTAATTAAACAATTTGATTTTTATGTAATAAGATTTTGTACATTAAATTTCTAACGTGGTTTTTAATGAGACATGAAATATTTAGACGGTTTTTAATAAGATATGTAAAAATCTATTACTTAAAGAAGTAAAAGATAATTATGTATTTAAAATAAATTAAAAATAAAAGTGCTAGATGTAATTTATAAATTTATAATTTGTAAGTTTATTAAATTTCACCAAAAATATTTTAGTAAAGATAAAAAATTCATGAATTATTTTTTGTAAATGAAATAATTTCATAAATTTTTTTCATGGTGGATTTTGAGGATTGAGATTTTGAGTAACTATAAACCTACAAAGCTTACCATTTTGTATTATACAAAATAATGAATGTTGTTATTATATGTTATAAATTAGAGTTTTATTTGAGTTGCTTAATGAGTAATTAGCAATTGAGAATACAAGTGTATATCTTGAAAAAATGTTTGTACATAATATATGACTTCATTCCAAACATAAAATGCTGGATAATGTCAAATTTATATAAATCTAAAACTAAGTGATTTGGTCCAATATATAATATAATTTGTAACATTTATGAGCAAAAATAATTTTAAAGATTTTTTTGAGGTTTTAAAAGTTGTTATAATTGGCCATTTCAATGATTTAAAATATTTAAAAAATAATATATTTAAATATTTGTAAGAGGTATAGTTCCAAATTTTTATTGTTTTGAATTTTAAGTGATCGAATTTTTTCCGTACCAAATTGAATTCGAACTTATAACTATGATTTAGATACGGATTCAGCTAAATGGATATGAGAATGACAATCCACTCTTGCCAGATCGACAAAATCCACTCTTGCCAGATCGGAAAAATGCGGGAGGCCAACCTTGTTCCATAACAGAGAAAGGGGGAAGGTCCATTTTTGGATCTGCGTCATCCATTAGCGATGGATCTTGGTCGTTGAAGAGATAGTGTGAAGGCGGTTTGACGCCCATTCACATGTGCCATATGACCTGTTCTTATAATGAATGGAGTTGGAAAAGTCTTAACCCCATTAAATTTGGACCACGGTTCTATTCTTCGCATTAGAAATTGAGGGCTTCTTCCTTTGCTTATGCATAAATTTGGTTGCATGGGGTTCAATTCTTGAACTGTATAATTTTACCCCTATTTTAAAAGGATGTATGAATTGTGGTTCTATGAAGGGGAATTTGGGTATATTTTGAGGGTTATAATTTCAAACTTCTGAAAGGGAATTTGGGTTGTTGTGTGTATTTTTAGAGACATATAACATCCATTTGGATGTATTATTATAATTATTATTGGAATGTATATCGTTGAAATATTTTGGGTGGTTAAGGTTGGTATTAGGTATAGGTATATTTTTTTTGGTTTTTCAGATTATTATAAAGAATATTTTTCTACATTTTTATGATTAGATGTTTGAGTGCTAACATGAGGTTAGAATTTTGTGCCAAGGAGGGGTGGGAGGGTTGGGTTGGGTTAGTATGCCACAGTTTTCAGTGGTAATGAGAGTAAATCTTTGCAAAGATAACCAATAGTGCAAGTACTCCTCTGTCTTTTCTTAACCATTCACAATCTAATTAGGGTGATGAATATTAATGTTTCCATGAAATATGACCAAATATCTATAGGTGTATTTTATGGAATTGGGAATGACACAGTCTGCATTTATAGTCCATTGGCTCTATGTAGAAACACTTTTGGACAAATTTTCCATTGCCAAAATTGGATTTTATGTCTTTTATGCATATTGGACAAAGCATCATGCCATCTATCTTACCACAGGGATTACATTACCTTGAATAATTACTAAGGTTACAAATATAGTTATTGCTACCATTTCTTACTACATTTTTAAATGCATCAACTTTTAGTTATGTTATAGGTTCCTTAATAGTTAAATTCTTGTTACCTATAAAATCATCATTATTTGATACATATTATATATTGGATAGTGGTTGATATGGAATCGAAATTTTTTTCCAATAAAATCTATTGCATATATGTATTTTTACCTATATGGCTAAGAAATGTGCCTCAAAGAACATGAAATCGTGTGATACAATGCTTTCAATAACATGCCAAGGTAACTAGTTGTTATTCTATGATTTTTCTTATTGTAGATTTTTTTCCCTTTGATGAGCGCAATATTCATTTCAAATATTTTTTTCATTGACCATGTTTTCACTTGGTCAAGATAGATTCATAATTCAATTGTCTTTTTCCAAGACAACATATTCCAAAATACTGCAAAATAACAAGATGGACACTTCTTCCAACACTAAGATTTCATATCAACAAACAATGTTAGAACACGACACAAAATGGTCATATTTCACTTTAATTTTAGTTTTGTTTGTTTGAACATTGGTTCTTTTTATAGAAAGTTGCATTCCTCTTTAACAAACAAATTGCATTTTCAAATATGCAGATGTAAGAACATGCAACCACAACCCTATTGAACTATCCAAATCTCATCTAGATGCCACACAAATTCTTTTGAAGGCGATGTACTTGCATTATATGTCCCAAGCCAAAACAGAAATCCAAACTCACCTTCAAAGAGCAAATTACTTCATGCTGACCTAACTGAAAAAGATGGGAAAATAAAAATATAATAAACATAAACAATAATTTTATAATACATTTTAACAGTTTTTTTAAACCAAGAAATAATGTTTGTATCAAAGACTTTGCAATCAGAACCAAAGGAGTATATGAGACAAGAAATACCCATTATTTCATTCTTCTACTAGGAAGTACCATAGTTGAAAAGATACCACAAGTTTGTAAAAGCCATAGATTGGCATCAGATAGCATGATACAAGATATCATTATTTCATATCATTATTTCACATAACACATATAAAATTGGTTATGTGGCATCAATAGTCACATGCTCCTAGAAAAACAACATGCTTCTTAAACTTACTATCAAAGAAGGTGAAACAACAAATGATATTGCAAATGTAAATTTGATATTACAATGAAACATTTGCTTATTTTTTCTACATAGATTAAAAAACATATATCCTATTGTATTTTTTAGTTTTATATGTCTACTCATTCGTTAATATGCATGCACTCTTTACAATCGTGTTACGGTCAAAGGTTATTAAAATATACAAAGGACTATTTCTAAAAATATAGTATGAGCTACAGTAAAAAAATCACACCACTATATATTTTCAAGGACATTGTAAGAACAAGTCCAAGACAAGTTTATATACTCTTTTGTTGAATAAAAAACACAAGTGTTTTCTCAACTTTTTGCCCTTTTAACTAGAATATGTTTCATGTTTTTGTGCAAAAACTTATATTTTTTTTGGAAGATATTTTGGGATGATAGATCCCATTTACCTTTGAAACAAGTACAAGGTACATTAAGGCAAAAAAAAAAATGTGTTTTCTCCAACATTTGAAAAAAATTGCAGCAATTGCAAACAACCTATGTGCTTTCATCTAGATGTGCAATTTGTAAATAAAATACAAAATGTAACTACGAACATAATGTGACAACTTATTGGACATAGATGATGGAAAAATAGAATGCATGTTTCAAATAGTGACAACTAGAAAAATATTTTCCACCCTTTTCTACAACAGTCTTTGAACAATATGAAGATAACAATTTTTCAACAATTTTCCACTTCTGAAGGCTTTGAGTGTGAAAGGGAGTTTTTCTTTGAGAGTTGAAAATATTGTCAATTTTATTAAACCACTGTAATCAACATTGATCTCTAGTAACTATATTTATATGTAAATAGTCTAGTTTAAATAAGCCTACAAGTAAAAAATATATATCAATAATAACAATAATGAGTAGTTTTTACTCTATTGAGTATTTCTAGGAAAAAAAAAATTATCATTTCATTTCTTAAACAATATTGTTGGTTCATAGTACGAGGGAGAATTGCTTCACTCCTTCCTCGCTGCCGGCAATTTCTGTAATAATGTGCCTGACCACACCCCCAACACTGTGAGGGGGGTGAGTTTTGAGGATGGTGGAAACACTAGGAGCCTGCAGGTTTGCCCCTGAATCCATTTCCATCACGCGTGCAGACAGGTGATGTGACAGGCATTCAGCTCTGTCAGGTTTCTGCATACACCTCAAGATCCTTCGTTTGGCCACGGGGTGCATGGAATGCAGGGGGAAGACCGTTCTAACCTAACCGTGCTCATGATGGAGGTTAGCGGTAATTTCATTTTATCTAGATGGCATTTGGTGGTTAGGGTTTCTGAACAGGTGTCGTCTTTCCTCTTCCATGGAGTCGGTTTAAGGAGACAAAGCGATGACAACAATGGGGTTCTATAGTGAGTATGTGGACATAGAACCTACGCTTGAAGACCTGCTTACCTGTTGGGGTCACGAGGTCTCAGAAAAAAATTTGGACCATTTCTTTCCGAAAGTTGCAGAGAACCCTTAGAGTTTGAGTGATGTAGGAGGCGCTCGTGGTTTTTTGAATGGAGCAACACTGCTAGAAGAAACTCTACAGAGTACCTTGAGCGGGAGGTGGAAGTTTTGGGTTTCAAAACAATAAGCTCAGTCACTAAACCCTCTGGATGGTGATGGATGGGGTTCGCAGCAGCGCGACTTACAACCCTCATTTTTCTCATCAGGGCCAGGTATTCCATATTTTCCTGCCTTTACTGGTGGTTTAGAAGATATCATAGTAAGCTACAATTTGCAAGGTTTGGTGGCACTAAAAACCCTTGGGAAAGGAGGGTAGCAAGGCCTAGATCCCTATGGAGGAAGAACTAAGGGAGAATCCTCTAGGTTTCGTAAACCACCTCTAAGCCAAGGTTTGAATCTCAGAAATTTCCTATTCTCCCTTGCAAATCAAACAATCTGCTCGGACTCTGCTCAAGGAGAAGGTCTACCTTGTCCGGCTCGGGCTAAGATCCAAAATTGCGGTCAATCTAGGGTTTCATCAAATGGTGTTGTAGAAGAGGAGCTGAAAATACTTTTGGATGGAGCCCAGGGGTTTGACCAGGGACAGGATTTTGGGCCTGTAGTAGGTCAGGTCTCTGTAAAGGGCTGGAAAAGGGGGGTCTCTAGAGAAGCTGAAGTAGGGTGACCAGGGTCGTCTATGGTAGAAGTCACAGATGCACCCGATAGACAGGTGGAAGGCGAGGAAGAAAGGAGAAAGGAGTTTGTGGGAGAAAAAAGAAAGAAGAGTAAGGCTATCAGAAGAAAAGAGGAGCGGCCTAGCTGTGTTCTTAGAGTGGACATATGCATAGACGAAATCATGGAGGCCACTGAGACCATTCTTGTTGGCAGAGGCCATGGTAGGAAGTACTCGGTGAATTACATCATGGAATGGACCTTGTCAGAATGGAAAGAAGCCCCTGGGAGCCCTATTGAAATCAAAATCCTGGGCAGGGGATGGTTCAGTATCATATTCGAGCATAAAGACCACCTGGATTGGGTTTTAGATAGTAACCGGTGCTTCGGGAAGAGACCGATTATGTTCAGAAGATGGACTCCTCTGTTCCACGTATAGAAGGAAAAAATGGCAGAATCCCCTGTGTGGGTAAAGCTACTGGGGCTCCCAATGCCTTTTTGGACAAACTCCACTTTCCACTCTATTGGGAACACGCTTGGCAAGTTTCTAGATGTCGACAGATCTTTTGTTCAAACCAGGGACCTAAGCGTGGCGAGAATTATTGTAAGCCTCAACCGTAGGGAAGGGCTGGCTAATGCAATGACTTTGAAATACAGAGACTTGGGGTACCTATAGACCTTGGACTATGAACACCTCCCCTTTTGCTGCCACAAGTGCCATAAATATGGCCATCTGGCTAAGGATTTCCCTCTGGGACATCGGAGAAGACAAAGGCAAAAAAAATTGTAAAGGAGAATGTTGCTTCTGCGAGAACAAAGGAAATGAAGGAACAAGAGGAGGTCTTCTTAGAAGAAGATGCAGGATTGGGAGTTGATAAGGAGAGTTTTCTGTCTCGAGGCCATAGTATCTCTTCGCTTAATTTGTCTGAAATGGATCCTATTCTGGAGTCCTCCCAGGTATCCCATTCCGAATCAGGGGCAGTTGGTGCAACTCAGACGGGTATGCCTTTCATTCCTCCTTCTTCTTTAAGCTCATATTTTTGTTCTGCTTATTTGGTTTTATCTGAGTCTAGTCCATCCAGGCGGCCTCATCATGATTCTCTAAATTTGCATGTCTTCCATGAATCTGTTGATAATATTATCATGTCCATTCCGTCCCTTCATGTGTCCTCACCCTTAACCTCTAAGGGAGAGTGTGGCCCTGTCCTTTCTTAAGCTAGTCCTCCTGACGCCACCCCTTACAATCTCAAACCTCTTGCAAACAGAACCTGGAAAGGGATTTTTGTAGGAGGTTTAGCATCTAATCCCATTCCAATAGGTCCAAGGAAGTAGAGGGGAAGGAAATCGGAATTGTATAAGGCACAATTGAAAGCCAAGATTGATATAGCAAATGGGAAACAAAGGTCTCTGTCAGGGGTGCTTACAGCGGCGCTGCCACCCAATCCGGGGTTACGATGATCCTCCTATCTTATAATTGTAGGGGTTTAGCTAGTTAGCCTAAAAAACTAGTGCTTAGAGAGCTGGTGAACTCTCAAAATCTAGACGTTTTGTTGATTCAAGAAACCTTGGGGCAGGGAGAATAATTTAAAAGAATCCTCTCAAGGATGTTCCCAGGGTGGGTGTTCCAAGCCTTAGATGCTAATGGTAGATCTGGGGGTTTGGCAACAGGGTACAAAGCTGGGAAACTAAAAGAAGTATCCTCTTGGGGCTTTGAGAACACTTTGGCATTGGAATTGTACTCAAATGAACTTTGTCATCCAATACTTCTCCTTAATGTCTATGGGCCTTGCTTGGAAAGAGAAAAGTTTTGGGACCCCTTTTTTATGAAATATTTTTTGAGTCACCAAAATCTCATTGTGGGTGGGGACTTAAATTTCTCCTTGGGAGCCTCGGAGTCGTGGGGACCTTCGACAAGAGTAGATAATCTTAATGAGTATATTACAAATAAGCTTGCAGCCTCTTAGCTAGTGGATGCTACGTTAATTAAACCAAGACCAACCTGAAGGAATAGAAGATTGGGAGAAGTTGGGTGGCTAAAAATCTGGACCGTTTTCTCCTAGGTGAAGACATGGTGGAAAGAGTATCAGTTTTCAGGCATTGGTTTGCGGAAGGGGGGTTATCGGACCACCTTCCAATTTTCTTGGAAGTTAAAGGAGTCTTCAAAAAACTAGGGAATCCGTTTAAATTTAACTCCTCCTAGCTAAAAGAAGAATCCTTCAACTCTTTGTTCCAAGCTACATGGAGGAAGGAAATCATAAGGGAATCTGAAAGCAGTAGTTAGCACTTTATGGAAAACCTGAAGAGAATGAAGAAAGCAACAAAGGAATGGGAAAATACCAAGAAGCAGAAGGAGGAGGAGGAGCTTAGGAAAGTAAATGAAGAGTTGGATTTTCTAGAAAAAAACAGAAGGAGCTGGATACTCTACCCTAGAGTCTAGGAACGGAATCAGGGAACTGGAATCTGCTAGGAAAACATCCTTCGGATAAGAGAGGAAAGTTTGCGCCTAAAAAGTAGAGCCATATGGCTCCAAGCTGGAGATGAAAACTCAAAGTTTTTTTAGAACTATGCTAAAGGAAGGAAAAATATCAACACTATCTGGGAGATGCAGAAGTTCAATGGGGAGAAGGTAAAATCTTTTGAAGATATTGCTCTCCTAGGGCTAAGTCACTTTAAAACACTTTTCAGAGCTCCAGAGGAGGTTTCCATAGCTGAAGTTATCAGGGTGGCTCAATTTTTTCCTATTTATATTGATGAGGAAGGGAATGACAACATAATGGAACCTGTTATGAAAGAGGAGGTGGAGGATATCTTAAAGGCTATGCAGAAGGAAAAAATCCCAGGGCCTGATGGTTGGACGGTTGAATTTTTTCAACATTTCTTTGAATTTTTAGGGGAGGAGTTGGTAGCCATGGTCGAAGAGTCACACCACACTGGAACCATCTATCAGCCCTTTAATGCAACCTTCCTAGCCCTCATTCCCAAATCTGATCATCTTTCCTCATTTTCTGAGTTCCGACCCATCTCCCTTTGCACCTGTATCTACAAGATCATAGCCAAAGTGATCGCCTCTAGGCTGAAACCTTTCCTCTCCAAACATATCTCGGTAGAACAATTTGCTTTCTTGGATGGTAGGCAAATCAATGAAGCAGTGGGGGTAACTCAAGAAACTCTTCATAGTCTGAAAAAAAGCAGGAAAAAAGGAGCTATTATCAAAATTGATCTCTCAAAGGCTTATGAAAAAATAAGTTGGATGTACCTGAGACTCCTGCTGACACATCTAGGCTTCAGGTTTGATTTTGTAAGATGGGTCATGGGGTGCATCTCAACCTCCTCAATTGCAATTTTGATAAATGGAGCTGCTATAGATTTCTTCAATCCACAAAGGGGCCTCTGTCAAGGATGCCCCCTCTCACCACTTATTTTTCTACTGACAGCGGAAGGCTTCAGTCTAATGATCCATGTAGCTAAGAGACAAGGAGACATCAGAGGAATTGGAGTGGCAATTAAACTTTGGGTAACCCATCTGATGTTTGTTGATGATATTTTGTTGTTCAGAAATGGCAGCCTGGAGGACTGTCATTGTATTAAGGAGATCCTGGATCTTTTCTTAAAAGCAACAAGTCTCTGTATAAATGAGCAAAAATTGTCCTTGACAACATCTGGCCTCTCTAGGGATGAAGTGGGCAGGATAGAATCGGTACTGCATTTTGAAGTCAAAACACTTTAGGACACCTTCAAGTACCTAGGGATTTTATTAAAGCCGGATTCTTATCGAATTCAAGACCGGAAATGGATTATAGCAAAGATAGAGTCTCGGATGCATCACTAGAGCTACAAATGACTGTCAAGAGCGGGAAGATTGGTCCTGATAAAATCAGTGGTAATGGCCATCCCAGTATACTGGGCTAGTCTGATTTGGGTCCCAAAAAACATATTGGCCTCTATCAACAAGATCTGTACAAGATTCTTGTGGGCAGGGTCTAAGGTGGAACATGTGACTCCCTGGGTGGCTTGGGAAAAAATTATTATACCGAAAGGATGGGGAGGGTGGGGAATTAAAGATATTTTCCCCTTCTCGAAGTCTCTTGCATCCAAACTTGCATGGAGGCTAATCACAGCAGAAAATCGCTAGACCTCTGTTACCAAAAGAAAATACATTGATCCAATGCCAATCTTAGAATGGTTGAGAATGCCGCAAAAATCATCAAAAAACTCTTCTGTTGTTTGGAAGGAAACTATTGCCTCAGTTAAGGTCATAGAGCATGATTTGGCTTGGCATGTGGGGGATGGCGCATAGGTTAAACTAGGTTGAGACCCATGGGTGAGTTTCTCAGAAAGTTTTGCATTAACTGGAGATCTTATTGAATTTTTGAACAACAGAGGTCTGTTTAGCCTCAATCAAATCGCTGATCATGAAAACTCCTCCATTTGGAGACAGGAATGTTTGACAGGGAATGTTCTGCAATTAGAGGAAATATGGCTGGGGGAGTGGAGGAATTATATATTGGATCTCCAGAACTCAAACATAAGGATCTTAGACAAAAGAGATGAACTTAGATGGGTACACTCTCCGTCCAGGCTTTACACTCCAAAATTGGGTTATAATTGTCTTATGACTCAAAACGGATGGGGGTAACCAGAATGGTGGTTCAAACCCCTATGGAAGCTGAAAGGACCAGCAAATTCAAGACTGTTCTTCTGGTGCATTCTCCGAAAAAAAGTTCCTACCTGGGATTTCTTACAACGAAGGGGGAAGATAGGCCCGGGGTGGTGCTCACTATGTAGAGATAGTTTGGAAACGGTACAACATGTTTTCCTCACTTGCCCTTTTAATACCAGCCTCTAGAATGAAACCCTGAGATTGCTTAAGATCCCCTAGAAGTGGGAAGGTCAGGAGGTGATGGAAGCTTGAAAAGGTGGTGGCAGGAAGCCCCAAATGACAAGGTTCACACAGTTCCTTTACTAATTGCGTGGGGAACTTGGATTGCGAGGAACCAGGTGTTAAGAATTCTCTATTTTCAATATGTAAGCTGGTAGCTGAAGGCACATCTATATATGATCACATACCTATCCCTCCCCTCGCCCAACAAGCTCGTGTAATTTAGCAGAAAGTTATCAGGGGGGACATTCCTTGGGTATATTTTGATGGAGCCTCAAATCCGCACAGAAGGTGTGGAGCAGGGCTGGTTATGCACCTCCCATCCAGAAAAATTCTTAAAGCCTCAATTGGTTTGGATTAGGGGACCAACAAATTTGCAGAACTTAAAGCCCTACATTACCTCCTATGTTGGTTATATTTTATGAATCTGAGAGAGGTTCAGATTTTTAGGGACTCTTTGAACATTCTGAAGTGGTTCAATGGATCACAACGATGCAAAAATTATATTTTACTTCCTTTGCTTAATGAGATATCCCTCTTGAAATGCTTTTTTAATGAGATATATGTTTGCCATATTTACAGGGAACGGAACCACAATGCGGACCGCATTTCTAAAGAAGGCGCTGAGAAAGATATGGGGTTTTGGATAGCTGTTGAATTGGAGAATGGGCTGGTTCGAGCTATCAAACAGCCTGCTTTTGTTTACATTTTATTGGGCTATGTTGTTCTCTGTTGCTTCATATGATGTATATAAGATGCACTTCCATAAAAATTTTCAAACAAACAGTGAAACTTTCCTTTCGATCCTGAGTTGTTTTCCTCACTGAGGAGGCTCGAGTTTCGGATATCCTTTTCATACTATGGTATTTTGCTGAAAACCGGAATAGTGTCTACTTCCCTGTTTTTGTTATTTTTGAAGCTTCAAGCTACAATTGACTATTGTCTTTTCCTCCCTCTGTTTCGGGTGTTTTTCCTAAAAGGAAGCCCGGGAGGTGGGAAAGGATGAGGAGGCCTCCCTCAATTTACTGATCTCGCTGGTTGGTGAATCACACCTTTTTTTACCACAGCTGAATCTGCGTTTCCTCCTGAAAAAGGGAGTAACGCAATTCTTTGGAAATCTTTTGCATATGCTATGTAAATTTCTATACTAATAGATGGTTCGATTTTTTTCTGTGGAAAAAATATTGTTGGTTCACTAATATATTTATGTATTTTTTTTCTTGTTCTTGATTTTGATGAATACAAGCATCAAAACTATGTTTAGCTAACCTTATGGTTGCATACACAACAATGTTACTAGTTATTGCAATTGCTCAAATACATTTTTCCTTTGCATTTTCTTGAAATTGAGAGAATATGAATAAATAATTAGTTTTAATTTATTTTTATTAATAATCTTTTAATTAATGAAATTTATTTAAATTAAATTATTGGTAAATATAAATAAACATTAAAAGTTATGTCATAATATATTTCACATAATAATAATATATATAAAAAAAAATTTCTAAAATTAATATAATGTTACACTTCTATAAATTTGAAAAGACCATGTAACAAGATTTTGAATCATGAATATTCACTCCACTTTATCATAATTAAAAAAAAGAAAAAGAAAAATCATAAAATATAACTAAATTATAGCTTTGTTTTAAATTTTTATTATTTATTATAAAATTAATATATGAGTTAGATATATATACATTTAAAAAAAACATGTAACATACACACATATATATTAAAAAAAACATGTAACAAGATTCTTAATCATGGAATTCAGCTCTACTTTATCTTATAAATTCTTGATATATAAATATGTTTTGTCACAAATCGATCTGCCCAAAAGACCATAATTCATATTCATATGACATTTATTTTATTTAATCAATTTATTATAAAGAGAAAAAAATGCACAATTACACTTTACAACTCTACAATCAGATAAAAATTTGATCACCAATAAAACTACAAATATATATTTTAGAAAACAAATAAAAATTGTTACAAATAAAACATTTTATTAATATTACTCAAAACTAACACAAATACATTTAACTCTATATTGCGAAGGATTTGTCAAAAACATCTTTGGGCTTACCATAGTAACTAGAAAACCCTCTCCAAAGCACGTAAATGACCTAGGATTCCAAAGAAAACTTCATTTTCATCACGGAAGACCCTCTCCAGCCCTCTTCCATCCAAGTTAGTTCTCCCATCTTATGAATTCCATATTCAGTTAAGGAGGGGGTAACTCCAGAGCCTTTCCTCAGCGTGTTTCCTGTCCTCTAATGTTTTTTAAGTTAGGTTTGTCTTAGTTTTCTTGCTTTGGAGCAGCTTATCACGAAATGGGGCAGAAGTAATGTTTTTCCAGTTATGTTTGTCTTAGTTTTAATCTTGCTATCTGGAGCAGCTTATCATGAAATGGGGCAGAACTTTCACTAACTTAGTCTAGAAATTTCTGTTATCCATGTATTGGCAGAGCTATAAATTTCAGAACTTTCAAGGAAGATCGGTTCTCTTTTCTGTTTTTTTAAATATTAAGAAAGGATTAGTTCTCTTTTTTGAACATTAAAGGGGATTAATTTCTCGCGAATTAATTTCTTAGTGGAAAGGCCTCATGTATTTTTCGAAAATGTAAATTTTGTTTTACGACAGTTAAAAAAATACAATAGTAAAAAGATCGCCTGTAATATTTATTAAGAAAACTTTTATATATATTAATGGTATTTCATTGCCATAAATCCTGCAATACACATTATTCTCACCAGTTCGGGGTTTGTCTTGCACAATTCATATTCAAAGGGAACTAGAAGTGCGGCATTTGTATTTTATATGTAATTTATTCAGACCTCGGTACTCGAATCAATTTCCTTTTATTGCCCACAAACAGAGTATTTGTATGCTTATTGAGGTTGTGGAGATTGCATTACCATATGAATTGGTGTGCAGAGTTATTTTGAAAAAGAATCACTATTTTAGAACTTACATGCTGTAGCCTTTGCACAGTCTTAGTACAATTCATTATGGACTCTTGATATTGAAATAGTATTGTTAAGGAATCAGCTATATGAGTTTCCTTGAACAGATATGCAGAGATGAAGTTTCTCCTATGAATGATGAGTTCATATCTGAATTCTACAGTACTAGATTAACATTGGCACATTTCATTTTTGGTCCCTTGACTGATGAGTTTATTTCTGAATTCTACAGTACTAGATTCACATTGCATTTTTTGTCGATAAGTGATTAGAGTAGATGTAGAGGCCTTCTTTTAATTTTGTCACATGGTAAGTAGGACCGGGTGCAGATTTGTAATAAAAATGATTGTTACATTACTAGTTTATAGTCCTTTTTGGGGTGAAGGTTATCAAATAGTGTGAGTGCATGTTTCCAATAGCTAGGGTTTGCTCTTTGATGGTCAATAATTAGATTTGCTCTTCCATTAGAGTTTTCTTTCTAGTTTATTGGTAATTAGAGTTTTCATATATATAAAACTAATTGCACTTTCCATATTATTAAAATTGAGTGTAATGGTTAGGAAATAATTATTAAAAATAAATAAATAACATATTTACGGTTTAAATTTGTTAAAAAAAATTATTTTTTGAAACAAATAAATTTTCTAAATTTATGATTTAAAATAATTAAATTTTGAATGTAATTAATTATAAATTTTGATGATTTGTATTAAACAATTGCTTTGCATATTCATTTTTATCATATTCTCAGAAATATGATTTTTTTAAAAATAAATTTACACCACAATTATGTTAAATAATCTAGATCTGAGAAATGAATCTAGACCATAACTATGATTATGGCAGCAGCCTAACCAAATTGCGTTTTTTTGCCTTGAAAATCATGGAAATTCCAGCAAGATTTTAATAAAAACTGACAAGATTTTTTGTAAATCCAGGTTATAGTTATAAAACTTCAAGATTTTGGATCCCTAAAGTTTTTGATAGTACTAAATCCATTTCCACCATAAAAAACATGATTCAAACATTGCTACTGCAAATTTTCTTAAAATTTTTTTTTTGCCCAAATTCCAACCACTTTTGAAAATCCCAACTATGTAACAGTTCTACACCTCTACAGATAAGAGGCATAAGCGTCTTCGACTGTAAAATTGAAGCATATTCGACCTTTCATAAATTATCTTCTGAACGGAGTAAACTCCTGAATATTTATATTAATGCTACATATAAATTGCCATCGTTACATTTGAAACGAAAACTGCATCAAATGAAATGAGCATATGCGTATACATATATCCTTCTTTCTATATCACTCAATTAACTGTACCGAGTTCACAGAAAGCGCGCTCGACTTGGCCCTCCAGGTCTGAGCTCGAATCCTGCGTCTGGACGTGATGCCGTATTCGTCATTAAAGTCGTCCTCGCAGCTAGAGGCAGCAATGGAGGCATTTTGATTAATAAGAATAAGGGACTTCAAATACTGATACGTCCCAAACAACATCAACAATATTCCTATAATCACGCAGCCACACAGTACTAAAGTGGCCCCTGTAACGACAAGCGGATTAATGAAAGGCTTTAGAGAGAGGGCTAGTGTTCCTCTGATACTGCATGAAGTTTTGCAGAAAAGTGGAGACATACCAATGGAATTTGCATTTGGGCCATTGACGTTAATAATATGAGCAGCATCACCCACTAATTCTGAGCACTCACGGGGAAGAAGAGGAAGAAGTAACAGCACTAGAGTAGAGGAGAAGAGAAAATAGGTGACTGATTTTCCTACTGCCATTCCCTCTACTTTTGCACAGAGCTCCAGTACACACTCAAAGAACTAATAATTTCTTCCTCTAAGAAAGAGGAGCAGGTCGAGTTATGGGTAATGGAGAGCCTGCTGTAAATCTTATAAACGTTCAAGAAGAAGAAGAGGAGACTATTAATGCCAATGATAACGATTTTATTGGAGTATGAGTAAAACAGTAAACCCTTAATATCTTCCTTCAAGAAGAAGGAGCGAGGGAGGTCGGTAGGGTAGTTTATGAAGTTTATTTAGTCTCCGAAATTTTCGATTACCAAATAAGACAACGGCCCGTCCCCACCACTGTACATAGCATTTCTTGACAAGGAGACTATTAATACCGAATCCGTCGCTGCAAGGTGATGCTAGATATTTAGTGACTTTGTACCATAAGAAAAATCAGAATTGTCACCATTTAGGTGGAATCTGACAAATACAGATATAGACACTTATATCTCCCTTCAAGAAGATATAAGTAGGTCCAGTTTTTGGAAATGGTAGATGGAAGTCTCCGAAACTTTCGCGGAACCAGTAAGTAGGGGAGGAGTGTCATATGTTGAATTTCATTAGGGACCGTCTCTTCTAATGTCGTCAGGGTCCCTTAGAGCGCGCACATCATCCACGCCGACCCCGACGCTCTCATTTCGTTTGCGATGAGATGAACTTGCTTCGCCTTTTTGTGGGGTGTTGGGCCTATGTGAACCTATTCCATCTTCAAAATTCGAAAATAAATGGATTAGCCGGAATTTTTTTTGGTAACGTTTCACCATTTTTTTCTGGTCATATTCCATCGTATTTTTTGGACAAGTCTCTTCGGCTAAGGGATTGTTTAAACAGTAAAATGGTGTTGAAATTTGGGTAAAAGAATTTAAAAAAATTTAGTAGTAGCAGTGTTTAATTATATTTTTATGGTGAAAATAAATTTGGCATCATCAAAAATTTCTATAATATCTAATATTTTGAAATTTAATAACTATAATCTAGGTTTACAAATATTTCTACCAAGTTTTATTAAAATCTTTACCAAAATTTAAAAAAAAAACAAACTAATTGCCTCACAACTAATTATCAGTTGATATGATATGTTTACGATCTTGGAACTTAGACACTGATCATACAAGCTATATATTTCATTAATCAAATCAAGTTACATATATACATGAGGTACAGTCTCAAGATAGAGAAGCTATCTTAGACGCACAATAATTTAGTTAAGAGAATATTTCAACCTCACACCAAACTAGGAACTAAGCTATCAAATAGGAACAGAGTCTATACATAGAGAGAACCACAACTGAAGACAAGTAGGAATTACATATTCCAACACTCCCTCTTAATGACTACTTGTCTCAATATCTATCTGCAAAATCTACAACTGGTCATGTTTGTCGATGTCCATATAAAGGAACAACCATCTACCGAAATGCATGGGTTCCAACCGCTACAACCGCCAGTCTACTAGGAAGTCCTTCACATACATGGTTCATCCAACCTCTCGATTAACTCCCCCTTGATATAAAATTTCACCTTATGGAGTCTAAAACCAATACTTCCCACCCAAGTGTATCCATCCTGCATGACACACTCTTCTAGGGTGTTAAAACTCTATGACAGAAGGAACATATAACAAAGGGATATGCATGCCTCTCTGGGTCTTACAGCACGTACAAACAATAAATGACATGTAGATTTGCTTCTAATTACAAACTGACTCATACTCTACCATAGTTATGAGTCTATTCCAAGAAACTCACACAAAACAAACTCTCACAAACTTGATTGTCCATCTTCGTTTGCCGCTCACCATACCATTTACCTCCACAAACACCGCACTATTCAGATGTTGGAACACACCATTACTTTGGCTTTGTACTTTTGAGTCTTTGGCATCTTCATTTTACTTTGGCAAGTTGGTCTTGGTCTCCATGTTTTACCTGTCATCAATTAAAGTTGTGAATTCTAACAGAATGACATCATATTGAGGTCGCAAATCTTAATAGTTATACAAATTTCCAAGACTTGTCCACATTTACCCATACTAAACAAAAACAATACCAAATGACACTATAAGCACAAGCAATAACCATGACAGTAATACAATATCCATGAAAAAAAAAAAACTGGCATGCAAATGTTCAACACATGGCCACGCCATTCACTGCTGCGAACAAACTGTCTCGAATTTCAGTTCACCAGAACACTACCCACATTGTTGCTGAGAGCAGATCCAATATCATACACCACACGTTGTCTTCGATATGATCCCTATCAGATCACTGACAACTGATCGCTCTATGTTGCTTCATGAACATGCACGAGCAGCACCCTTTCACCTACTTGCTAGTTCACATTTCGACAAGCAGTAATTCACCTTCACCACTCAAGCGCTCAGCCTTAAGGAGATACAATGTAGCCACCAAGTCTTATCACAGCCATGAAGGCTCAACACAGCCGCGAAGGCTCACCACAGTCACGAAGGCTCAACACAACCACGAAGGCTCACCACAGCCACAAAGGCTCAACATAGCCACGAAGGCTCACCGCAGCCACAAAGGCTTATCACAACCACGAAGGCTCACCGTAGCCACAAAGGCTCACCACAGCCACAAAGGGTCAACACAACCATGAAGACTCACCGTAGCCACAAAGGCTTATCACAGCCACGAAGGCTCACCGCAGCCACAAAAGCTTATCACAGCCACGAAGGGAAACAATACTCCAGGACTCCATGGTCCAATCCTGCGTCATCCACAAATTCATTGTCAACATGCATAAAATTCAAAAATTTTATACACAAAAAATTCTCGTTTCAATATCAAATTCCCCTGGAATCGCAGCGTAATGCCACTTCCCCTGTTCATAGTATCAAGGCAGGGTAACTGCTTCCAAGCATGCCTCCTCATGCTCGCTGACCGGCTGCAAAAATGAAGAACCATTATCAAACTAATCTCCTCGCAATTGAACATTCAGGTATGTTTCCATCACACTGGGCTCACACTGGGCACGCACAAACTCGATCATCCTCCAATCTCTGATGTAGCTCCAACCACTATCCTTAGATGCCATTTCATTGTCATGTCTTCATCATATCTGGTAGTAAATCATTCCTGCAAATAAATTTGTCTATTGCTGGAATGGCCAATTCCAACATAGACTCAAACTCATGACACTAGTTGGCCAAACTAAATGTCACAATACATAACTCAATTCTTTCAACCAGATTTACTCAAAAGCATTTACATGTTAAGTTGACTGGTCTCAACATGAAAGAAGAACAATTCACAAAGATAATTTGTTTCATAAAAGAAAATATGTTGGAAGTTTTAGTTGCATCATTACTTTTCTTCCCAGCTACAACTCACCATGCTTCTATTGCCGCTTACCAGAAGTTGCTTTGATATACGAACAAAGGCACGTCTCTATCTTTGCAAAATAGCAACACTTGACAATTACCACGCATTCCACTAATTACACCACCATCTTTTGATAAACCACTTGCAAAGTGAACATGATTCTTTTTCATGCGTTTGAGACCATCCTTCTTACTTGACTTCAGATACGTCAAATAAGTTCCATGCACACTTACTGGAACTTCTTTAGCCAATAGGATAGGCGTTAACAACTCTTCTGATTGTACATACATAATATTATGTCCTTGGTTTGCTCTAATCAGGGGCATGCCCTCTTCTTCCCGTAAACTAAAGTGTTGCTTATTATCCCTCTTTACTACCTCCCTGAAATCATCAACAGAGTAAGAGTAAAGAGGAAGTCCTGCATAAGTTTTGACATTCAGCTTCAAGAGATATTCAACTACCACATATTCATCACTTTGAATGTTCAATTTCAATTCAACGGCTCTATGCCATAAAACAGACAACAACAATCGACCCAGAGCATCAATTCCATCGCTTTCTCCTCTTTTGAGGGCCATTTCCCTCACATCTACGCTTACTGCACGAACTTTACTTTAAACTCAGGGATTCAACCAGAAAACACTTCTCCCACAATGTTATGACAACAAGTGAGAGAGAAACATCGTCGGCTCATGCAACTGCACTGCAACATCAAGGCATACATGACACACAGCAGCACTTCCATTGACAGATACTTGAACCTCGCTACCCAGCACCAACGAGCGCAAAATTCACAGTAGATCTGGGGATTCACGCCTCCTCAACCATGGTCCACGCACACTCACACTGCCAAGCTCCATGCACAGGCAGCAGCGTTTGACTCCATGCTTGAAGAGCAGGGAATCCTCCTCGCTCACATGTTCCACAAAATATCACAACACTAGGCTCTTTTTCACAGCGCTCAGCCACACACCAGATTGTAATCCACCACTCGATCAACAAGCAGAAATGAGATCAAAGTTTGCAACACGAATGCAGGATCAGTAAATTGCAGACTCAATTCAGAGAGGAGCCGTGTTGAGGTTTAACGACCACTTTCATACTCCCAATTTCAGAGTAATCAGCCCTTCTCATGGCCTCTTCAAGTAGCAAATCGGCCTCAATCAAATAGTAGAGATTACCAATCGATCTTGGCAATTTCACAACGGAATTGTTCCTCTATCGACACTCACCAACCCAAGCATTCTAGTGCTTCAATTACATCATCCTTTAGTATAGATTGACAGTTCGATAATATGCATTATGAAATAATACATACCAAATACCCAAATATCAAGCCAACTCTACCAGTCATCCGCAGAATAACTCAAATCAACTACCAACTGTTATAGCTCCCACCGACTAATATATACCTCAGTATCTTCTCCTGACAGGACTCCTTGAGCGATGACCACCACGCGGTGACCTCTGGCAAACAGTTTTGCGTCGAATGGACCAAGGGCGAAGGGTATCCCACAACATCTTTGTACCACACCGCGAGATTGCAATTTGTGACCTGTTGCTATGTCAGTACACTCCTTTGTATGCGTGGAATTGAGACCGATGAGGGAGCTCAGAACACAGTGGTCACACGATCGAGTGTACCCAGCGCTAATCAACCCGACGCTTCTGCTCTGCCTTAGCTGACTATCTTGTGAACGCCCACACCATGGCTCAGCAGTGCGGCTTCTCACTGGCGAATGAGAGAATGAAGTGGACCTCTAGGAGCATCGAATATTCATTCTCATCTCTTGCGCGATGACTGTAAGAGTTGCCCAGATACGCGCAGAGACAAAAAAAAAAATTATACCCCTTAGCAACAGGTTGCATCGACATTCAATGTGGCATCGGGGTCCATTAAACTTGATTCAAAACGATCCTCAATATCCATGACTTCTTACGCTATTTTCACGTCATCCACACTTGGACGAACTCCGACACTGTCCAACCATGTCCACAGCCAACTATTCTGGAACAAGATCTGGTCGACCATTGTTCCTGTTGATCCTCCACACAACGCTCCTACATGTTATCTGTTCCAGCTCCATGCACTAACGCAACACAACGCCACTTGATTCCCTTGATCACCCATGTTGCAAATCAAGCCGAGCCTGTCACGAGCTCTGAGGCGAACATGAGCTTTGACTGCTCAGTGCACAACCTTCCAAACAGTGTCTGTTGACTAGACTGTTAATACGTAGAATACCACAGATTGTGCTGTAGATTATCATTGACAAACTAAAAACTACTCTCTTTTATTTCCCTCGGCCGAGGAGGGGCCAAGGCCAAGCCCAGGCCCAAACGGACTCTGATACCAACTTAGAAACTGATCATACAAGCTATATATTTCATTAATCAAATCAAGTTACATATATACATGAGGTAGAGTCTCAAGATAGAGAAACTATCTTAGACGCACAATAATTTGGTTGAGAGAATATCTCAACCTCACACCAAACTAGGAACTAACCTATCAAATAGGAACAGACTTTATACATAGAGAGAACCACAACTGAAGACAAGTAGGAATTACATATTCCAACATTGGACAATGTTGCCATAATCCATGATCTGTCCTTAAGCGTTAGAGATTTAATTCCAACTTCCGTCTCTTTATCAACTTTATTAATATTACATCAAAAATTATTTATACGATTTCATAAATCTCAATAATATTGATATTATTTATATAAACTAGGGGAAGGGGATCAGTGATCAAATTTGAGGGGTAGGTCTGATAAATTGGGCATATATTTATGTCACCCTTCCATGATGAAAAGCTTAAAAAAGAAAAGCATTTCAATTGATCACAATATATTATTTTTATATTTCATTTTCATAAAGAAAAAACTATCAATCTTTATGTTAATAAAAGACGGTTACATATACAACAGTCAAGGAAGCTCCATCTTGCATTGCTTAAATCTCTCATTGGCAATGCCAACATAAGTCTTGAATACACTATTATAAGAATTTGGATGGACACCACCTGGATATAGGAGATTCTGATGTGTCAGATTGTGTAATGCAATTTTGAATTTGTTTGACAAGGAGCAGCAACATGGAGGTCTGGATTTTTCTTATAGAACTTTTTTTTTATTTGAAAAGTTGTTTACAGATATGAATACAGCAATGAAATTATGAGCATGGTGGACAATTAGTCAAGCTTATGATGCCAAACCATGATGTTGTAAGTTTGGCATTTAACATTTTTAAATGTTAAAGAGAAATAGTCAAAATCATTGACAACTTAGTATGCCATTATAAATCATCATTCCTTGTTCACTTTTGTTAATAGGGTTATGTCACATGATGATCTCTCTTCTCTGGCATTTTCTTGTATTGAAGGTCACCATTCTAAGAATAAGGAGTCATTTTCTCCAAAAATAACCCTAGCCAAACATTGACAATGCATCAAGGATATATTTCTATGCTTCATAAGTACATATGTTCCACTTCTAAATCATGTCTTGGGAGTGGTCGTTTTGCTGGAAATTATTCATCAGTTGGTTTCATACCAAAGTCTTTTTCTCATTTTCAGCATCCAAGACATGAACTTTTCAAAGATAATGGTTTAAAACAACATAAATATTTGAAATTTTACAAGAATTGCCTGGCAGAATTTGAATATGAATTTTGAAGTCAAGTGCATGATGTTGTATAGGATCAAGTGTCATTTTGAAAGGTAACACAAGAACTTTTTTTATATTGATTTGGGAAATTTTTAGATTTCGACCTTCACCATTCATAATAGATGTCAAATTCTGGGTTTTTCTTAAGGTTGAATGGAATGTACCATATGGTTTTACTTTGGGAAGACAACTTCTCCTCATATTTGATTTCCCAAATAGAAAAATTGGAGAAGAGTCTCCATAATTGAGGTCCAGAGCAAGCAAATCAATGTCATATTGACTATATCTCTTATTCAATGTGGTAGAGAGATTGTATAATTGAATACACATAGAGTAGGCCTCACACTTGGCTTTCATACCCATTAGCATATTTTGTAGAAATGTGAAATATGACATGTCAGAAGAAATGGAACCCAGGTTTGTTGAACCTCATTATGGGGTATCCCAAAACCTTGGTTATTGTTGGCATAACCTGGAGTGGAGAACGAGGTCACATGTTGTTTTTAATCTATGGCAGATGTTGTTGATTCAGTTTCAAAAGATATTGCACCCCAACATTGGTGGGAATACAAGGAGACGCCAAAAGTGGAGGCAAATTTGGAGAATCAATATCAAGATAACTTGAGCTTATCCAAAGCCCTAAAGATGTTTTAGCTCTAAAAGATTTCTGAAATATAATCACATCCCATAATATTTTGTCACTCTTAGTAATTTAAAATAGGAACCAATTAAAACATATAGAAATCACTACATCTTAATGAAATTGAAATAAGAAAAAAATATGACAAAACATAAATTCTTATATTAAAAGTATATGAAAGGTCTTATTTATAAAATAAAAAATAAATTCTAGCTTATATAAGAGGTATAAATGGTGTTCTAGCTTATAAATTTCAGATTTGACCAAATCATTATTCTATTGTCTATTAAAATTATTTTGGAATGTTGAGACTTCCAATAATTTCACATCTCAAATAATTGGAACAACAGTCCCTTGACTTGGACGCAAAATTGATCCAATGTAGCTTTTTCTTCCAGTTATAAACCTTTAACAGTTGTGGTCCTCTAGCTTCACATATCTTGTGTGATATCCTGCAATTATTAAATTCATTATGTTAATAATAAAAACATAATAAAACTTGAATGATATTATAAAACATAAAGTAAAAGTCAAATGGTATAAAACTAAAAAAATTCACTTACACTAATGGTAACAAACACTGAAACTTTCTAGTCCTTTCAATCTATTCTCATAGTGGAAGAGGTTTTCGAGTTTTCATCTCCTTCCATTCATCATAAATAGCATTCCAATCTACCTCATTTAGAGCATGAGGTGCACTGAGAGAGAGAAACATTAACATATCCAATGTTTTTAAAGAAAGTTTTGATCTATCATCATTTTTAATTCGATTTAATTTTGAAAAGCCTCTTTCACATACTGTTGTACTAGCCGGAATAACAAGAATTGCTTGCCATAGCTGAATTAAGCATGGAAATATTTCAAAACATTCAATTTCACCTCCACATAGATCCCATACTCGAAACATATGTTTTTTTTGGTAAGATTTATAAATAATACATACAAATTCATCCATTTCACCCATACATTTAAGGATTTCCACAACAAGCAAGCCTCCAACACTAAAGCTTTCACATAAACATGTCAACCATCTTCTTGTTTGAGAGTCTCTATCATCCATATCCTCATAATAATTACAGGGACTAAAAAACTTAGCTGCATTAAAAATAGGCAAATCTGTGAACCTTGCATTTAGAGAGTCAATCACCTTCATTACAAAACCTTTTCCCAGCTTAATGTAGTCATCTAGTGTCCCTGATCTTTGTGACTTCGGAAAACTCTCAAACCTCAATTCATGTACATGTACTATACCTGTGCAATCTTCAAACTCAGGAGTTCCTTGTTGTGTTTTACTTAAAAAAGATGATGTGTGCATTGCACTTGCCCCAAATGTGCCTCTTAGAAATTGCTTATGAAGCAAGCTGATAGTGATATCCAAATTCGTTCCAATATATGTAATGTCAACATGATCCTCTTGAAACTTTTGATTCAGCTTATTCAACTCAATAAGAACATCTCCAAGTAAGTGGATGCAAAATTGAACTTGAAATATTGTAGCCATCTCATACATTTTTTTCTCCACTAACTTCCAGTCTCTTGACAGAGCAGGCATGAGCTTAACAAGTCTTTCCATGAATTGTCCTCTAGAAAGCCATCTAATATGATGAATCTGTAACACTTCTAGCCTTGTGATTTGAAATGACTCCATTAGCTCTTTCAATTCTCCATGTATTTTAGTAGATTTCCCTAACCATGAATAGATCTTGTTTCCAAACTTATCAATAGCTTACAACTCTTCAAAATATGATGAAGCATCATTTGTTGCTAATGCTTCTCGATGAGCGATACAATGGATATCTAATAAATGAGGGGCATGTCGACGAAGCTTGGTAGATAAACCTTCACGAATACCCCTCATGGATGATGCTCCATTAGATCCAAATCCAACTAAATTTGTCATAGATAGATTCATGTCTACTAAAAGAGATGTCACAACATCATACATAGATTATGATGTTCCATCTTTAATCTGTAGCAAGTGAATGAATTTTGCGGCACATGATCCTCTTCCTTAATTTTTCAAATATGTAATATAAACAATCAAATGTTGCACCATAGTCTGATTAGTGCTTTCATCAACTCAAAGTGAGTAATATGGGCTTTGTAAAATCTCATCTTTTATTTTTCTCCAATATACCTCCTTAGCAGCTTCTAAAAATTCTTTTCCAAATGTTGTATTTGTATATGCTGAGTATTCATGTTAAAGGCATGTGAGGAGTGTTTTTATACATGTTCAAGTCACAAATTGACTTGTATACTTCCAAAGGTAAATCAAGTATTGCAACAAAATACATGTTCTCAATCACTGATATAATTCTCTCTTTTTGAGCATCGACCACTAGCTCTACATGTTTTGTAATTGGAAGAGTGCTCTGTTTTCTTTCTCCCTCTAAAAATTGCAAAGAAAATTTATGAGCTTTTGATGTTGCATGGATGTTTAAAGCACTAACTTGAAGAGTTGTGCTTCCATCTTTAGAAAATGCAGTTTCCCTTTTAAATTTTACACGCCATGAACATTTTATCCTTTCAACGCCATTACAATCTTTTACAACATAAGCCCATGGAAATATCATCTTCCATTTGGACTTGAATGTTCTTTTGTACCTCTTGGATGTAGGTTCCTCTTCAAGAAGTTCTGTACTATTTGATTCATGGTCCTCATGTACATGATCATATGCTTCATTTTCATAAATGTGTAGTTGATTAGAGCATTGAGAGATACCAAATGCATCGGAAAGTGAACGTTGTTTCATATCATTTTTTGGGCGACCAAGAGGTGGCATTTTATACTTGTAAATCATAAACAATAAAAAAAACAAGAAATATAAAAAAACAGATTAATATAAAAACACAAAGATTCTTTGAAAACAAGATAATAGACAACAAACTTCATATGAAAACTAATGAAATGAAAAGCAACAAATAGATCTCACACACAGAGGTTTGTTGATCATTGAAATTAAAACTAACATTTATCTTCGTGTCGTGAAAAGAGGAAAAAGGGAAAGCTAAGCTTGTTTTTCACACCTAAAAGTTATCCAATTTGTTATTTCATTTCATATATTGTTAGGACCAACTACAATCTATTAGGAATTAAAGACAATTAACCAAATATAAAATAATCTATCTGTCTTGCATAAGAGCTTGATCATAAAGAAAAATGAGTTTTCAATACTTATTAATTAAATTAATAACGCACATTTAAGACTTATTTCATTTGGAGAATTCATCAAGTTAGACCATAATATTCCCTACCTTAAATTCGTTACTGTATATATTATAGAGAAGATGCACATATACTTTGCTGGATATTACTTGTTTTCAATTGGAATTTTTACACAATGAGTTTTTTTTTTTTTTTAATTGAACTTAATCCTGATCTGAAATTTGTATATTGTTGTCATCAAATCCTTTTCAGTTTGACCATTGAAAGGGAGACATAAATACTTCAAGTATATTTTACTTCTTTTCAGTTTGACTCATTTTCTTGAAACAAAGCTCATAATGGTAGAAATTTTTTCATAAAGTCTACTATGCCAACAAAAAAACATATTTCTGATATTTTTTTTTTGTTGTGGGGAAAAAACTACTGCCATATATGTTTAAAAAAAACATTTAAGTGACCAAAAAATTAAACCCTAAAAAAAACCACTGCTATAACTTCATTGTTAAACCCTGTAATAGCATATTGTATTTTTATGAATATTTTTGTATTTTGTATTTTTATGAATATTTTTGTATTTTTGGAATAACCAACATTGCGTTGTATATTATCTTGACCATGCCACCTGTAGTATGTTCCATTATACGGTTATTGAACCTTAATTTGATATATAATTGGAAATTGTTTCTTTATTTTTTACCACAATTCATTGTTATTTTAGCCCAAATTCTTGTGGTTGATGTAGTTTGATTTTGTTGTTATAATAAACATGTTTTCCTAAAAGATGGACAGGACATCTGTCCTACAATGATTATCAAGAAATGTTCAATATTAATATTTTGGAAATTGATAACATCGCAAATTTCTTTCACTTTGAAAACTCAATATTTGCTTTCGTTAAGAAATTTTAGATAATGTGGAAGAGAAAAATTACCTACTGAGTGAAAATTATTTAAGAGTTAATCTTCATTTGACAAACTGGTAATCCAAAATTTCTTTTAATATATTTTTTTTTTTTGTTGGATTTATGTTTGAGACATGGGTGCAACTCTTTGTATTATCTCATTTGCTCATAATTGTAGCCTATAATCACATGAAAATCATGATTAATTAAATGTTGAAAATGGAAACAAGAAATCTTGAAAATGGCACTAACAAAGATTCTAATTTAATTTTCCCTTCAATTAAATTAGAAGAAAATTGTGATTCCACATCACATGACAAATTGTATGAGTTGACTAAGTTAGTTTTACTTGGTTTAGTTAATTCGAGTTCAGGACCTAACTTGAGTCATGTAGAGCGGTTCCTAAATTTTAGGAGTCTAGGTTGAGTTTAATTTGAGTTGAAGTAATTTAATTTAGTTAAAAACTGAGTTAAAGTTAGTTAAAATAGTTCCAACGGTTGGAGGAACTAGTGAGAGGTATCGTAGTGAGTTATGAACTCTATGATAAATCATGTAACTAATGATTTAGCCATAAATAACTCTTCCATGCCAGAACTAAGAGTTACCGAGTTGAGATTAGAGTTCAAGGGAAGTGTATTATCAATTATATAATCATCCAAATTGTACAGGTGGTGTATGCAGTCAGAGGAAGGCCTTAGATGGATTGCGCAATATTGGATGATGATTTCCCTAATTAATAGGGGCTAATTACCCAAGGAAACAACACAAGGAAGTAGGATCTTGGAAGGCTAGGAAATTGGCTAAGTGTTGGCGAGAGTCTGTCTAGGAAATAGTGAGACAGATAGAGATAGTGCATAAGTTTCTCTAACTAACATTGTAATCTTCTCATATTTTCTGAATAATGCAATATATAGATAACAGGTTTTTTAGTTGTGGCTTTCTCAAGGTAATCATTGTCTACCGTGTTGATTGAATTCTTTCTCTTGTATGCTTTGTGATTTCGCGATCATTTAAATTGGTTTCCGCAACTGATAGAGTAGATTCAATCAGGGAAAATTTTAGGGGCGAATTTTAGCCCAAAGGCGAATTTTAAGAGGTTTTAAATTTTGATAGGGCGAATTTTTTATATAAAACCCATTTTCTATAGTTTTATAAAATCAGACCTATAATTATTTTAAAAATAATTAATTATTAAATATTAGCCCACCAAAATAAATGCTTATAAAACTGAAAAAATGGAATTCGCTCCCCATTTTTTTTTGTTTGGAGCAGATTTCAATGGCATTTGCTCCCGATTTTCTTTGTTTGGAGCAGATTTCAATGGCATTCGCCTGGATTTACTGGATCAGAGGAAGGAGTTGGAGTGATTCGCCCCATTTCTGTGGGCTAATGAGCTATTTGTGCCTTTTATTATTGTGGGTGTGCGGGCCATCAGTAGTTCGGTCGATGCTCTGGTGGGATTTATCTCACGGGTCTCAACGGATTGTCATTCAAGCATTATTGGGAAAAATTAGGCTATGATGATGGTTGGTATTGGAGATTCTAAGTGCAAAAAAAGAAAGGTTGGAATGGTTTATTAGGAGGAGTTTGATGGGCTATCAGGGGTTTTTGTTGTGGCTGCCATGGAAAGGTTAGGTTGAAGATCGGTCGGTATTGAGGGGATTGGGGAGGGTATTAATTATGTTTACATAAGCTTTCGAGGTTAGGCCAAAGAGATGTATTTGGTGGCAATGGGTCAAGCGCAGGGGAAATCTTTCAAGGATTCTTTGAAGGGGCAAAAAATATTTCGCCGTTACTGGGACGGAGAAGTGGTTGGGGCTTGGAAGGGGCATGGAAGTTGATTGTTGGATGTGCAAACCTACCAGATCAATGGAGGTGGAAATCGATGGAGGTGAAAACTTACAAGATCTGGACGTATTGACTGATGACAGCTGCATGCATTGACGATGAATTCAAAGTTTCTCGTCTGTGATGTATTACTTGCTCTCTGCATTTATGTTAGAATTTCCATTTTAGTTGGAACTGATTTTTTTGTGCTTGCTGTTTTACCTAGAACTGACCTTATTTCTCAGCATTGTTATTCTACTTAGAGTTATTTCTATGTTTGCAAAACTGTAGAGATTTACTAGAGACTGCGGTTTGGTAACATCGATACATGGATGACTAGTGTCTCTAAGACTGGAATGTTTATTGAATCAGAAAGGGCGAGGACAGTGGGACTAGATTTTGGTGATGTCGAGATGCGATAGTGAATAACATTTCAATTAATTTGATTTTTCCTGTGGTTAGGTGCATTGAACAGGTGTGAAACAAAATTGCAGGAGGATATGCTCTGTTCATGCTTGTTTCTGTGAACTTGGAAAAAGTTAGATGAACTGAGTAAGGCAAGCTCTACATTTGCCAGTGTAGGTTTGTTGTGAAATAATAATACTCACCAGGTTTTCTTTAAGTCATGAAGTAAATTCATGAAACATTCCAAATTGCCATCAAGGTGTAGATATTCCCCCTTTTATACTCATGGTTTTTGACGTGTTTGGACTGGCGGTATGGCCATTTTACATGGGGAATATTTTCTGGAGCTCATTATCATCTTTATACTTGGCCTTACTTCTGGTAGTCCACTTATCAAGGTCTTTAACCTTGAGGATATGGAATTGAAGGAATGTATTGTCTTGAATGGTTTTTCTGGAATTGTTGATGATAGTCAAACTGGAAGTAAATGTGACATTGGAAATTCATCCTGTGATTTTCATGACATGAAGAAATTAGTTTTATGTGAAGAAGAATTGAAAGGGATTGGGTCATTGAATACCAGTGGTCAGCTTAATACTAGCTTGCAGTTTGATAATGATGTGCTGATCACTATAGAAGGCAATTTAGAGATTCTATCTCATGTTTCTGTGGGCTCTCCATTTGCAGGTTGTCTGATCAGTATTAATATCTCAGGGGATTATTATTCGCTGAGTATGCATCTCTTTTAGCGGGGACATTGATCGTACGTGCAGGAAACTTATTTTTACAAAATAATTCTTTCCCGAAGACAACTGCATTAGGTGGAGCACCACCCCCCCAAATGAGTGGAACACCACTCGGTGTTGATGGTGCAGGTGGAGGTCATGGAGGTAGAGGTGCTTGCTGCATTAAGAGTGATGGCAAGGATCCGGAAGATACTTGGGGTGGAGATGCTTATGCTTGGTCTACTCTTACGAAACCCTGGAGTCATGGAAGCAGGGGTGGGACAACAAGTAGGGAAGGCGAATTTGGTGGTGGGGGAGGTGGGCGTGTCAAGATTATTGCAAGGAGCATTTTGAATGTCAATGGATCTATTAGTGCTGATGGAGGAGATGGAAGATTGAAGGGTGGAGGAGGCTCAGGAGGGAGCATTATTATCCGTGTGCCTAAATTGTAAGTTAACTCTATATTTTTATGTCTGCATCAGAATTACCTAAAGCAGTATTCTCTGCATGTACATACCTTTCCCTCTGGCATTGTGGGTGTTCTGTAAGAAATAATTCAACAAACACAACATATATCATATGATACATAGGGACATTACTTATGTGAGATTTTATGCGAATGTTGTGTTGTCTATTTGATCAGTTTTTATTGATGTGATGAGTATGCATAGTGATATTCACCAATCCCAACATAATGAAGTTGTAGAAATCATTTAATGAAATTTGTATGTAAAACACTACATGTTGATTCCTCCCATGCCCTCCCCCACGCCCCCCCCAGTATTTCTTTTCTGTATCAATTTACTGTTTTGTGAGTGAAGCTTTCAAGTAACCTTTTTATTGTCTTTTCTTGTCGTGTTTTGTTCCTCTAAAATACAAATATTGAAAATATTTTTAAAGATCTAACAAGACTGTAATGGGATATCATAGTCTTGAATTCTTGATTAGATCAGTGTAACGTTTTGCAAATATCTCCAATTTCTCTTGATTTTTTCAGGTTGCCAATTTGTTTGGTGGTTTCAGAATTCTTCATGTCTAAGTTTATTCTTGTTGATTTTTTATGATATGTTCCCCCATATTTCTGCTAAGTTACTTTCTGAACCTTCTGCGATATATCCCCTCAAATGATATTTGAAACAATGCTATAGAGTGTTCAAGGATCCGGGAAATACATTTTAAGCTTTTAACTTCCAGTATAAGTGCCATGGATTAAATAAATGCCTTTTAAAGTATTTTTGGGACAAAAAAAGGGCTACTCTTTAAGAGAATACAATATTGTATCAGAGTTCAACAAGAATTCCCGAAGTTCAGAGATATTATTTCAAGTACATGACATAGAGTTTTCTGTAAATATCTGATAATGAAGCTTGTTTGGCACTAAGAAGCCTTCACTTATATTAGAGGGGCATTCTTAAATGGACATAAAGATAAAAGCTCCATTAAATTCATAGTGGATTTACTGACACCATTACCTGATAAATTAAAATCGAAATACACAATTGCAATACCCATTTTGATGCCTGGAATCATAATCTATTACCCCTTCCCACAACTCTACTGATATAACACCTTTGTATTTCATTATATATCCATAATTGCTAAAGTGCCTTTACACCAAAGATCCTGTTGATTCTGGTGTAGTTTGTCACTTGTGTTGTTGTTGTTTTGTTGTCTAACATTAAAACTTGCTACTATAAGGCCAAAAATTCCATCTGCTGATGCTCATTCTTTATGTCTTGCATCACCATCTCTAGGAAGATATTACACATTGGTTCTACTTGCTCAAGTCTGGGCTGTGACAACGCAGTGGTCGATTTCATACTTCATGTTGCAAATGATCCCAACTGAAGTCAGATATCCGCTCGCACGCAGTGTGGCTGAGGTTGGTTGCTCTAATCAATTATGAACATAACTCCTGCCTCCGTTAGGAGAGGCATCTTAATATTGCAATTTCCAACGGCAACGTCTTGGTGAAATTGCAAAGAAACAATGTTGTCTACCAAAACATCAGTCATAGAATTGCACTCATAATAGAGTGCAGCACAATGTCCACCCCAATTGACAACTCATCTATGAATGCAACAACTATAATAGTAGTAGAATTGAATTTTTGACCAAAACATGTAGAAACATTGCCATTGACAGCACCTGCAACTATCATTTCAGCTGTAAAAAGTCCATGAGTTTTGTAACTTCAAATATTGCCAATTTAGGTGGACCCATTTTGCAAAGACACATGTAACAGATTCTATCAACACTGATCAGAGCACACCAAAAAAATGGGACCCAAAATGGTGAATAAGACAAGAATAATTATTAACAGAATTTAACATACCTCCATTGCCTCGGAGAAGAAGAAAAATCTTCTGCAATGCACCTATAATGTTCCTTTTTCTAGTATTCATTATGACATGGTTAGGTATCAGGATGGACTTTCAGAGTTGGGGGCAGACAGGTCACAGATGCAGGTTAGAGTTATTGGCGGGCCTTGGAGGCTTTTGGAAGGGTTTTGGGGAGTTATTATGAGATCTGATGGCATTCTCTTGGTATATTCCACCATTCTCACAGTTTGCCTTTCGTTTCGTTGCATTCCGACAACTTTAAAAAAATTGAGTTATTACTGGGCCTAACTCAATTAATTACGCCTAAGGTGGCATAACTTAATTAATTATGCCTAAGGTGGCATTTCGGGAGGAATTCTTACAAGAACACCTTAGTGTAATAGCTCGTTGGAACCGGAACGAAAAGATCTACAGGATGGGATGGCTAGAAGTGATTTTCAGTGACCTCAGGAGGCATGGTGGCTAATTGACCATTTTCCCACATTAAAAATAATATTTTAATTAAAGGAAATGTGCTCAATGATTAAAATAATAATAAAATAAGAGCTTCTAGGGGAGTCCATCAGATCTATAAAAAGAGGAGGAAGGACCATTAAATATATTCTTGGATTTGATATTGCTTCTTGTATGTGAGGTTGAGAACCCGGTTCTCTACTCCATTGGTAGCCTTAGGACATAAACCCTCAGGTGATTTAGAGAGATTGGGCGAGCATGCATCTCCCCTTGGTGAATTCATCCAAAATTCACAGGAGAGCTTAGTAGTGATATTTCAGTCAGTTTTGGTGAAGAACCTGTGCAACATTGTAACAAATTCTCGAGGCTAGTTCTTTCTCAGCTATAGCAGTTTCTTCAGCATGTAAAACCCCCAGTTTATATATATGATAAATAAAGCCGAGGTTTTTCTCCATTATGATGTTATTATATGGTTCTATGTTGTTGAATTTTACATGGCAATGTTCTATTAATGCATGGAATTTTTATATGGAGCATTTGTTGAGTTAAACTTTGTGAAGATTGCAAAAAACTTAGTTTGGTATATTACAACACCTTATTGTTACAATTTCCAACATATATCTGGGTGAAAGAGCAACGAAAAAGTCTTCTCTGACAAATTAATGCTATGAGCTGCTACAGTCATTGAGTGAAGCACATTGCCTACTCCACTTGACAACTTATCTATGAATGCATCCCAACTAAAATAGAAACATAATTTTCTTCTCCATCAGTGCATATAGGAACACCACCATTCATGGTGTTAGCACTTAAAATTGTCCAGTTGAAAGCTAACTAGGGAGGGTGTGTAGCAAAAACGTTGAGAGTACAATTTCTCTCTATATATATACCATAAATGAATAAATGAATGAGTTGAATGCATTGTTCTCATGACAGTATACCTTTTAGGCATTGACGGGTCATGAGAGTGAATGTGTGACCAATGACATTTCATTAAATATTGACAAATTTATTGATTATTAATATTTATTATGTTTGTAGCATTGTCATCTCCTTAAAATTTGTTTGTCCTCAAAGCAAAGGTAATGGGGATATGTCAACAAAAATATTCTGTTTTGCATGATGAATCTTCTTCTGGTTTAATGTACCAATTTAGTGTTAATCACTTTTTCTTAAAAACAAAATTTACTTTTTATAAAAATTTAGGTTGCCACTAGCTTCAACTTCATTTTACTTTTTCCAAGTGTAAATTCTAAGTCCAACAATAATGCTACAATTTATTTAATAATATTTTGCCTTTGTGAATTATATTAATCTAATTTCTAGTAATATAGTCAATTGAAGGGGTTAAATAGTAAAGGAAGGCATAAAAGAAAGGGGTTCAAAAATAGGCCAATACTAAATAGAGAAGCCCCGGTTGGAATTGATTTTAGGTTTGTATTTCATGTAAAAAAAAGAAAAATTCTTATTATTATTTTTATTATCTATTGAGCATGTTCTTTGTTTTTGGTCAAAACAAAATGTTAAAGGGTATGTTCTTTATTTGTAAATATCATTTGTATCTCCAATCTGCCAAGTTGTCCTTCTTAGTAGACAAGTCGACATGCTCAAAGGACGTGACCCTTCACATAAAGTAACAACTATATATTGGCATATGTACTCCTTCACCAAGTAAGCAATTCGGTGTACATTTGTGAAAAGAAATTCAAACATCTAAGGTTGGCTTTTCTGTGGTACATGAGCTTAATAAGACGCTAAGTTTTTGTGAAAAGACATGCTACAAGAGGAGTCAGGACCATTATTTATGATGTATGCAGAGCTACAAGGGAGACATTATCTCTATAATGCTGCGAGTTTCCATTAGTACAATATCTTTGTGATAGTGCGAATTTCAGCGAGGCACATTCCTTGTGATGATACGAGCTTCAAAAAGGCACATTCTCCTATGATAATGCAAGTTTCTTGGACAAAATTCATGTTGAGTTTTGGTGGAGGGCTGACTTGGCAGTTGGATCTTCTAGTTAGGACTTGGATTTCTCTTGTGGACAAAGAATATATAAGGAAATTATTGATGGCTTTTCCCCTTATGGGTTTTGCCCTGGCCTTTGGCCTAATATTTGGTGTTTCTTGTCCTTTGTGCTTTGCATTTGTGTGTTTCTTGATGACCTAATGAATGAATTAATAACTAAATGATATTAACACATATATAAACTGTCACAAGTAATTACCATGATTAGAAATTCTATCATCTGTTTGATATTCAACATGGTACCTGAGCTAGGAAGGTTGAAGAGCAATCATCTAAGAAAGGAATGAGAGCCTAAGGAGGGGTAGAAGGTTTGTCCAAGGCCTATAAGGCAACCGAGTTCACCAGTGGAGGAAGGACAGTGTCCTTGCATGATTCTGGGCTAGATAATCTACATTTTCTCTTTGTGTTTTAGGCTAAAATCTCTGTTTTGTAGCAAGGAGGGCTGAGACCCTTAGTTGGCTGGGAAAGAGGGCCGAAAGGCATATGATATATCAAATGTGAGGGACAAGTTTCCTCATTGTGTTGCGTTGGAATTTAAAGGCTAGAGAGGGGAGTTAACATTGAAATTTTTGATGACTGTGGTAACCCTAAACAAAGGACAAAGTCGGTGATACTTTTCTGAGGCTTGAGAGTGAGTTTCAGAGGCACAAGTTAATGTGAAGTTCTTGTGGCATATTCTGTCTCTATGATGTGAAGTTCCTATGGTATATTCTATCTTTGTAATGTCAGTCTTTGTGACAATATAACTTTCTGTAATGTGAATTTCTGTGACATGACATACCTTTCTATGATGCGAGTGTCTATGGTGATATATCTCTCTATGATGCAAGTTCCTGTGGACATCATAAATCTCTTGAGATCCGAATCAAAGATAACTTGTTAAAATTGGAAAGTAGGGCCAAACTCCACCTTCGACAACTCATATGATGGAAATGATATTTTTGTTGGATTCCTCTTTTCGAGAGGTGCAAGATTGATCTAAATATCATCTTGTTTGGATGAGAAGAAGTGAGATTTTGAATTTATTCTCTCACACATGTGTAAATTGTCAAGGTCAACCAGAAGTCTCATGTAGGCTCATAAGCCCCAATGGATGTGTCTCCACTCTCAACGAAGGATATAAATATGAGATACCTCTTCCTCATTTTGGACATCATCACTCATCACATTTCTCTCTCCTCTCTTCATTGGTTCGTATAAGGAGTAGCCTCTCTTCTTCACTCGTGTGGCAAAGTGATTGGGTAAATATGAAATTTCCGGATCTGTTTTAGGGCAGAATTGCAGAGCATTGACCAATTTTGACCAAGGGACAACTCTACTTGTTTTTCTTTGTTTTTCAGGTAGGAAGTTTGATCTCCCTAGGCCGCATCCTTTGGCACAAATATCAAGAAATTTTGAGCATGTTAACGAGCGTTGACCGTAACAAATTTGACCACAATGTTGACTTTCCGTTGACCGAGTTTGACTGATATTTTTGGATCTATTTTGGGTTTTTTTGGACTGTATTTGGAGGCTGCATTGACTGGGTTTGACCAAGCCAATCTAGAGGAGTTTTCTTGTTGGTTTGACCATCGTGGATTGTCTAGTTAGGGCATCATGTTGACTGTAGTTTGACTGGATTATTTTGACAGTGATTGGGCAACTGTATTTTGTATATTTTACTCTCTCTCTCTCTGTTGAACTTTTGAAGAATAATAAGAAGATTTGATCAAAGGGTTTTCCCCACATTGGGGTTTTTCCCTGGCATCCACCAAATATTGTGTCCTCTTGTCTTGGCTTGTCTTCTGCTTATTGTTCATATTCGATCAACTTTTACTATCATTGTTAGTGTGATTGCTAATCTGGAAATTGATATTGGGCTAATAAGAAAATATTTAAGTAAATTGATCTAAAGCATAGAACATACCATTGTTATCTAAAATTAACATGGGATCAGAGGCCAGGTGAAGACAAAGCCCAAGCTAGAGTGAGAAAAACAATCACCAAGATTTGTTGGACAAGGTCAAGGGTCATTGGCTTCCTCATCATATTTCATATTTTAGGACAAGCTCAATGATAAGAATGATTATCATGCATGAAATATGTCTCTTGACTTGACTTTGAAAGAATCACTCTGAGTCCCAAAAAACCCATATTTCCAGCCTTTTAGGGTAGCAGCGAACCTTCACACATGGACTTGTAAACCCTTTCTTTGTTCTAATATTTTTTCTTGTTCCATCTCAGATTTAACCTATTATATATTAAAGTTGGCATTGATGTGGATAATATTTTTCCATTTGGATTAATTTTTTCACACTAACATCATTGTTTGATCATTTGGATAATTTTTTTATATTGTAATTCCTCATTTCTTGTTGAATTATATTTTTATTGTTATTTTTTGCAATGAACTATTTACTATGAATGTGTAAGAGAAGTCAATATTTAGTGTGCATCACTATTAGTTGATATAATCATAAAGACCTTGTTCATATATGATGACTGGCCATATCAAGTAGTTGTGGAGGATGCCATATCAAAAGCACTAAGAGAACCAACATTTGTAAAAACATTTTCTGCTCCACTTGTTAGATGGTCATTTAATTTTTAGACGGTCATGTCTTGATGTAGGGGCATAGTTTAATTTTCTGATTTTACCTTGGTTATTTCTAGAGAATTTAGTTTGTTAGATTGAACGGTGATGTGTGTCCAATAAATGGCATTATTTCCAGGTGGAGCTCGAGATCATCCGGAGGATCATGAGATAACTATTGTCATGATAATTTATTTTCCTATTTTGGGTTGATTGGATCCTATATTTTTGGATCTAAAACGAATTGTAATTAATGTCAAAACATATTAATAAAAAAATGTGTTAATTTTTAGTTAACGATGGTATTTTCTATGCTTGGAGTAATTTACTTCAATCTTTTAGCCCAATTCAATTTCCTATTTAGCAATCACATTAACATTGACAATAAATGTTGATAGAACATAAGAAAATAACTAGAAGACAAGCCAAGACAAGAGGACACAATATTTTTGCGGATGCTAGGGAAAAACCCCAATGTGGGAAAAACCCTTTGATCAAATATTCTTATTATTCTTAAAATTCAGCAGAGAGAGAAAGTACAAGTTATAGAAGTCAACATGATACAATACATCATACAATACATAGGAGTGTTATGGCTATGAAGTTCAATATGAAATAATCTATTGATTGCTACTATTACTATTATATAAGGGGTGCTCTTCCAATGGCCATTTATTAGCTATGTGAAGAAGGATTTGTGGAATTTGTATTTACTATAAGATTGTGTATAGCTGAGTTGGAGACAACTAAGTAGAATTTGGTAGGAAGTTTGGAGTATGTGTAATTCATAATGATATTTTCTTCTCTTCATTGACGACTTTTCAATGTGTGAATTTTGACCTAAGACATTGCATTATCAATGTGTCAAGGCTCAAAACTCGACCTATATGTCAACTACTTCTTATGATCGTTCCTAGGAACATGAATCCTAATTTTTGTAGGTTTAAAATTTATCACAAGTTTTCTCTATTGTGGTCGAATTTTTGGATATTATCTCAAAATTTATTTAAGGTACCATGGATCTAAATTCCTTATGAAATTTCAACACTATAACAAACTTTGGTGCAAATTGTTGATCAATTATCACTTGGTTATGGTTATAGATGTTAATAAAAATTTTGTGTGCATGCATGAGAGTTGGGTGCAAATGCTCAATGTTGTGTAGCATTAGTGTGATAAATATGGGATAGTGCAAAGCATAGTTTTGAAGATTAGACTAAGTTTACTCGTACCTAATCAACTCAGTCAAGTTGATTGTTGGTTGACGGTTAAATGTTGGTTCAATGGACAGAATAGCTTGCAGGCCCGAATACCAAAGGGAAAAATGGAGCCCATCATGGGGTTCTCTTTGTAATTCTCCACCACTTCTACCTTCCATGCTTCCTCAAACTCCTCTCCAACCTCAATATCAGTACTAGTAGTAGCATGAGCAGCAACACTACGCTTAGTAGAACTAGAACGCGTTTTCCAAACTGGTGATTCGCCATGATTTTACAAGATAATGTAATCTCGTGAGAGATTCGCAAAAAAAATTATATATACATATTATATTATTTTTTAAAATCGCCTTCCATTTTTCCTATATATCATGGGGATTCGCCCATTTATTATACATATAAATTTAGGGGGGTTCTTAAAATTTTCCCTGGATTCAATTCTATTGTTTTAGAAAATTACAATTAGAAGTTTGAATCTACCTGGATTTTCTATATCAAAGTTTTATTTTTCATCCAATGGAAAGGAATCAAAATATTATATATAAAACTACCATCAAACTTGGGCTAATTTTTTGAGTAATAGGTAATTTTTTCATCTTTAAATAACTCTTTGCATAAATTAGGCGATATTTTATTTATTTTTATATAAAAATCATTACTCTTGAAAATTGCATTGTGGTTATAAATATAAGTCTTCAAATTCTAAATTAATAATGCAAAAGTATGTTGGATCATTTAAATGCATGCTAGAACAGAGAGAGTTTTGTAGATAGGAAAAAGCTTGATATTCAATGATAAGCGTAGGTATGGATGGATTAGATAATTCATATATACAAGTAGGCATGGGTGGAAGGAATTGATTGAGAGGTATGATTCCAGAAGGACCTGTTAACACTTACAAAATTTATTGTTTCATTATATGGAAGGAAGGTGCTTTCCTCAATCCAACTATGGGTTATATAATCTAACTAAGATGATTTCTTCATTAAACAAAAATAATTGTATTAAAGCCTATGATATTGTAAGCACCAAAAAAACCTAACTATGTAATATATTCTAAAGAGGAGGGATAAATCCTTTTTAAATCCACTAAGTTCAAGATTGTATATATATAAGTTCACGAAGGAACAACAATATAGAACTCTCGAGAATATTCCTCTTACATTTTTATTAACCATAGGATATACTTTAGCTCACAACCCCTTTTATTTGTTAAGGCCCCCTTTCAATAGCTTGTGTTTGTGGGCACAACCACACTCTCGGAACCCCAGACCCAAACCTTTTAATTGAAATACACATATAGACATCAATGAATGGGATTGATTGAGTTTTGTGTCTTCAAAACATGTCGATTTTGGAAAAATTTACCATGGCATCATATGGCAGGAAGACAATCCTCTCAACCTATCTATGGCTTATATAATCCAAGTCAAAGGGTTTCTTCATTAAATAAAAACCAACAGATTCAAGTTTGAGTTATATAATCACCACACGACCTAATTATATAATATATTTCAAAGGTGAGGGATGCGTCCTTTCTAAAAATCACCATGTTTAAGCCTACACACACACACACACACACACACACACACACACACACACACACATATATATATATATATATATGCACGCAGAGGGGTTTCAATAGAGAACCCAAGAGAAAATTCATCTTACCTTTGTCTTAATTGTAGCATAAACTTTAGGTTACAACCCAAATTATTTTTCAAACTCCCTTTCAATAGCGTTTGTCTCTGTGGTTATAGACATAATAAATGAACCCTAGACCACAACCTTTTTATATTGTACATGCTTTCAAAACTCTAGGGGGCGAAGATTCCCCTCTATCAATTACTCAATTATCTTCTGTTTACATCAACTGACAACCCAAGTCCCCAAACCACGTGGTTTTTATACCGAGTCTCTTATGCCTTGTTCCAAAATTTCCAGGGTAAAATCTTCTCGGGAAGAGATATTTCCTTCTTTCTCTATCAATGTACTCATTATCCCAGTGTTTCTAAAGTCTGTCAAATCCTTCCTTGGCAGATCACCCTAATGCTTAAAGGTACATGTCAATCCAGTGTTTTAAATGAATGTGACCCTGGTGTCTTAAAATTCCATGTGATCCCAATGTTTAAAAGGACATCCTTGTTTGGAAACTCCAAGGGGAGATTATTTTGAGAAATTTGTATCTTGATGGAAATCCTCCAAAAGAACTTTGGATTTGTTCCTCGACCACCATTAATTAATGAACTTATGTCGTTTTCAAAGGAAATCTAAGTCTCGAGTTTAATTTGTTCTTAGTGTAGTGTTGCAATATTTAACACAACAACCCAATCTGAATTCAATCATCCCTGCAAAAATTGTGCAACACCTTTATAACACTTGCAATAGATTCATGATCCTCCTTATCAAGATGCCTCCCAATATTTGGATTAATGATCACACAATTCTATCAAAGATAAAAAATCATCATCGTTACAACTTATAAAGGGAAATTTTGGTCCTATTCAAAGGATTTGCAACTTTCTACACTCCATTCCTGCACACATCCTCGAATTTCTCTCCCTTTTGATCTTTAATCTCGCCCAAGCTACATCAACCTCGTGTTCAATGCAAATTACAAGAATAACACAAACAAAGGGTATTTGCAATAATGAACAAGCTTTTTAGAATTTCTTAATTATTTGAACTAGAGTGCTCTCTTATTAACAAATAATTTCCATAATCCCATTTTGGCCCTTTTGATCATACTTGGCACTCACGCTTAATGTTCTCTACTCGTCTCTCCAATCTCTCCCTATGTTTTGTAGATGACTTTGGACTTACAAATTATACAAAAGGAGCCCGAACTAGAATTAGTTCAGATACAATATTCTCTTAACTAATAATCCCTAGGTCCACAAAATACTCGAGATATCACTTTAGGATCCCTCCAAATCCTAAAAACTCTCAACATCCAATATCATAGGCATATTTAATTAAACCCATTACAATAATATAATATTTATAGGATTTGTTAAGAACATAGAAAATTGAGTCAATTAATATGTTAGAGATCTGCAGAATCCTTGAGAGATCACTTTAGGATGTCTCCAAGTCATCATAACTCTTAATATCCATTACCATAGGCAGATCTAATTACACACTAATTATAATAATACAATACTTTATAGAATTTCCCTTAAAAAAATAGAAAATCACAAATAAGTAATAATTAGGGAATCAAATCCCTTAGTAAATGAAAGACCCATAGGTCCAGTCAAAAGTTCTTCTTTGAATTTGTACGTGAAATGCTTCTGCATTACCTAATATACAAGGTGTAAAAGACAACCTTTGGATTACTAGTAGCAAAAATGCTTTGGGTCTTGACATACACAAGTTGGCATGGTATTGTTGCATGTGTAACCACAATATAATTATGATGTATTAAGCTCTATGTAAATTAGAGTTACTTTATATATAAAATATATATTAATAGTTTAAAAAACTAATTTATCTATGATTTTTTAATATTATATTATTATGTCATATCATTTAATTAGTATTTAACTTTTATTTTTATTGGGAATTTTTTCTCTATTTTATATTTGTTGGTGTAATAGAAGTTATGATGTATAAATGGACCAAGCTTTGTTTCTACTTGTTATTTGATTAGTATTTACTTTATTATTTCTTCTAAATTAGTTTGGTAAAACTGATTAAAATGGCATTGCAACTAATTGGTAATACAATATTAATTGGCATTCCACATTATTGTTGTCGTGTATTTTAATTTATCCTCTTTAAAAACATGAATTATTTTTCATTTAGATATATTGACAAAAATATTTGTATATTTTAAGAAAGAATTAGCTAATGAAATGTATCTAGTAGTAATCTTAAATACACAATTTAAAAGGCAATAATGAACAATTCAAACTTTTAAAATATTCATGGGAATGAAAATATCTCCCTATGACTATTGAAAATACAAAACGACATAGCTTCAATCATTACAAGAAGTTTACACAACATAAATTTAGCAGAGATCAGCAGACGCAACCACAATCTTGAAACCTCGGACCCTGACCATTTTCTATTGTGCGTGTTTCCAAAATGCTCGGGGCGATAGAGATTCTCCTCTATCAACTGCTAGACTGTCTTTCGTTTACCTCAAGTGACAACCCCTGACCCAGGACGTCAGTTTTTTTAAACCAATTCACTTACGCCTCGTTGCAAAAATTCTAAGGTATTAACATGAAAAAAGCATATTTGTAACAATGAACAGGACACCCGTTAAAATTGCTCGATCATTCGAATTAGAGTGCTCTCTTGTTAACAAACACTTTTCATAAGCACATGTTCGCCTAATATAATATATATATATCGTTACATTAGAAATGAAAAGTGCAGAAATTGAAATGAGCATATGCGTATACATATATCCATAAAGCTTCTTCCATTTCATCTTTCTAAATCACTCAATTAACTGTCCCTCGAATTGGCCCTCCAGTTCTGAGCTCGAATCCTGCGTTGCGACGTGATGCCGTATTCGTCATTAAAGTCGTCCTCGCAGCAAGAGGCAGCATTAATGGAGGCATTTTGATTAATAAGAATAAGGGACTTCAAATACTGATACGTCCCAAACACGCACCCACAGAGTACTAAAGTGGCCGCTGTAACGACAAGCGGATTAATGAAAGGCTTTAGAGAAAGGACTAATGTTCCTCTCATAACACTGCATGAAGTTTTGCAGAAAAGTGGAGACATACCAATGGCATTTGCATTTGGGCCATTGACGTTAATAAGATGAGAAGCATCACCCACTAATTCTGACCATTCATGGGGAGGAAGAGGAAGAAGTAGCAGCACTAGAGTAGAGGAGAAGGGAAAATAGGTGACTGATTTTCCAACAGCCATTTCCTCTGCTTCTGCACAGAGCTCCACACACTCAAAGACCTAATTTCTTCCTCTAAGAAGAGGAGCAGGTCGAGTTATGGGTAATGAAGAGCCTGCTGTAGCACGTATAAAGCCTCAAGAAGAAGAAGAGGAGACTATTATTTAGTGACTTTGTGACACGAGAAAAAATCAGAATTGTCACCGTATTATTGGAATCTAACCAAAAAAACCGAGAGACTTAATATCTCCCTTCAAAAGGAGACTTAATATCCCCCTTCTAGGTCCAGTTTTGGAAATAGGTAATTTATGAAGTTTAAGCCTCCCAAATTTTCGATTTCCAAATAAATACCGATTAACACAACAGTCCGTCCCCGCCACTTTATCTACCATCTCTTGACAAAGAGATTGTTAATACCAAATCAGTAGCTGCAAGGTGATATTTAGTGACTTTTTATTACAAAAAAAAAATCAGAATTTCCTTTGTTTTATCGGAATCCTAAAAAAGAATTATGCACTTTCGATTACTAAATAAATAGTAAAACAACAATCCATGCCCACCACTCTACTTACCAACTATCAGTACCAAATCAATACTGCAAGGTCATGGTAGATATACCATAACAAAAATCAGAATTGTCATTGTTTGACTGGAATCACACAAAAACAATTAAACACTTAATATCTCCTTTCAAGGAGGAGGAGCGGGGAGGTCCAGTTTTGGAAATGGGAAAGGTAACCTACAAATTAAGCGATAACTTTCTCAAGTTTGGAAATCTCCGAAACTTTCGCTTACCAGCTAAAGTTTAAGAAAATTGGTTGAATTTCATTAGGGAGGTCTCTTTTGAGTTTGTGAGGGTTCCTTGGGGCACGCACGCCGATACTCTCATATAGTTTGCGATGAGATGAGCATGCTTCGTCTCTTGTGGGGTCTTGGGCGTATGTGAATCTATGTCACCTTCAAAATTTAAAAATAAATGGATTACATGAAAATTTCTTTGTAACGTTTTACCATTTTTTTTATGGAGTGGGTTAATCATTCGATGGAATGGCTTTGGGTTTTGTGCGTTCGGTGATTGGCGAATCCATTTAACGAATTCCTTCGGCGAATGCAGGCCCCACGCCCCTCCCCGTCTCCGTCTGTCTCCATCCCACGATGTTACCGTTAATGTGCCCCGTCAACTATCCCCGTAACAAGGTAACCATCCCCGTTTGCAGCCACCCTCGCGTATGCCCACAGGAGCCGTCACGCAAGCTCATGCAGCCGGTTTCAGGGCCGAAGTGACGCATTTTCAAATTTGAACCAAATAACTCGCTCGGGAGTAATGGCTGCTACCTACCAGAGCTGCAGAGTTGCCGCCCAAATGCCATTTCAATTTTTTGCATCCACAACTTCTCCTTATTCATTCCGCCGACCCACCATTGTGTCGAGTCATTTTGTCAAGATCATTTATGCATTCCTTCGAGAGTCGAGCAATTGAACAGAGCATAGCAGAGTCGCTGCCCCTGGTTCTTTCTTATCAACAGAGCAAAACAAAGCAAAGCAGTAGCAAATGTCAACTGACATATATGCCTCCACTGCCCCTGTTCAATAGCAAATGTCAATTGACATATATGTAGTATCCCAGTAGCAAATTGACATATATGCCTCCGCTGCCCCCGCTACTCTGCAAGAAAGAACCAGAAGATAAGACCAGCAGAGGAACCTTCAAGACTCACAGTGAGGACCAGTAGCAGCAGAGCAGAGCAGCAAGTTGTTTCGAAAATTCTATATTTGTTCATTGATGCTGTATTTTTTATTTCTGCACACCATTCGTGAAAAAGGAGAAGTAGCATTAGCAATAGGAAAGGTAAGTAAATTTTCCTCCTTTTTATTCGACGAAATGGCCTCCTTTTTATAACTCACTGTTGCTTGCAAATTTTATTTTTGAGCAGTGGCGGAAACTCGCTGTTGCAGTAGCGGCAACAGTGAGTTGCTGCCACTGTAATAGTTTATTGCCGCAACTGCTGTAAATTCCAATCTTTATTTATATGAACAAAATTGCAAACTTCATTTTTTATTTATTTCGTAGAGAGCGGCAACTCGCTGTTGCAGTAGCAGCAACAACAAGTTGCCGCGACTGTAAATTTAAATTTTGAGCAGTGGCGGCAACAGCGAGTTGCCGCCACTATAACAGTGTGTTGCTGCCGCTGTAACTACTCGTTGTTGCAGTAGCGGCAACAACGAGTTGCCGCGACTGTAAATTTAAATTTTGAGTAGTGGTGGAAACAACGAGTTGCCGCCACTGTAACAGTGTGTTGCCGCCGCTGTAAATTTTAATTTTGCGCAATGGCGGAAACAACGAGTTTCCGCCACTGTAAGTATGTTGCCACAATTGAAATTAATTAAATTTTTATTTATATTGCAAACTTCATTTTGTATTTATTTTGTAGAGAGAGCGGTATTTATTTTGTATTTTTTTGTTTTGCAGATGGTTGCAAAATGGGTCCTGACTATCCAGATATGGTGCCATCCAAACCCAGGGAATGCACGGACAAGGTTCGTGCTTCATAATGAAGCCCTGAGCCAAGTTTATCAAAATAGTAGACAAATACCTGGGATTACAACGAACAATGAGGCATACTATTATGCATTGATAGAGGGCCTCACGACTACACGGAGTTATGGTGCAAATGACATTGTCACTTACACTAACTCCAAGCTAATCATCAACCAGATGAATGGCACCTTCCAAGTTAGAAGACCTAACCTAAAGCCCCTTTACCAGCAAGCAAAATCTATTGCTGCACAATTCCACGATTTTGAGATTATGTACCAATCTGATGTCCAAAGGGCTTGTGATTCAATACTTTCTGAAGCAGCATCCAAAAGACGCGGATGTGGTAGATTTGTGGAGCCAACATGTGCTCCAATTATTATTGATAGGCATCGTTATAGATTGCCTATTAATAAATGGATTGTTGTTCTGATTGGGATTGGGGTTATTATGGGGGGAGTAATATTATTGTGTTCATCTTTTTTGAGATAGATTGGAGCAACCTGATCTCCATCATTTTTGTATGAGTTGTTTTTCATAGATGGCCTCGCTATTTTTTGGTCTTATATCTTAACACATGTATGTAGAAAATGTATTTTTCAGTAATACTATTAATGGAATTACATTTTTAATACAGTTTAGTTATGTCATTAGATTATGTGATGGATGCTTTTATTATGCCTTTTATTCTGGAAGTCAAATTCCAATCTCATTCAATTGTGCTGGCACATGTACAGAATCATTGTCATGTATTTAATAGTTTTATCAGCAAATAGAGGATTCCCTATTTATTCATTATAATGTCTTCAATACACCTTCACAATTCCAACTTCTATGAACATTGAAAAATTCATTATCCATGAGTAGCACATGCTCCCATAATTTATACGAGCCTATTTTTTTACTATAATGAGCTCTAATTCTTATGTGAAATTATGAACTTCATTAAGAAATTATGTGAAATACTCTTGGTTACAAGCCAACCAAGATAGCTTATATATCAATCATTATTTGTCCTTTGTTACATGGTTAAATGCAAAATGCAAATGTTACATGGTTAAATGCAAAATGAAAATGTGACATCTTGCACTTTTGCAATCCATAGATCCAACCTCATTTAAGGGGCAGAAATGTATAAATATCCAAACCAAAAACCCAATTGTTGTGAATTTCTCCGTCATCAACTTCTACAACCACAATGTCAGGTGTTTTGAAATGGAGCACGTTTTGACATCCATGACAGCAACAACAGCTTAGCCTGCAAATAGAAAAAATAATATGAAGAACTTGCAAATCAATGAAGTTATCTTGACAACCCAACTCTTTAACATTGTTATGTACTGAGAACAGAACCCACATAGATACCAATGCAAGTGAATAATGCCAGGGTATATGCTTTGAAAAGCATTAAGGTATATATGATTTTATGATTTGAATGAATTGAAAAGTTAGCTTCACATGGAATTGTAAAGGGGAACATTCATCCCCATCATAACATGTTTATACGAAATCAAGCCATACAGACACTATTGATCTCAAGATTGAAGGTCTATTGTCTTGAGAATTTCATATAAACTTTGCCTAAAGTTTTAATAAAAAGCCAATTTTTTTATTATGAAAAAATGCACATGTGGTGTTAGTAGATAGGTCAACAATTTCATAATGGAATGCATTGTTACAACATGAACTCTTTATTTTCACATCTTACCAAGCATATTGATACATATTTATATATTGTAATTTTAATTTTTTTAAATTAAACTAGCTTCAATCTCCTATTTCCAAAATATGTATTAAAAATCTTGAATATTTATTTCCCGACCCCTTGCGGCAACACGTGTCTGCATATGGGCACCGCCATAAATAACCCATTCCCATTATTAATTTATTACTGTACCCATTACCCCAACTCTTCCATTGCGCCATTGTCCCACATTCGATTTCTTGCAAACAGCTAACACAACCAGAGCCGCTCTAAACTCTGGCTAGAGATGGGAGGTGCAAGAGTACGCCATGAAAGTGCCGAAGAATTATTAGACGCATATCCACTCGTTAAACAAATATTTGAACAAGCCGGATGGATAGATTATATTCGCAGGTTTCACGGGCATGACAATGACATAACCCTAGAATTTGCCATGCATTACAGGGAGGGTAGATCAGAGGTAGCAGGGATAGTGGTGCATGCGACAAAAGAGGCGATTGCTGAAGTGTCAAGGTTACTCCAGACGAGAGAAAAGTGGTTTGCACCCCAAAAACCGCAACCTGATATTATGAGGAATTTCCTTGAGGTAGGTGAACGACTGATCAAGAGTGGCTCGGGATATGAGAGGAAGTCGTTACTACAACCCTGGTCGGATGCTGCATTCCTTGTCCAGAGATTTTTCACTTGTCAAGGAAGGTATGTGGTTATTTATTATGAGCACCTCTGCTTGTTAGACCACCTGCGTCATGGCAGGTTGCTTAACATGCCTTTCTTTCTTGCAAAAACCCTAGACCAAATGGCCCGAGGTGTGCAGAAATCAAAGTAGCCACTCGAAATCCTTTCCCACCAATGCCTTGTTAAACTTTTGGTGGTTGTTGCGCTGCAAAAAGAAGGGAGAACTTAGGATGAAGTAGTTGGAAGGCCATTGCATGTTTAAGCTGTGACTCCACCCCATGACCTCCCAGCTGCAACTCCGCCCCATGATCCCCCAGCTGCAACTCTACGCCATGCCTTCTCAGCGGCAACTCCACCCCATGCCCTCTCAGCGGCAACTCCACCCCATGACCCCTAAGCAGCAACTCCACCCCATGACCCCTTAGCGGCAACTCCGCCCCATCACCTCCCACCTGCAGAAATTCCCATAGAACCTTTCCATATGGAAACTGAGCCACCATGTGTTCAAACTAGGAGGGTTTCTAGGGTTTCTACTGCTAAAGCTGCACATAAAGGAGATGGCCAAGATGATGATGATGAAGTACAAATATTAGGGAGTAAAACTACAACCAAAAGATTGAAAGGATACAGAAAATGCCCAGCAGCAGTGCCAAAAGCCTAGAAGAACAGGGGAAAGAGAGGTCGTTATGCTCCAGTTCCTCAAACCCTCCCCGTTGTGACAAAACAAAGATGCATGGAATAAGGATTAGGCCAGCTTGCTGGCACAAAAGAACAAGTTGATAAGCTTCCCTCTCCTGATTCTGACTATGAATACATAGGGGGACTAAGCGAATGGTACAACTTAGATGGCCTTATCTCAATCCAAATGTTGTATGCGGATGAAGAGGAGTACCAACAATTGTAAAGGGAAAAAGTGTTGGGCCAACCAATTGCACAACCCAAATTGTTTGGGGATGATCAGGAAGACCAACCAGCTACACAACCAAAATTGTATGGTGATGATCAGGAGGATCAATCAACTGCACAACCAAAATTGTTTTGGGGATGATTAGGAGGACCAACCAACTGAACCACCAGAATTGAGAAAGAAGTACATTGCAAAAGTAAGTACCTGTAAACATCTTCCTCTGTATATTTCATTGTTAAGGAAGAATAGGACTCTCCAGATGAAAACAGACAACTACAGATCAAATTTAAAACCCTAACAGATGAGCTCAGACAAAAATAAACTTTTGATAGATTAGATTGCTTGGCCCAAGTTGCAAACCATACCCACTAATGACATAGGTATTCCTTTTCCCAGGGTCCAACAAGATATACCCCTTGGAAAAAAACACACTGATGACATTGAAGTTGCAAATTCCATATCCATTGATGACATAGGTATTCCTTCTCCCAGGGTCCAACAAGATATACCCCTTGGAAAAAAATAGACTGATGACATTAAAGTTACAGAGTCCCATACAAAAATCACAGTTGTCCATACAGAGGAATAGGAATTACATATCAAAGATACAAAATAAATGGGTATAGACACAGAGGAACAACAACCAGAACTGAAACTAACAGAGGATGAGGAACTAGAGTTCAAACTGACCAAAGACGTTGGTGAGAAAAAAGATGATGAGGAACCTTACAGTGTGCACATAAAATCACTTCTTGACCTTGCCAAGATATTTGAAGAAGAATATCAAAACAAAGTTTTACGAAGACATAAAAAAGCAGTGGCTAAGCTGGAAAGGAGAGTGACCAAGTTGGAGAAGGATAAGAAATAACTCGGACAGCTAATGGATGGTGTGCTCACTTGCAAGGCTCCTTCAACCAATTACAACATGTACTTGACTGAAAAATTCATGATATTTAAAAAGAATGCTATCATCCAAAATATCCCTCTTCGGGTTGAAAGAAATTATTGTTTCGAGGAGGCATATATGCTCTGTGAACTATACCAACATAATTTTTTAGTACCTTATAATACAAAATGGAATCCCAACTATGTTACAGTGGATGTCCAATTGAGAGCATTTGTATCGTATTTGAGAAATCAGGCCAGTTGGTTGGATGATTTGAACATTTATTTGCATAATTTTGAGAGCCTTCTGTGGGTTAGACGAGAACATCCCAAACCTGTGGAAGTGATAAAAGAACATAAAAAATACATCAACTCTCCAGAAGTAGCAGAGGTTATCTCCGAGAACAGGGGGATGACCATTGCATATTGTGCACACCAGATTCAATTATTGGAAACTAAGGCACAGGGAGGATGTAAAGCAAGGTGGGATAGCATGGGAAAACAACCCTGAAATAAAGATCCATTTAACTACCTCAACTTAAAGACAACCTTAACAAGGGTTGCTCAGTATATTATTGCTATGGGACAGTGTGGGATCACTGGATAGGTCTTAGATTTCGGTATCCAATGACCTGGATTCCAAAAAGGGTATATAAAAAGAAATATATGCTGACAAAAAAAGAAGAATTTGATTTCTAGAATGTAATTATGGAGGCAGGAGGGTATCTTCGTCCCGATGAACCAGGCAATAGTGATTATTGTATCAACAATCTTCATGAATGTCCCCCTTCATTCACAGATTCATATTGACAGACTGGGTCACCGTTGCTGACACACTGGCTCACAGTTGCTGACACACTGGCTCACCATTGCTGCAACACTGGGTCACCGTTGCTGCTGTTAGGAATATGTAATTAGCAATATTGGCAAAGTCCGATCACAGAAACAACATTATTTCAACCACTTTGGGATTCTAGGATCTAGCCCTCCTGAATCCGAAGAGGGATCTCTCTAATAAGTGCAAAGATGGATTTGTTTTTGAAGTTTGGGGTAATAATATTAGGCTAGTTATGAAGGCCAAGGGTTTGCTTTTTTTTTGGATGGTTGAGCATGAATATTATTTGAGGGGAAAGTTCTAAGTGCAAAAAGTTTCAAAGGTGTGAAGTTGCAAGTGAATAGAATAGCTTGACTAAAAAGATAGATATAATGCTGGTTTTTAGTCCATTGGGCTATGGAGTCATAACAGGGCTTTAATTGAGCAACAACATCAAGAGTGACCCAAGGGGCAAGTCATCTATATCACAAGATTATTGAGATAAAAATAATGGAATGGAAACAATAAAGTGTTGGAGGGGTAGAAACTGATAATAATTTCACAAGGAACTTATAGTCAGTCCAAACAAGAAAAGCCTCTTAAGTAACTGTTTGAAACCAACCAAGAACAGGGCTAACCGTAGACTTCTTGGGCAAGTTTGTATTAAAGCAGCGTAATTGACAAACAATCCAGTAATCCGCATGATTACCTTCAGAAAGTATGAAAACAAATAAGAGAAACAAAGTGTAACCTAAGATCAGATAAGGTACCTTTAAACCTAATCTGCTTTCGGCCAACACCAAGGGAAACCTTCAGAATCTGCCTTCGGAGAATAGGAACTAGAAACAGGGCAAACCATCACTTTTCTAGTCTAAATTTAATAAGAAAATGATGAAAATAACTCTCAAGAATAATGTTTAAAGCAAACAGTAGGACGAGGGAATGCCAACATTCCTAACTGCTTAAACTGTATTGAATCATTCTTAAATAAACAAATTGGAGGAAAAAATTGAGACAAAGCTTATCAGTCAGAGGAGGGTACTGGTAAACAGTAAATCCTAACTCTATAAATGTTGTTCTTTATTAGAGAATAGCGAACAATATGACATACATAGAAGGAAAAACAATAACAAAGAAAGAGGCACTTCACCAGTGATATAGACCAGGATCCCAAGAAACAACTTGTTATTGATGTCAAACCAGTTACAGTCTTCAGGTGCTATGTTTCAGTTTAGCAATCATCTTCACTATTTAGCCTAACTAATCTAAATGCAAACAGAGCTTCAAGGGCTAGTGAACACTATTTACAAGTAGGATTTTCGAGCTCAAGTATATTTCAAAATTGAACAACCAACAATTTCTCATCTTCTACAGAAGTATTTATAAAATAATGAGGAGGTGAGATCTCAATAAAAGATCTCCCAGGATAATTAATACAGTCTTAATGGCTTCTCGGCCTTTGAGGGGCTCGATGAAGAAGTTTACAGATGTTCTGTCTGTATTAACTGTTTTACACTTTAAGATTAAGCTCGGTGGAAGCTTTTGTTGACTTTTGAGGCTATGTGTCATGTTGGAGTAACTCTGTAGATATTTTTGCATTAAGTTCCTTGCAGAAGTAACTCTCTGGCTGCGTTGAGGCGAATATCTGATTTTGCTCAATAACTTCGGCCTCTGTTTGAATGCTTGTGGTTACAGGTTGCACTGTGGTAGCTGAGAGGAATCAATTTGCCTGAGATGTGGTGGTGGAGGCCTTTCTGTCTGATAAAACACTTATGATTTTCCTTTAATTGTGTTTTAATTTGGGGGATTAGGCTTTTGATAATCAATCTTAGCCGTGATCCCCGCAAATCTGTCTTCAATCTTCTGTTCTGTCTTTTGACACTGCTACTTTTTTAGGTGTGATTTGAAATCACAGTGTATTGTTGATGTGCAGGCCACGCAGGGCTGTCAAGGCATCAATGCCTCATGAAGCTTTGATGAAATGCGGAATTCGAACCTCGTGAATGGTCTCCTTTGATGAATCAAAGGCACGGGAAACGTCTTTCCCGGCTTTCAACCTTTCTTTCGATATAATGGAAAACCATTAATTCCTGCAAAATACAAACAATAATTATAAAATCCTGCGTTATTTGGTATACTGCTTCAGAGGGCATGGGGAGCGAGCATGGCCGTTGGATGGCATCACTCAACAGTGGAGATCAGTTAAGAGAAGGTAAAAAGGATCTTGGATCGTTTGATCTGGACACGTGGACGGTCCAGATCCAATCGGAGGATCGCAATCGGCGGAGGAATCATGTCAATGCGCTCGGCAAGAAACTTGAGATGCGATTGAGCGATGACCATTGATTTGAGGATCAGATCAACAGTGGGGAATGAATTGGCGGGTTTTGAAGCGGAGGTAAGACTTGTGATTGGAGGGAATGAGGACCGTTGGATCACAGAAGGCGGAGAGGAGATCAACGGTGGACAAACAATCGGGGATCGACAATCGGGGGTGGAAAATAAATGATTTAAAATGCGGCTAATGAAACTTGCGATGCGATTGAGCACGGGCCGTTTGATTGGCTTATGATCAACGACGGGGATCGCTTTTAAAGCGAACCGGCGGAAACCCTTTAGAACATAGGAAAACCCAATATTTTAATATAAACTAAGGTTTTATAGTATGGGCGAGATGTATATATATATGAAAGGGTTAGGCACCCGACTGCGGGGCCATGGGTCTATGGGAAATGATAGGCCCGGGTCTTATGTCTGAAAAGAGCCTATCGCATCGGAACTTCAAAGTAAGGTTTTTCAATCAACCCATTGTAAAAACCCCCGATGCGATTAAGCGCTTCGGGACTTCAACACTTGGTCCTGGGGTGTAGGTTGTATGGAGTTAAAGGCGGAGGGGGGCGGCGTTTATATGTACGTGACCCAATCACATCGGAAGTTTTGATTCGGTCTTTCAATCAACCCATTTTTATTCTTCAGATGCGATTGCGCTTCGGGTCTTTTTGATCTAACCATTTTTCATTTAAAAATCGTTGTATGGGCGTGTTAGACCAAACTTTGGATAAGTGGGTTTTTTGTATTTACAAAGGAAAAAATGGATCGGAGATAGATTTTCACAATGATTTAGCGCCCGATGGCGGGCCCACGAGTTACATGAAATGATAATGCAATCGGGGGATATGTACATGGGCTTAATCGCATCGGGACTTTTTAAACATGGAAAAAATACTTGCGCACTTGGAATTTTGCAATGTGATGAGCGCTATGAGGGGTTAGCGCCTGGTTCTAGTGCTGGGGCACATGGAGGGGAAGTGGTTTTAAGATTTAGCCCAAGGGGGCTTAAACCTTTATGCATAAAATATGTATTTTTCATGAAATTTTCAAGTTTTTCAATGGATTTGGGGGTTTCAGTATAGTTTAAAAATGAGTTTTAAACTATGTAAAGAGGATTTTCATGAATGGGAGAAGGGGAGTCATGAAAAATAGAGGAATTTTATGGAGAAAAAAGGGAGCAAATGAAGGTTAGTTTTGAGTGGAGGAAAGGGGAAAATGATGATTTTGCAGCAGTCTTTTCTCATGAAATCAACAGAATTTTAGAGTTTTTAAGATAGGAACAACAATGAAGATTTGGATAGAGGCATGAGGCCTTCAAGAGTGTTCAAGAGCCAACACTTTTTAGTAATAAAATTTGTTCCTTGAAGGCTCAAAAAAGTTTTAGCCACCTTTTGCTATAACAAATTTTATAGGTGGCTAACAGTTGCAACTCATAGACAGTAAAGGCATTATATTTGATGTTGTAATATATAGCTCTCCAGTTTGTTTTGTTAGTTATAAAAAACTGGTAAAATTGTGTTTGACATGTTTAGTTACAATTTCATTGCAGTTCCTCTAATAATTTGGTTACATTTCCATTGTTTTTTTTCGAATTTATATATCAGATTATTGTTTGCACACCAATATATAAAGAAACTATGTACTATCATAGCTATTTCCATTTATTATCTACTCATAAATACACATTTACCTAGGCTGTCATACGTAACATCAAATGTAGCCGTAACATCAATAATGGCTGCACGCCGTTCAATCGTTGCCGAAACTAATAAAGGCATTATATTTGATGTTGTAATATATAACTCTCCAGTTTGTTTTGTTGGTCATAAAAAACTGGTAAAATTGTGTTTGACATGTTTAGTTACAATTTCATTGCAGTTCCTCTAATAATTTTGTTACATTTCCATTGTTTTTGTTAGTCATCAGTAATTTTTTTGTCTTTGTAGATGACTAAATGCCTATCCTAGATTTCTAGAAACAAAATTCATGAACATTGTGAGTTCTAGAAATCTCACTGCCTTCATTATCCTTAGATCAATTTTTTACTATTCTACTATTTTGTCATTCCATGGTCAACCTACCACTTCTAAAAAACACCTCATAGACTTATGCCACTCATCTACTTCCTATTTTTCCCACCTATAACCTCATCACTCTGTTTTTTCCTTACCCATAACCCCACTTTCCACCTAGGGTTTCCTGCAAGCTTAACTCATGCCCATGATCCCCAAGTCCCTCAAGCATTGATGGTCCCTAAAGTATCTCTGTAGACTCTTTAGATAAATCAAGTACATTATATTTTGGATCTTTAATACACCACTTTTTCAATACTCTTGTTTTACACTTGAAGATTCCAAACCAATTTTCAGTCAAAGAGAGGTCAAAGAATCCCCACTAGGTCAATTAGGGTTTCATGTTTTTCAAGGTCACCATCTCGAAAAAGACTACCATTCAGCTTCAAAATTCTGCACATAAGGTAATGGGCTATCTTGACACTTTTGTAGAAGTAATAAGAGGACAACCATTAGAAGAAATTGGTAAGGTAAGAGGTCTGCTACTCAATGATGGCATCTTGCAACAAGGGAGATAGGAAAACTAGGGTATTTGAAGGCAATTTTCTTGGTTTCATGACCTCCATGATTAAATCATCAACAAGGCTTGTATCTTGATTCTATTACACCTCCTCCTATCCTTAATATACCTTCACAAACACTCCCCATCACTCCTATCCCTCAAAATCATCATTTTTCTACAAAACCTAGTCTATTGCCACAATTTGATACTTTTTGAGACTAGGCCTGTGTTTTGACCTTTTGGACCCCTTCCCCTCACTCAATTATTGAAATTCCACTTTCCCCTACTCCCAATTCTTGATGTTTTTCATTAATTTCCTTATCTATTATGTGTCTTGGGCCTTGCATGGTCATTAAGCACATTTATGACATTTGTGACTAAATTAGGGTTTCTGGAAGCCTCTTAGGGTTTCCACCTCCTCATTTGCTCCATAAATAGAACATGAGGCTCTTATGTATTTGGTTGGATTTTGATGACTTATTATGAAGAAATACATAGTCTCTTGGAGTTTTGAAAAGAATTTGATGTCTTGGAGCTCATGCATGACCTGATTTGTTTGTTGATGGAGGAGGATTGTTTGCAGGATCTATAAGCCTAGTTGATGGTGATGTGTTTATATTTTGTTCATGTTTTATAGTTTTCATTATGTTTCCATATTGCTATGTTGCAGTAGGACAAAGAATTTAGACTAAGACATGTTTGCTAATGGCACCTTAGGTCTGTTTGTTTCCTTCACTGCCTTAATGTTTTCCTCTGCTAGGATATATTAGAGAATTCATCTTTTTTCTCTCTAAGGATTTCTTCTGCTTTTCTATTTTCTTGAATGGTTTAGATCAGTTGGTTTTGACATGATTCATGGCTAGCCCTGCATATTTGTTGCTACTAAATACTTTGTTCTTGGAATCATCTCTTTAAAACATCTTTGCCTAGGTTTATCAAAGAAGTTTGTTTCAATCATGCTCTTTGCCTTTACTTAGATAAATTTGTTTCAAGGAACCTTCATAGTTGTAACTTTATATGTTCAGGGTTTTCTCTCCTTCTATTGTTATAGTTAGTTGTGCATCTTAAATATTCTCTGCTCTTGATGATGAAATCTATGAAAGTTAAATAAGTTTCTTGCCTTTCTATATTTCATTTGAATGTTTTTCTTTGATGATTATCTGTTTCCAGTATGAAATCAAATGGATTAGGTTTTTCTTATGCCTTTGATTCTCTTGCCATGCTTATAAATCTTCTAACTCCCTCAGTTTAAAGGTATATAAAGGATTTTGTTCTTCCCTTTATTAGCTCTTTGTTCTCAAGCTTAATGTCCATCTCATGATTCTTCACAACCTCAAAGATCCACCAACCAAGTTAAAATTGCCCTGCAAATACTCTTAAAACCATTGATGAACTCATCATGACCTTGTTAGAATCCATTTTCCAATGACTTAAAATCTTCCTTGTTTTCTATCTAATCTATCTAAGCATCATACCCAACCAAAAAACAATCAAAATACCCTGCACTTAACATATAGCCTAAAATCAACCCTAATCAGAAAACAAGTTCACATCTTTGCACCTACTAGAGAGATCCCTCTCTGAATCCAAGAAGGCTAGGTCCTTGGATTCCAAAGCTTGGTTTGATGTTACCCCTGTCCAATTGTATCTGAATCAATCTAGCAAATTATGGGTAGCTAACAGTTTTTATTCGAATTTATATATCAGATTATTTTTTGCACACCAATATATGCAACTATGCATCCCAGATGCGGGTGTTCATCACAGCTGAAAAGGGGGCGGGATTTTGGGCTGGAAAGTGGCATAGCCACATGGCCACCCATAGGTCTTAACGACGAGCATTAAATAGCTCCAACCACTCCCACACTCACCATTTAATTCATTTTTGTCACCGAGGCCATTGTCATCCCTTCAAAATGAATTCTCAGAGTTTTTTTCCTCCTCCGCCTAGTTGTCTTTCTCCTTCGTTTGGTCGTCTGCCTCCTTCGCCTCAACCTCTGAGTTGCAATTGCCACCTTGGAGTCACGGAGCCAAGCTCTCGCACGCCTACAGGGAGACATTGCAGTCTCCTCTACTGTATTGAGGTGCTACCTAGCCTCCATTTCTCGCAGAGCCTTCTCTGTCATTTGCATTTCACCTCGGCGAACAGTTTCACCCCTGCTTCAGCACGCTCGGCCCCTTGGCTTCATCACCCCGCTGCTTCCTCGGCTTAGAGCACTCACCCTCCCCACTGGTCCACCATGCCTCGTCTTCGGCACCACATGTGCTATAGACACGGTAGCAGTAGAGGGAAAGCCGCCCATTCCTCTCCCTCGTCCCACTTTGACACCCCTCCCTCCTCCCTGGAGCATTCCCATGGTGGCTATCCAGCCACTCGCAGTGGACACAAACGTGCTGGAACTTCAAGCCAGTCCCGTCCATCTGCTCTGCACACTTCTGCCACGACCACAACTCCACCACTGCCTCGGCTGGAAATGATTGCCTCTTCACCTTCCACCCATTCGGCTCAATTTCACTTCCTGTGCACCCTGGAGCGCCCACGCGTCACTGCTACCATAATTGTTTCCTTCAAAGAGGAACCCACTAGTGTGGCTGGGCTCCGCCCAACTAAATTTCATAAACTCTCCAACCAAAGCGCTCCTTCTGCAGCCAAGAAGAGCGACCCTGTTTCCAACAGCCGCAGCAAAGGTTCCGACAGCAACAGCAGCAAAGGTTCCGACAACAGCAGTGATGAATGGAAGACAGGAAAATATGTTCACGGTAAATCTCGGGATACCAAGGCACCTCGGAATGTAGAAGACGCCACCCAGGACATGCGAGCAGACGACACTGATGAGTACATGTTTCTAATTGTGGAAGAGACACCTCCCTCTCCAAATGACACCTAAGCTCTCAGGTTCTTTCTGGTTCATCGTTTTTGGTTCCAAGGTTTTTGGGCCTGTCTATTTAGTTTTTGGTTTCAATGTATGTCTAAAGTATACAAACAATTATCAGTTTTCCATGTGTAACGTTGGTTTCCTCTCTATAGGCAGCAAAAAAACCACTTATTGGACTGGTTTTGCCTTCTTGGGCAGTCCCATTTTTTATATTTTTGAAAATCATGCCTTCGAAATAGGCTAGAACTGCACAAGCCCGAGCCTCCTTGTATTTTTATGTTACATTAATAGAAAGTAGTATTATTTAGAAAAATATATATATATATGCAACTATGCAAACTGGCTCACAGTTGCTGACACACTAGCTCAGAGTTGCTGCAACACTGGGTCAGAGTTGCTGCAACATTGGGTCACCGTTGCCGCAACACTGGCTCACCGTTGCCGCAACACTGGCTCACCGTTGTTGCAACTTATAGACAGTAAAGGCATTATATTTGATGTTGTAATATATAACTCTCCAGTTTCTTTTGTTAGTTATAAAAAACTGGTAAAATTGTGTTTGACATGTTTAGTTACAATTTCATTACAGTTCCTCTAATAATTTTGTTATATTTTCATTGTTTTTATTCGAATTTATATATCAGATTATTGTTTTCATACCAATATATGCAACTATGCAAACTCGCTCACAATTGCTGACACGCTGGCTCACAGTTGCTGACACATTGGGTCAAAGTTGTTGCAACACTGGGTCACCGTTGCTGCAACACTGGCTCACCGTTGTTGCAACTCATAGACAGTAAAGGCATTATATTTGATGTTGTAATATATAACTCTCCAATTTGTTTTGGTAGTTATAAAAAACTGGTAAAATTGCGTTTGAAATGTTTAGTTACAATTTCATGGCAGTTCCTCTAATAATTTTGTTACATTTCCATTGTTTTTATTCGAATTTATATATCAGATTATTGTTTGTACACCAATATATGAAACTATGCAAATTGGCTCACAGTTGCTGACACATTGGCTCACTGTTGCTGCAACACTGGGTCACCGTTGCTGCAACACTGGCTCATCATTGCTACAACTCATAGACAGCAAAGGCATTATATTTGATGTTGTAATATATAACTCTCCAATTTATTTTGTTAGTTATAAAAAACTAGTAAAATTGTGTTTGACATGTTTAGTTACAATTTCATTGTAGTTCCTCTAATATTTTTGTTACATTTCCATTGTTTTTATTCGAATTTATATATCAGCTTATTGTTTACACACCAATATATGCAAGTATGCAAGTATGCAAAACCACTTTAAATCTATCTTCCATGACTTACAAAACAATCAATGTATTAAAAGAATGAGTGTAAATGCATGGGGTTATTTAATCACCTTAAATGAAAATTCCATCAAATTAGAGAAACTCCAACCATAGCCTCACCACCTATCAAACATACATGGACATAGTCAACAAAACATTAATACATCAAATACAGCTAATAAATGAATAAATATTAATATCAAATTGAAAAAAAAATCGTGCACAAGAAACCTGGAAAAACATTCATTGTTGGCATGCGGGTGACCTCGCTTGTTAAGTTCTTCAAACTGAAACGATTATTCTTCACCTGCTGGGATATTCAAGTCAATTTCGAATCTTGCATTGTGTTGCCTTGTTTTTCCTCTCTTTTTAGGGCTTAGGAAACTCTTCTTCCTGTTCAAAGACAACTCAAAATCACCCAATCAACACTTGAATTCATAATCCATAATATGAAGATTGTTGGGCCAGCGTCATCCAACAATTTTTTAACTAAAGAAATCAACTGTTCAATCTTGTTCAAAGAAGGAGGAGGAATGTTTTGAACTAGGTTTAAGTAGCCAAATAACTCCTCCTTGGCCATCTCAATTTCTTCAACATTTACATTAACATTGCGACTATCCATGGCAGTTTTGTTCGCATCTTCAAGAAGATCGGATACTGCCTTTATATTTATCTTAGGAGGGTCATTGTATGAATCAGTTATGCTTTGATGATTTTGTAATTGGTTTGAAGCCATTGAACTGGAACACAACCAACCCACCTTTATGGCATGCTTGCATATGTTGCCACGAATAGACCATGGGCAATCACAAGTTATGAAATTTGTACGATGACAAGTGACAAGATATTTCTTATTAACTTTAGATTGACTCCTCACCCAAAAAGCATGAGACATTTGCGAATGAGGGCTGCAATCACTATCTGGTATTCTTTTTTCTTTTTCCATTGATGATTCCAATTGTTTCTCTTTCTTGTAATTATTTTAAAATCCTTCCTTTTTTAGAATTTCCTTAAACCGATAACAGGGTTCAACATTTTTTAGAAGAACATATACCAGCCAATCCATCCTACGAGAACATTTCTTTCATCTATCAGATAGAAAGTTTGTCTTTAGGTAACAGTGATATGATTCCACAACATTGTTTGTCTCCTGATTTTCATGGGGAAAATCCTGACAACCTTTGACCGACATCCCTAATTGCATAAAATTTGGGTTAATGAAGATATTTCATCCATATTTCAAACCAAAAAGAGAAATGTAGCTTAAGAGTTTTTCAACTTACAAATCTTGTCACCAGCAACCCAATTCTTGTGGAAATAGTCTAGGAATTTTTCCTGATCAGTAAATTTGTTGAAGAAAGCATTAATTGCAGTGCTAACTTCAACATTGGAACAATAATTCATAATTAAACCCAAATCACTAAACATTTCTTTTGCTATTTTTGGATTACTCGCCAATCGATTCACATTTTTTAGCCATGCTCGATGTACGTGCCAAACACACAAGATAACATTGCACCTTGTCATTCTCCTACCACATTCAATTCATTTCAAGCGTGTTATTTTTGTAATAAATACAAGTTTTACTGTAAAATAATAATATTGAAGTTACCTTAAAGCACCAATTTCAGCCAATGCATCATCAACCATGAAAGCATTAACTTTCCAGCTATGATCAACTTGGTGACACCTATGCATGAGCTGCTCCAACCATAACGAAATGTCTTGTGATGTATTACGTGATGCCACCACACATGCAACTGGCACCCCACTTTGTTGGTGATCAAACATGACGAGTGTGTTCAAAATGAATGCTCAGAGTTGTTTTCCTCCTTCACCTGGCCCACTGCTCCACCATGCCTCATCTTCGGCACCACATGCGCTGTAGATGCGGTAGCAGTAGAGGGCAAGCCACCCATTCCTCTCCCTCATCCCACTCTGATACTCCTCCTCCTCCCTGGAGCATTCCCATGGTCATTATCCAGCCACTCGCAGTGGACGCGGACGTGTTGGAACTTCAATCCAACCATGTCCATGTACTCTCCACACTTCTGCCACGACCACAACTCCACCACTGCCTCGGCTGGAAACAATTGCCTCTTCGCCTTCCACCCATTCGGCTCAATTTCACTTCCTGTGCACCCTGGAGCACCCGCCCGTCACTGCTACCATAATTTTTTCCTTAAAAGAGGAACCCACCAGTGTGGCTAGGCTCCACCCGACTAAATTGCAGAAAATTTCCAACCAAAGCGCTCCTTCTGCAGCCGAGAAGAGCGACCTTGTTTCTAGCAGCCGCAACAAAGGTTCCGACAGCATCAACATCAAAGGTTCCGAGAACAACAGTAGCAAAGGTTCCAACAACAGTAGTGATGAATGGATGATAGGAAAAGATGTTCATGGTAAAGCTAGGGATACCAAGGCACCCCGGAATGCTAAAGACGCCACCCAGGACACGCGAGCAGATGACACTGATGAGTACAAGTGTCTAATTGTGGAAGAGACACCTCCCTCTCCAAATGACACCTAAGCTCTCAGGTTCTTTCTGGTTCATCGTTTTTGGTTCCAAGGTTTTTGGGCCTGTCTATTTAGTTTCTGGTTTCAATGTCTGTCTAAAGTCTGCAAACAATTATAAGTTTTCCATGTGTAACATTGGTTTTCTCTCTATAAGCAGCGAAAAAACCACTTATTAGACTCGTTTCCCCTTCGTGGGCAGTCCCATTTTTTATATTTTTGAAAATCATGCTTTCGAAATAGGCTAGAACTGCACAGGCCCGAGCCTCCTTGTATTTTTGTGTTACATTAATAGAAAGTAGTCTTATTTAGAATATATATATATATATATATATATATATATATATATATATATATATATATATATATATATATATATATATATATATATATATATATATATATGCAACTATTCAAACTGGCTCACAGTTGCTAACACACTGGCTCAGAGTTGCTACCACATTGGGTCACCGTTGCTACAACACTGGCTCACCGTTGTTGCAACTCATAGACAGTAAAGACATTATATTTGATGTTGTAATATATAACTCTCCAGTTTATTTTGTTAGTTATAAAAAACTGGTAAAATTGTGTTTGACATGTTTAGTTACAATTTCATTGCAGTTCCTCTAATAATTTTGGTACATTTTCATTGTTTTTATTCGAATTTATATATCAGATTATTGTTTGCACACCAATATATGCAACTATGAAAACTCGCTCACAATTGCTGACACATTGGCTCACATTTGCTGACACACTCGGTCAAAGTTGCTGCAACACTGGGTCACCGTTGCTGCGACACTGGCTCACCGTTGCTGCAACTCATAGACAATAAAGGAATTATATTTGATGTTGTAATATATAACTCTCCAATTTGTTTTGTTAGTTATAAAAAACTGGTAAAATTGTGTTTGAAATGTTTAGTTACAATTTCATGGCAGTTCCTATAATAATTTTGTTACATTTTCATTGCTTTTATTCGAATTTATATACCAGATTATTGTTTGCACACCAATATATGAAACTATGCAAACTGGCTCACAGTTCTCGACACACTGGCTCACAGTTGTTGGCACACTGGCTCACTATTGCTGCAACACTGGTTCACCGTTGTTGCAACATTGGCTCACCATTGCTACAACTCATAGACAGTAAAGGAAATATATTTTATGTTGTAATATATAACTCTCCAGTTTGTTTTGTTAGTTATAAATAACTGTTAAAATTGTGTTTGACATGTTTAGTTACAATTTTATTGTAGTTCCTCTAATAATTTTGTTACATTTCCATTGTTTTTATTTGAATTTATATATCAGATTATTGTTTGCACACCAATATATGCAGCTATGCAAGTATTCAAAACCACGTGAAAGCTATCTTCCATGACTTACAAAATAATCAATGTATTAAAAGAATGAGTGTAAATGCATGGAGTTATTTAATCACCTTAAATGAAAATTCCATCAAATTAGAGAAATATCCAACCATAGCCTTGCCACCTATCAAACATACATGGACATAGTCAACAAAACATTAATACATCAAATACAGCTAATACATGAATAAATATTAATATCAAATTGAAAACAAAATCGTGCACAAGAAACCTGGAAAAACATTCATTGTTGGCATGGGGGCGACCTCACTTGTTGAGTTCTTCAAACTGAAATGATTCATCTTCACATGTCGAGATATTCAAGTCAATTTCGATTCTTGCATTGTGTTGCCTTGTTTTTCTTCTCTTTTTAGGGCTTAGGAAACTCTTCTTCCTCTTCAAAGATAACTCAAAAGCACCCAATCAACACTTGAATTCATAATCCATAATATGAAGATTGTTGGCGTCATCCAACATTTTTTTAACTAAAGAAATCAATTGTTCAATCTTGGTCAAAGTAGGAGGAGGATTGTTTTGAACCAGGTCTAAGTAGCCAAATAACTCCTTGGCCATCTCAATTTCTTCAACATTTACATCAACATTGCGATTATCCATGGCAGTTGTGTTTGCATCTTCAAGAAGATCGGATACTGCCTCTATATTTATCTCAGGAGGGTCATTGTATGACTCAGTTGTGCTTTGATGATTTTGTAATTGGTTTGAAGCCATTGAACCAAAACACAATGAACCCACCTTTATGGCATGCTTGCATATGTTGCCACAAATAGACCATGGGCAATCACAAGTTATGAAATTTGTACGATGACAAATGACAAGATATTGCTTATTAACTTTAGATTGACTCCTCACCTAAGAAGCATGAGACATTTTCAAATGAGGGCTGCAATCACTATCTGGTATTCTTTTTTCTTTTTCCATTGATGATTCCAATTGTTTCACTTTCTTGTAATTATTTGAAAATCTTCCTTTTTTAGAATTTCCTTAAACCGATAACAGGGTTCAACATTTTTTAGAAGAACATATACCAACCAATCCATCCTATGAGAACATTTCTTTTGTCTATCAGATAGAAAGTTTGTCTTTAGGTAAGAATGATATGATTCCACAACATTCTTTGTCTCCTGATTTGCATGGGGAAAATCCCAACAACCTTTGACCCACATCCCTAATTGCATAAAATTTAAGTTAATGAAGATATTTCATCCATATTTCAAACCAAAAAGAGAAATGTAACTTAAGAGTTTTTCAACTTACAAATCTTGTCACCAACAACCCAATTATTGTGGAAATAGTCTAGGAACTTTTCTTGATCAGCAAATTTGTTGAATAAAGCATTAATTGCATTGCTGACTTCAACATTGGAACAATAATTCATAATTAAACCCAAATCACTAAACATTTCTTTTTCTATTTCTGGATTACTGGCCAATCGATTCACATTTTTTAGCCATGCTCGACGTACGTGCCAAACACACAAGATAACATTGCACCTTGTGATTCTCCTGCCACATTCAATTCATTTCAAGCATGCTATTTTTGTAATAAATACAAGTTTTACTGTAAAATAAGAATATTGAAGTTACCTTAAAGCACCAATTTCAGCCAATGCCTTATCAACCATGAAAGCATTAACTTTCCAACTATGATCAACTTGGTGACACCTATGCATGAGATGCTCCAACCATAGTGAAATGTCCCGTGATGTATTACATGATGCCACCACACATGCAACTGGAACCCCACTTTGTTGGTGATCAAACATGACGAGTGGGTACAGTTGATACTATCACATTCAAAATACCTAGATCATCAAGTTCAGATCATAAATCATTATTAATCAAGTTATTCTACTAGATCAATCATTCTTAATACACTCACCCCATACTTATTCGTGTTGAATATCGAATCCATGGCTATCAGGCTATTATTCGATAGCTTCACCATGGTCTCCAACATCCACTTCGTCTGAATTCCAATTATAAAAGGGACATCTCCACCATTGGGCTTTTGATAAAATAAAAATCATTTTGGTGTTTCCTATACCAAAGGTTCACACTCATTTCATCCTTCTTATGCAACTGATAATTTCCTTTCATTAGACGATTATATATGTTAACAACAACTTTTCTACACAAAAAGAAATCCCTATCTCGATCTGCAGCATCCATGTCAATATATTTTTTAACATGCATTTTGTAAATAGAGTCAACTGGCACATCCAAAAAGAAACAACTCTCTACATAGGAAACCATGTCCCTTGATAACTTTGGTTGATGCAGCACCCTAGCAGGACCCGAGGTGTAATGTTGGCCGTGACAAGGCAATCCTTGGCTATCTACATGCTCATACATGTTATACGTTATTATCGCAACCTCGGGGATTTGAACCATAATTTTTACAATGAAATGGCATTGACATCCCCTCTTTTTCACAAATGAGTATTTTCGCTTCACTTCATCTTGTCCCCTTCTGTCATTGGGGCCATATGAACAAGCATAGCTGCATAAACAAATTTGGAAACTCAATACATATGATTCCATGAAAACTGTTTGAGCACTATTCATACCAAAATATATACATAGGATTCATAAAAAAACTTACACTTCATATACCAAGGAAGCAGTAGGCCTTGAGCCTGGGCGTTTTATTTGTACCCAGGTGAAAGAACATGGAGCATTTGGGTTCATTTACTCTCCTTTAATAAAGTCTCCAATTCTGGTTGAAGGAATTCTTTGCAATCTTATCTAAGGAGTCCATGTGTTTTCCTTGTACAAGAGACCAATCTAAATCCGAACTAGAGAAGATGAGCTTTTCTTTAGGGTTTTGCACCGGAAGGGCAATTATTGATTCCCATTTCACTTGCTTCACCATTTGTAAGAGAGTATCTGTTTAAGCGAGTTTCCGCAACGGTGGAGTGGGCGCAAAGGGGATTCTCACTTAAAAATACTTAGAAATCAAATTAAAAAACAGACATTCACTAAACAAAATAGAAACAAACCGGTTTTCAGTAGTGGTCCCGCGAGTATCTGTTTAAGCAAGTTGCTGCAACGGTGGAGTGGGCGCAACAGGGATTCTCACTTAATAATACACAGAAATCGAATTAAAAAACAGACCAAACCAGTTTTCAGTAGCCATCCAGCGACTCTCCCTTTCATTCAATCCAGAGACTTTCATTCAATTAATTGAGCAGAGCATTCCAGCGATGGATTTCATTCTATCATATTCAATCATTCCATTGGTTAAGAAGATGTTCGGCTCTATGACACGATCATTCCATGCCTCTCCTTCGTCTTCCCTCGACTGGTTTTCACCGACCTGTTCACAGTGGGTGCGGGAAATTTGCATTCATGGGCACTCCCATGCCGGCCCGTGGCTCCTAAACAGGCTCCTTCGAACGAAACATTTCATGGGACAGAGACGGAGATGGAGACGTGGAGAGGAACGTTTTGTGGGACGAAGACGGAGACGGAGATGGGGAGATGCATGGGGCCACGTTCCCCAAAGGGATTCACCGGTCGCCGGGGGCGCAAAACCCGAAGGCCATTTCGTCGAATGGTTAGCTTACTCCTTTTTAAACGAGACAGTAATTCATGTGTGGTGGATCTTTATTATACCTGCGGCAGCAGGTATTATGCATCATTCATGTGTGGTGAATCTTTATTATACCTGCTGCATCATGTTGCTTTTTGATTTGACATTATTTTATTTTTCAATAAAAAAATTTACAATTTTCTTAGAGTTAAACTCTAATATTTATTATTATTTATTTATTTTAATTATTTTAATTTATTTTTATTTGATTCTATTGGTTGTTAATTTTCACTTCTTATTGCAAACTACATTGAGATTCACATCTTTTAGAGAATAAAAAATATTCAAGTGTCAGAGGTACAAAGATCAACCCTACAAGTGTCTCACCTCGTAAATGTGCCCATTGAGAGGAAGAATACGGTATATACAGACCTCTGCGAGCAATAATTGAAGACTGGGGCCCAGCAATAACTGTTGGCTCCTGTGTGAGCAGCCCAATTTAATGTCCTTCCGAGGAATGCATAATTTACCGATTGTAGCGCCGATTACAAATTACTTTCAACGTATTACATACACTTTGAGTCGAATTTTGCAGCAAGTGTATCTGTATTTGATTTCAGTCGTCTTGACAGTAACATCAAATGATCGTACTCTCCTTTCAATTTTACGTAGTGATTGCACTGTGTGTATTTAACATATCCCGCCAAATTTGACAGTAATAGCTTTGTCATGCTACATGGGTGTAGTTGTGAGATGAGAGTACATTCTGTAATTTATTTGAAGTATATTGGGTGGCCAATCTAATGTCCTACCAAGGAATAAATAACCCACCAATTCCAACATCAATTACGAATTCCTCGAAAATCTAAGAAAGTGCCAATCATGATTAGGCAACAGGTATTATGCATAAGATAAATTAATACTACTATTTATTAATATTCAAATTGTATTTATTAATATTTTAATTGTATTTATTAATACACAAATTTTATTTTATTGAAGGACTTTACTTCTAACAATTTGTTTTGTGTTCAAATTTTTGGAAAGATATTATAATTCACTTAATAAAATTACCAACTTTCCATAATTTTTTATTCAAATTTAAAAAATATTCAAATTTTATTTTTTAAATCAAATTTAAATAATCATGTAAAATCTTATTAATACAATTTCCATTTTTAACAAAATGTCACAGTGAAATTATATAATAAAAAATAAACATAAATAAACTAATAATTACACCGAAGGTGTTCTTTTATGGGATTGACTGGGAAACATTGTTCATCCCAGCCAATCCTTGTGCTCCACATCTGCTCCAGATTCGCCCTTCTATCCTGTCAAAATTTGACACTTGGCGGCCTCTTTGAGAACCGCGTACAAGACCATGTCATCCTACCGTGCTACCGTCCAATCCTTCGCTCGCCTCCTTCGGTGTCCTTTTGCTCCTTTTAATGAGCAATTGCTAGTTTAGAAATAACTTAATAATTTAAATTTAAGAAATATTTTATAATCACAATATTTAATTGTATTTATTAATGCTCAAATTTTATTTTATGGAAGGATTTTAGTTCTAACAATTTGTTTCGTGTTCAAAACTTTCTGGAAAGATGTTATAATTCACTTAATAAAATTACCAACTTTCCATAATTTTTTATTCAAATTTAAAAAATATTCAAATTTTATTTTTTAAATCAAATTTAAATAAACATGTAAAATCTTATAGATACAATTTCCATCTTTAACAAAATGTCACACTGAAATTAGATAATAAAAGATGAACATAAATAAACTAGCAATTGCACCTAATGTTGCAAAGGAAACGCCGTAAGGAAGAAGCTAGAAAGAAAGCAACTATAATTAATTTGATGTGACCTTATATTTATGTTTAGAATGTGTACGCTACATACCTCAGTATTAAATCTACCCCAAAAGTAACATTAATTTTTTTCCAATAGACGTTGATATCAAAAGATGGGAAGGAAAAATCTTTGGTAATTAACTTTACAATTAGTCTCCAATACAGAATTCCACTACACTGTTCCTATACAATTCCTTATTAAAAGCCATTTGACCAGGGATGAAATCAACCAATCCCGTACCACATAATTCAAGCATGAATACGAATTCAGAAAGGATTCTTCTATTATTATACACAGTAATTACAGGGGATTTATCTTCCGGCCTGATTTTCAATATCAGTGCAAAGTGACTCTAATTTTCAGAAAGTTGGATTCTCAGTTTAGCAGGAAACTTATTTACAGCTGGAAGCATTTCACATTACTAAGCTTATCAAATGAAAACCCCCCACATGTAAGAGTTATTAACAAAAATATACAAAGAGGTATATATCGACTTTTTATCTTTTCATACAACCAACGACTTAGTGGGCTTTCCCAAATTTAACACCTACAAAAAATATCTGGCATGGCTATTTAGTATTGTGCCACACAAAAAATGACATTTCATATTTCCTACCTAATGTTAGGAACTATCTGATATTTGAACATACACCATCTGTGTGTATCCATTGAACACAGTGTTGTTCAGGCTACTCAACCCAAATTGTCTAAATAAATTTTTCTGATAATCTGGAATAACTGGTTCGGAGGAATGGGCAGAGTCATATCTTGTTTGATGTGTAAGTGATGGACCAACTACAGGTGGAACCTCCCAGTGCAGATCTAGCACAGATTCCACAAACTTGCTATTCTCAAAATGCTCATCACGCAAGATCATCTCAAAGCTATGGTTGAAGTTGTCTCTCATTTGTCCTCTGAAACCCCACCAAATGTCCCCCGACCCACAAAGCTCTTTTATGTCCAAGGCCTTTTCCGAAAGCTGCTTCCTTTTGGCTCTCACCTTGGCTTCATCACTGTCTTTGTAGCAGATATGTCCACCACCTGTAAAAACAAAAAAAACGTTAAGCCTTTGAAGCTTTCAATGTGGGCAGGTTAATATGTTCATGATATTAAAAGATGACTATGTCATTTTTATTCACTTACTTTATGCTAACACTTTCAATAAACACACAGGTAATTTATTAACAAAATGTTCTGCATCCCCTAAAGGCTAGAATCATTATTCATATATCTATGTTAACTGAATGTAAGGTAACCAATACAAACCAGGAAAATCCCATTTATATTTTATTTCTGATTTTGTTTATAAATTAAAGCCTCTGTGCCTGTGGTAAGTTATAATTTTATAGAGATTATCTGTTTACTAATTAGATGAGAGGCTCTATGATATTCATGACAAAGCTGCTCATCATTGTTTGAAAATCAAACTATGCTTTATATATAAATATAAATAACTGAAAACCACAAATACAAGTTGATGATATATCCATCATATTCTACCAAACCTGCACATAGATCTGACTTTTATCTGCTACAACTGGTATTGGAACGAAGCTGACAAACATTCATTGTTGTTAAGGCTTAAAAAAGGAAAGCCATGACCCCTATCTGTTGGTTTTGAAGTCAAATTTGCAGAATGCTTCTTCGGTGAGTTATTTTTCACTCCCAAGTTGGAGTTGTATTCCTAGCTCCAACTCCATTGATGATTCATCTCCAGTACTATCTTTATATGAAGTGACAGTAGAAGTAGTTGCAGAACTCACCCTACTCTCAGATGAGCTGGTTGTACCCAATCCCAGGGCCAAATAATATGGGAAACGTTTAATTGATCCAATCATTTGAAATAAACGAGTCCTACAATCCAACTTGACTTCAACACGTCCAAAAATTTGAAGCTTGCAGCCAACAATACCAATGAATATAAGTATGTAATTGCTTCACATCTTAACATGCTTGTAAACCTTCGCAGTTGTTACAAGCATTTTCAATTTCTAGGGCAGTGATCTGGTCATATGTTTGGTGTCTTATTTAATTCTTTCAGACTGTAGATTCCAAAACCCTACTTTTGAAACTTAATATTTCGTCATGTTCTCACATAAAATTTACCTTATAGTGCCAACCACAACCACATAAAATATGTTTCCAAAGACTATTAACAACAAACAATTTCAATGAGTAAGACGTCAATTGTGAATTATGCAGATGGGATCCCAAAAATAATCTCGCATCTGCTCTTATATTTCACCTTATTAGTGAGGACTAAGATCAGCAATCCAGGACTTTCAAGGACAAAAGATAAAATGGAAGGCTGATTTAAAATGGCCAAGCAGACACACCTAATTAAAACAAAATGTTCCAAATGATGATCAGTATAACAATTGCAAAAGTATGAAGTTTTGCCAGGAACCATTGAAAATGCCGCGAATACTTAGCTATTAATGCCAGCAAAAGGAATGACTTTGCCTTAAGAGAACTGCATATTGATCTTTGCACCCTATACCCTCTGAAGGGAATCAAGAAATGACTTTGCATTCTATAAACAAAAACCTGGTTTATAAGAAAATGAAAGTGTGGTAAAATTCAGAAGGGTTTGCAAGCTAACAACATGCTATGGTACAATCTGTATGTGCACCCTCAGATGCTTTGATCCTGAACCACATGAAGTCAATAACAGATACAAATTTTCATTCTATTTCTGATCTACAATGTATCAAAATTTTCCAGTAACTGTTGCAAATAGGGGCAAAACCACCCAGAATAATTCGTTTCTACAAATAAAACAATAAAAAACCTAATTCCCATCTTCACAATAGGAAACACACAAATATGTTCGCATATTTTACATCCTCATAAAAGCTACTGTCTACAGGCATTCACGATAACCAAAACCCCTGCTGCCATTTTTTCCCTGGATGTCATAGCCAAATTAATCTCCACAAGAAATTAAAATAATCAAGAATTTATTCTTCTAATGGGAAAACCATTACCATGATCATCTTTATCCTGGCTGTCATAGACCAGCAATCAGAAGGGCATACGAGTTAAGAAAACCAAGCTTATATAGATTTCGATCAGGATTAAGATTAACATAAATTGGAACCAAATTTTGGCTTTGGTCTGAGGATACACGTAAATTAAACAACAGAACAACTTAAACACGGTGGTTCCTGCACAGAAACCCAAAGTGGCAGTAGATTAGTAAAAGTGGATCCCTTTAACATGTATTGCATCCAAACAATGTAGTGAAATTGCTCAATAGAATCAATTCCCCCTTGCATCAGAGCTTCTTTAACATGTATTGCATCCAAACAATGTAGTGAAATTGCTCAATAGAATCAATTCCCCCTTGCATCGGAGCTGCTTCTTTAACATGTATTGCATCCAAACAATGTAGTGAAATTGCCCAATAGAATCAATTCCCCCTTCAGAGCATAGAAGCATCTTACAAATGTTCCTTGAGAAAGCTGGCAAAGTAAAATTTGCAAATTCATTATATGGAACTTGTAGACTCTCAACACAATTTCTTTCGTGTATCAAAGGGAATTGAATAATAAGATTTGATACTACCCAATAGATCAAACTTGAAAACCCAATTAAATAACAACAAACTTAAAACCCCAGTTAAATAACATCAAAGAAAGCAAGGAAAATGAACATGGACTCTATTCAGGTTGAGCCCTGAAAATTTTGATCATTATGAACTGATTCTGCAAGAACAAAGCTAGAGAGTCAGAGCAAAATCATTACTCTGGTCATGGTTCACATGCACCCATTATTTGGCCCATAAATTGGCCAAAGAACAACAGTGTTCAGAAACCAAATATTCAACTGAACCTTGTCAAACCCCATTATCCAGAAAACAAGTAACATGAACTCTACAATATCATAAAGCTTCCAGTTTAACTCTAAAACATGATGAACTTATTCCACAAGAGCAAATCAAGAGAGCGATCTGACCCTTGAGACCCCAATTATCCAGAACTTCCATACGGAGAATATTTTAGTCTTCAGCAATAGTGTGAACTGAAAGCCAACTATCAAACATCTCTTAGAAAATAAGTAAAGACGGAAGATGTTTTGACTCCAATGATCCTTTACACAGTCCATTAGACAACATCAGCACTGCAAATTGCCTCTGCAACAGGGGAAAAAGACCCAGAAATCCTCAAGGATGGAAAAAGTTACTCTGAATATGAGAACTATTTTATTTATTTGGAAAAAATAAAACTTGTGATATATTACAGGTTTTTCAACACAGAAATTTACCAAGATGAAGAAATAATTTGGCAGACATGATTATTCAAACTATATGAAAGACCTAGCCAAGTGGGTTAACCTAGCCCAGTGGGTTAACTCGAGCAGTTAGGTCACGAAATCAAGTCCCCAGGCTGGCTGCCACAATGAATATTGTGGGCCTTGATGTCCCTACCATGTTAGGTTGCCAAAACTGCAACCAGTCTTTTTACCCTGAGTACCATCCTGGAAATGAGGAGTACCTGGTGGGTTTCCAGAAATGTGCAGTTCATCTAAAAAAAAAATCTATACAAGGACCAGAGAAACCATTTATAGCCATGAACTACCATACACACTTCATTATTGCAGAGAGGCAAAGAAATAAACAATTATGGAAAGAGAGCCCAGCACCCATTCTTGGGTTAAAAAAGGCACTTGATTGAATTTTATCCATCTGCAACTCTGTTATAGTATAATAAGCCATGCTCTAGACAAAACAGAAACGAAAAGAGATTAAGATAAGTCCAGACTTAATTTTTATTCAGTTTGGATAGGATCAAGAATAATTTCACCTTGTTCCAATGGCAAAGTGAAATTGATGCTCAGTTTTAGAGTGCGATAGGAAGGGAAGCAAATAAACTGTAATCATAAACATCCAACTGTGAAGCACTCCATTTATAGAGAATAAAAGTATCACTTCTTTTACGTTCATTTAGTTTATTTACAGATATTGTACCCAGATTTGTTCATGCAGAAAGATCTCATTTTCAGCCTGCTAAAAGAAGTTCAAATTTCCCAAAAACATTCCAAGGCTACAAGCTACTTGATACAAATATATGAAGTTTTGATAGAAGGTATATATCACAGGCAAATTTGAATAACATAAAACCAACTAAACAATTTCTGATGCTCACATATATAAGTACTTTCCGTACCTGGGGTTTACTTCAACAATATGCTGGCCACTTTTGACCTCCACAGGCTCATTTGCAAGCACACTCTCTAGATGATCTAAAAGCTCCTTGGATTGGCATGATCCAAAATCCGGATCAGCATCCTGATGATGCCAAACCAAAGCAGTTTCTTTAGCTTCTATGGTAGAACCATCAGTAGTTTCAGTATATAATTTCATAACAGGCTCTGTTGTTTTCTTCCAGTCAAAGTCTGCAGTGGGTAGCGTTGTTTCCCATTCAGAATCTTGGTTCCACCTGAACCATACAAAAACAATTTAGAAGAAAGAAGTCATGATAAATTAGAGATCAAGCATAAAAATATGTTACAATTGGTAAAAAAACATGAGAAAATAAGTGTCAAGAGATTGCCTCATGAAATAGCCATGCTCTGCTACAATCCCTAACTTATGGCAAGGTGAAAACCATTCACTGAGAGATTTCCGACCTCTTCCACTGACAATAAAGACAACATTTTTAGGGTCATTGCATAAGCTGTTTACAACAGATATTACTTGTGGACTTGGTGTTTTGTTGATAGAAGTCTGAGGCATCATAGTACCATCATAATCCAACAAAATTGCCCTACTATAGGTTCTCTTGTATGCGGAGACAATATGTTCTGTAGCAAGCTTCCTAAAGCTTGGACTAAGTGCTACAACCTTGAAACTCAATCCAAATCCAATACCCCAGCACCTTCTCTTAAAGTGATCCCGACATACTCTCTCCAAATCCTGCTCAAAGCTGTGAGCCCAATAATTTACACCATGTGTGCTCACATACTTGTAATGTTTTTCATGCCGTAGTTGCTGCTCAGCGTAAGGAATTGTTAGGGATACATTCATGGCATCAACAACAACTTCTATGTTCCATGGATTGACCCTGATGGCTCCACTGAGAGAAGGAGAGCACCCTATGAACTCAGACACGACTAACATACTCTTCTTTGGAGTACCAGAACTTAATCCTAAGGCTTCATCTACTTTGGAGCTACCTTGTCTGCAACCAACATATTCATAAGGAGTGAGATTCATTCCATCCCTCACAGCGTTCACCACACAACAATCTGCAATTGTGTAGAAAGCATATCTCTGCAATGGACCAGTAAATTGATTGTTATTCGCTTCAATTCTAACCAATTGTACCGCCATGCCAATCTCTGGCACCAAGTTGCCGGAGAATTGGTTGTTGTGAATGGCCAATTGGGATAAATTCTTTACATTCCCGATCCTGGCACTGATTTCGCCCACAAAATTGTTGAAACTTAGATCAACAATATTGACATTGGGCAGACCCCAGATTCCACTGGGCACTCTTCCGCTGAGATTATTGTTATTGACTCTGAAACGTACCAAGCTTTTGCAGGCCCCGTATGAGAGAGGAAATTCTCCTGTGAAAGAATTGCCAAGAGCAAGAAAGTACTGCAGGTTTCCTCCTCTGCACATGTCTTCGGGCAGCGGGCCATTGAGCCAATTTTCCGACACTTCCAGCATGTTGAATTTAGACAGACTGCCGAGCTTCTGTGGTAATGGTCCTGTAAGATTGTTCCGATATACTGATAGCCCTTCCAGAAGTGGCAAGTCCGCGAAGCTTTCAGGAATTTGGCCACAAAGATTATTATTATCAAACTGGATATATGTTACATTCTTCAAATTCCCGAGCTCTTGTGGAATGATGCAGTGCCCAAATTCACAGGAGTCTAGGGAAAAAATGCCATATTCCAAAAAATGCCATAATCCAGTATGGAAGCTCTGCAAGCGCAATGGCAGTTGCTTCTTGAGTTTTTCCCTACCAATTCTGAATAAAAAGAAGCCTTAGAAACCTTCCACTAACTAAATATTTGCAACTACTATTGTTTTTTCATCGAACGGCTAAATATGTTTCAATCGTCTAACATATAATCTAACAGTTTCACATTATGACACGATGCACATCAGCAAAGTTGTTTTCAAATAATAACGCCTTACGACGTAATTAATAATTTAGAAATAAATTAATAATTTAAATTTAAGAAATATTTTATAATCACAATATTTTATAAAACTAATATATATATATATATATATATATATATATATATATATATATATATCTATATATATTTAAAGTTCCATCATTTATTTATCAAATTGCAACATTTCTATATTTAAATTAAGCAGCAGGTAATAGCTACTATGTAGCACTTGTTTATTATGTCCCTCAAGACATATAGCATCTAGCTATTACTTTGATGGTACTCACTTGAAATATTTTCTTTTGGGAGTGTTGAGTTGATTTTAGGTATACTGATTTTTTTTTTAATGTTTTTATTATTATTATTTTAAATAAATATTTTTTCCAAATGTATTGGATGGTTAAGAAGAAACATCATTGTCGCCATTTGAGCTCTATATGAGGAAGCAGGCCATGTAGTGGGGTGACGTAACTATTTGTATCACCAAGTACATGGTGTATTTATCAATGTTTTATTGTATAAAAAATTTTGTCGTGGCAACCAATGGAGTTCGAGATAAGGTTTTTAATGCATATTAATAAAGCCAAATGTGATTATAAGTTGCGATGATATGCTTACGGTCTTGGATGGCGTTGCGATAAATAAAATCCATGAAATGTCTTTCAGGGGTTCGTGATTTGATTGCAACTTCTGGCTCTTTATAAACTTAATTGATATTACACTAAAAATTATTAATATTACTTAATAAATCTCAACAAGGCTATGTATTTGTCCTTAGAAAGGCAAATCTCTCTAAGAGCAACTTGAGGAAGCTTGAATTTGATGCCCTCAAATCTTTGAAAAATAGCAAGGACATTGTTATTCTAAAAGTTAACAAGGGTGGAGCTGTGGTTTTCTTACATAAAGAAGATTATCAGAGAAAAAATTTGGATCACTTTTGTAACAACCAGAGCTGCAGAAAACTCAATAAAAATCTCTTAAAGAATATCTCTAAAAAAGTGGCTCTAGCTATAAAATCTAATAGCATTGTTAGCTCCTTGAACCATAAACTCATCGAGAGTTGTTGGATAGACAGAGGATTCAATCAGTCAATAACACAAGTATTTCACACACGAAACAATGAGCTGCTGCTCTTCAATTAATCTCTAAATCACAATCTCACTCAATGAATAGAATGAACCCGGTGAGGGGTACTTAACCTAATTGACATGCACACATTTTCACATAAATGAACTTGATCAACTCACTTAACTCACTCTCTAACTCACTCCACAAATCTATCTATAACTCAACTCAACTAATTCACTTAACTGTTTGTCTAACTCTACATGCAGGAAGTAATTATATATTTTAACACTCCCTCTTAACTACGACCGCTAAACTAAAACATAACTCATGACAACTCAAACATGCCTGCTGGTTTATGTCTCAGCTAGGCTTACAACTCCCAAGTTTCTTTTGTGAAACTCAAACAAATCTACTGCTATTGGCTATGTAAAGATATCAGCCAATTGATCACTCGATTTAAAAGGCTTCAAGTGAATTTCTCCATTTCTCACAAGTTCTCGAATAAAGTGATATCTAGTATCAATATGCTTGCTCTTTTGATGAAACACACTATTCTTGGATAGTTCAATCATTGATGTGTTGTCACAGTATGTCGTTGTTGATCCTTGTTGTTTCTTCTTGAGTCCATCCAATACTCTTCTTAGCCATACTGCTTGACATGCTGCTGAAGTTGCTGATACATATTCTACTTCTATTAATGATAATGTCACAATAGGCTGCTTCGTAGATGCCCATGCTATCACACCTGAACCAAGATGGAACACATAACCGGATGCGCTCTTTCGATCATCCAAAATTCCTACAAAATCACTATCCGTATATCCAATCAATTCTTTCTTTTCTGTCCTTGTATACATTATGCCATAATCTCTGGTTCATGCAATGTATCTCAGAATTATTTTCCCAACACTCCAATGTGTGTCTTTTGGAGTCTCCATAAATTTGGAAATCAAAATTACTCCCTGCATAATATTTGGTCTTGTCGTTGTGAGATACATGAGGCTGCCAACCAATCTTTTGAATAGATTTGGATTGACATCTACCCCTTCATCATCCTTACTTAACTTTGCACTTGTTGCAACTGATGTAGGTACAGGTTTGCAATTTTCCATCCTGAATCTTTTCAACAAATCTGTTGCATATTTATTTTGACAAATAAAAATTCCTTTTTCAAATTGTTCAACTTCAACGCCAAGAAAATATTTCATGAGACCAAGGTCTGCCATCTCAAATTATTTCATCAAGGCTGCTTTAAATTCATCTAACTCAAGGTCACTTGTAAAACTCATATCATCAACATATAAGCAAACAATAAAAATTTGTCCATGCTCATTTACCTTTGTGTACAAGGTAGGCTCAATGCTGCTTCTACAAAACCCATTCTTGATCATGTAACTGTCAATTTCGCTATACCATGCTCTAGGTGCTTGCTTCAGTCCATAGAGTGCTTTCTTCAATCTATAAACTTTATCTTCTTTACCTTCAACTTCATATCCTGGAGGCTGCTGCACATAAATTTCTTCTTCTAGAATTCCATTCAAGAAGGATGATTTGACATCTATCTGATATACTTTCCACTTGTTCTGAGCTACTGTCGCTAGAACTGCTCTTACAGTATCCAATATGGCTACCAGAGAAAATGTTTCTCCAAAGTTTATTCCCGGTTGCTTCGAGAATCCTTTGGCTACAAGTCTTGCTTTAAATCTGTCAATCTCACCTTTCTCATTCACCTTTGTCTTGTACACCCACTTCACACCAATCAGATTCTTATCGTTTGGTAAATCAACCAAATCCCATGTATCATTATTTTCAATTGAATTCATCTCTTCATCCATGGCTTGCACCCAATTTTCATCTCTGATTGCTTCTTCAAATGAAGAAAGTTGGAATGCCAACAATGAAAAATTTTAACTAACATCCAAATCATCATAAATATCTTTCAGACTTATCATATTTTTCTTACCATTGCTTGATTCATTACCTAATTTGCTGCTTGGAGAATTCTTGTCTGTTGATTTGCTTGAAGATCTATGTTGCTTTGAAAATCTTGGAATCCTTGCTGGTGTGACTCTGTTTGGTGTCTTCTCTCTTGGTTCTTGCTGCTCCTCTTCTTCTACATCATCCTCTTCCATAAATGGTGTTTGTGCATCGGTTAGTGTGTCTACAGTCCCATTCCATGACTCTTGTTCTTTGAACACAACATCTCTGCTAATGATTGTCTTCTTGGTGACAGGGCTATACAATTTGTAAGATTTTGATTGCTCACTATAACTAGTAAAAATACATTTTTCACTTTGATCATCTAATTTGCCTCTTATTTGTTTAGGCAAATGTGCACAGGCTACACATCCAAAAACTCTGAAATGAGATACACTACATGACATACCTAACCATGCTTCTTCTGGAACTCTGTTCATCACACTCTTTGTAGGAGATCTGTTTATCACATAAACAACGCTTGCAACTGCTTCTGCCCAATACTCATTAGACAAGTGTCTTGCTTTCAACATGCTCCTTGTCATGTTCATGATGGTTCAGTTCTTTCTCTCTGCTACACCATTCTGCTGTGGTGTGTGTCTAGTCAAAAATTATCTTTTGATTCCATGTTGTTTGCAGTACTCATGGAATGCCTTTGAATTGTATTCTCCACCACGATCAGATCTCAATACCTTTATCTTTCGATTACTTTGGTTCTCCACTAATGCTTTGAACTCTTTGAACTTTGCAAAGGTTTCAGACTTCTGCTTCAAAAAGTAAACCCAAGTCTTCCTGCTATAGTCATCAATAAAAGTGAGGAAGTAACAGCTTCCACCAATCGACTGTGTCCTCATCAGTCCACACAGGTCGGTATGCACCAACTCAAGTGGTTTCTTTGCTCTGTAAGAAACTCCTTTCGGAAAACTTTCAGAGTGTTTCTTTGCCAAGATGCAACACTCACAAGTGCTAGCAGGTTGTTTGATGGGAGGTAAACCTCTGACCATCTGTTTCTGTTGCAACAATCATAAACCGGAAAAATGCAAGTGTCTAAACCGAAAGTACCATAACCAGTAATCATCAGACCATGCAGTTGTAAAAGAAATAACCTGATCATTATAGTTCATAATTAGAGGAAAGAGTCTGTTCCTTGTCATCTGCAACTTTGCAATCAACTGTTTGCTTGGGGATTTTTCGTAAATAAAACATTGTTGCCACGAAAAGATAACTTTGTATCATTTTTGCATTAATTGACCAAAACTTATCAAATTGTGTTTGAGGCCAGGGACATAATATACCTCTGATATGGTCTTTGTCTCCCCCTTCTTGGTCACAATGTTGACCACTCCTTTGCCATCTACATCCACAGTCTTGTTAGTCCCCAACTTTACCTCTGTCTTCACGGAGGCATCCAAATTTGCAACCAAATTCTTGTTGTCTATCATGTGGTTACTACAACCATTGTCTAATAGCCAGACCTTATCAGACGGTGCATGCATGGTGTTTCATTCTAGAAACATGGAGTCAGTATTCTCTATACTAACATTAGCTCTCTGATTTCCTTGATCAGCTATCTTCTTCCTATAATCACGAGCATAATGACCAAATCCATTGCAATAATAAAACTTCACCTTTGATTTGTCAAACCTTTGATTGTTGTGAAAGCTTCTACTGTTGTTGCTTCCACTTTGATGCTCATGCTCTTCTCGGCCATCTCTCTGACCACCATAGTTGCCGCCTCGTCCTTTACCTCTCGATCGACCTCTGCCTCGACCTCTTGAAATATAGACTTGACTTTTGAAGGAAGTTTCTAAAGTGGAATCGTTATTTTTGTCTATCCTCGCCTCATGCGATAGAAGGGATTCCATCAACTCATCAACTGTCAATTTTTCCAAATCCTTCGCTTCTTTATGGCTGCTACCACAACATCAAACTTGGTAGACAAAGATCGAAGAAACTTCTCATTCACTGTTCGATCTTTACTATCTTCACCATAGATTTTTAACTGATTGACGACAAACATGACCCTATTCATGAAGGAATCAATGTCCTATGTCTCCTTCATCTGCAGAATTTCAAAATCTCTCCTAGTATTCTGCAATTTAACAATATTAACTATGGCCATACCTTGATAGCTTGTCGCCAAAGTTTCCTAAGCTTCCTTTACTGAAGAAGTTATCATTATCTTCCAGAACACTTCTCGATCCACTCCCTATTGGATTAGAAGAAACGCTTGGCAATTCTTCCGCTTGTCTTTCTTCCATTGTTCCCTCTCTGCATTACTGAGGGCTCGTTCCTCTGCATCATCTTGAGTTTCTGAAAACCCAAACTTGACATGATCCCACACATCATGCGCTTTTAGCATAGTATCCATTTTAATAGCCCGCACATCGTAATATTTCCCAGTGAAAGATGGAAGTTGTGGCTGAAAATTTGATGTGGCCATCTTGCCTCAAACAAAAAGTCTTCTTTGACAAAAAAACCCTAAATTTCTCTTCTTTTTTTCTTTTAGAAACTTTCCAAAGATTCTTTAAAAAACTTTTCAAAAAACCCTAATTTTTTTTGTTTATATATAATAAATATTTTATAAAAAAAAATTATATATATAAAACCTTCTCTAAAAACCTTTATTTTTATAAAAGTTTATAATTTTTTTTTTATAAAAAACCCTTGACTTTATTTTTATATATAAAGAATCTTTATTAAAAAAACTTTATATAAACCCTTGCATGCGAACTTATATAAAACCTTTTTAAAAAATCAAAACTTCATCCACGTATTGTTTGGTTTGATTTCCCAAACACCAAACAAGCCACCCACATGACTTTTTAATAGATATAAAATATGATACCTTTTGAATCATGCTCACATACCAAAAGTAAAATCTGTTGACTTTTGTTTTATTAAAAACGTTGTCGGCTTTTTTTAAAACTCCATTTCCACACACAAATTTTACCTGATTTTCACCCAATCGTAAGTATGACGAAATTGCCGTAGTTTTTCCAAGGAGAGATTGCGGACCTCTGTAGGTGCTACACTGCAAACGTATGGACCTCCACGGGTAAAGAAAATTTAAAAAAAATTACCGGCCTTTCTGCTCTTGACCTCCTTCTCTGGTTCTGCTCGTTCACAGATCTTCTAATCCTTCCTTAGCTCCGATACCAATTTGTTGGATAGCCAGAGGATTCAATCACTCAATAACACAAGTATTTCACACACAAAACAATGAGTTGCGGCTCTTCAATTAATCTCTAAATCACAATCTCACTCAATGAATACAATGAACACAATGAGGGGTATTTAACCTAATTGACATGCACACATTTTCACATAACTGAACTTGATCAACTCACTTAACTCACTCTCTAAATCACTCACCAAATATATCTATAACTCACTCAACTAATTCACTTAACTGTTTGTCTAACTCTACATGCGGGAAGTAATTATATATTTTAACAAGAGTAACCTTATCACTCTTAGGATATACAGTCTTCACAAAATCCATAAAGAGGGAGCTCCCCTAAGACTCATTGTCAACACTAAAGGAGGGCCATCCTATCTTTTGGGGAAGTATTTAGCCCAAAAGCTAAAACCCTTTGTTGGCCTTACAAAGACCTTTGTCAAAGACTCTTCAACCTTTTTCAATGACTTACAGGGCATAAGGTTTGAGCCTAGGGACCTTCTTGTGAGTTTCGACATGGTCTCTTTTACACTAATATCCCCATTAATGAGGCCATTGAGGTCATCAATAACATCACAGATCATGATACTCCTAAATTTCTTGAGATTTCTCTTATGTCTATTTTCTTCTGCTTTGAATGAGAATTCTATGAAAAAACATGTGGTGTTACCATGGGCTCCCCCTTTTCCCTTGTTGTAGCTACTTTGTTCATGGAGGACTTTGAATCGAAAGCCTTTTCCTCAACTCAATACAAACTAACGCTTTGGAAGAGATTTGTGGATGACACCTGCGTCATTTGCCCTCATGGTCGGGATAAGTCGGATCTCTTTCTCCAACATCTTAATAATCAGTCTAGCTCCATGAAGTTTACTATGGAATGTGAAATCAATGGGACCCTGACTTTTTTTGACGTCCTTATTTCAAAGAAGGACGATGCATCATTCTTACACTAAGTATTTCAGAAGAAAACTCACGTGGAGTAGTATCTTCATTCTAAGACCCATCATTTCCCTGCTCAAAAGTTAAGTGTTCTCAACACTTTAATCACTCGTGCATTTAGATTTTCTAATGAGAAAACCCATCTCCTTAAGGTTTTAAAAAATAATGGTTATAATAAGCTCCAATGTCTGAGGGCTTTCCTTCAAGCTACCACGAGTTCCAAGATTAAAAAAAGAACTCAATCATCAGTTTTCTAGGGTGCACATTCCTTTTATCCAAGGGACCACTAACAAGATTGCAATGATCTTAAGAAAGCACAAGGTTCCCTCTACTTTTAGGCCCATAAACACCATTCAAAGTTCCCTAAGATCTGTAAAAGGCCGATGGACCCTAAGCATATGAAAGGGGTTTATGTAATCCCTTGCCCATGCGGGACATCCTATGTTGGTGAAACTAGTGGCTAAATAAATCAGGGGATTCAAGAACATGCGACAGACATCAAACATGGGAGGACTCGTTCCTGGACATTAGTAGAACATGAAAAAAAGACAAAACACCACATTCACATTGAAGACGCTCAGGCCATTGCTAGGATAGATCATTTCCATCACCGTAAGATTAGGGAGGCTATAAAGATAGAAATGAGGTTAAGCAATCTGAATAGAGACGATGAATTAGTAGTTGTTGGATCCCTGTCATTTCCTCTTAAGCTTTTACTTATTTATTATTATTAATTATTTAGTTATTTTCCTCCTTTTTATTATTTATTTGTATTGTTTAACTACTAATAAACGATTAATTTCTTTATTTTCTTCATTATTTATTTCTTTAATTTTTTTAACCATTTATTATTTTTAAGTATTTAGAATTAATTGTTTTGATTATTGAAGTTTGACTCAAATATTATTTTTATTTTAGTGTACCCAAAGATTCTTTATTTAAGTTTGACCATTTGTTATTTTTATTTATTTTTAAGTTTTTAGACTTAATTATTTTGGATTATTTAAGTTTGACACAAACATCATTTTTATTTTATTAATAGTTTATTGTATTGATTATTTAGGCGTGATCTGAATATTATTTTTATTTTAGATATTCATTTCATTAAAATTTTCCTTTTGATTAATTGTTTTCTTTAATTCAATATTAACAACTATATTCTAACAATCATTTCATTATATTAAAATATTATTTATTAATAAATAATATCCATTTAATCAAATCGACTAAAACATGTTCTCTTCATCTATTTAACTTGATTTTAAGATCCGGTTTTTCATGTTGTCGTGATGATGAACCAAACTGGATAGAGATCCGGTTCTTCATGTTGTCTTTTCGTGATGATGAACCACACTGAATAGTAGAAACGAGTGGACAAAAAATTTCTTGTTTTTCATGATATAAATCACAAAAGCCTAAATTCAACTAATATTGATATTATTTATATAAATTATTATGAAATAATGAAAAAAGGGTCATCAAAATAATAACGAAATTTGATCTAAGTGCTCTTCTAGTTGAATATGCCCTTCCTAAGCTTCAAGTGATTTCAGGGTTAAGTCACAAAATAATTCTGAGATTTTTGTTTTGTAAGGGGTAGGCTGGAAATTTCAAGTTGCTTTGCATGGAGCACGTGACGAAGAAGGGAAAGCCATTGTGTTATATAGTCTTCAAGTAACTTGACACACATATAAAGAAATTCATAAACTATCGATGCCGTGCCAATGTTGCTCCTCTACCTACAAATGTTATTGAGGTATTCTTTTATTGGAATTTTTTTATCTTTGATCCAGTATTTCTTTCCCTGAATTTTTATGTGCCTTCATTCTTTCATTCTGCATATTGCATTGCATCGACCATTTTATTATTATTATTATTATTTATATTTTTTTCCATTATATAAACAATGCCAGATAAACTTTACGATGTTGACCCTTTAATTAAGGTCAAAGACGTTTTATTGTGAGCGTTTAGCTCACGACACTGTTGAGATTCGTCGTAAAACGACAAAACTCAACAAATCTCAACAGTGCCATTGTCCAATCATCCGTTGACCAATCGCTTACCTTCGGCATTTTTTTTTTGCACATTTATTAGCAAAAGGCTAGTATAAACATTAGGATATATTGGGGGTGTGTAATGGTTGTGGACCCCTAAAAGATCCAACGGTGAAGGGAAGTTAACGACTCAAATTTAATAGCAAACTGCTCCCGTGACATCACTATGGGGTCTATGTTCATAGTTACCAAATTCGGACGTACCGCTAAAAAAAAATTCGAAAAATCCACAGTTCGATTCGGTCCGCGAATTAATATGTGAATTCCAAGTTCGGTACGACGCAGGAGATATGAGGTTCACGGACGGAGTGAACAACGCGGTTTTCTAATCATACTTTTAAATTCGGACATTGCAGAAACCCCTTCGGAATCTAGGAAACAATATACTTCTACTAATAAATGAATGATAATGCCATTTTATTTATTTTTAATGCGATAAGAGTTTGTAAATGAATGATAATGAATTTTTTTAATGCAATAAGATTTTGTAAATGAATAATAATGTTGTTTTATTGTTTTATAATGCAGTAAGACTTTGTATATTAAATTTCTAATTCTTTTTAACTAAACAAATTGATTTTTATGTAATAAGATTCTGTACATTAAATTTCTAACCAGGTTTTTAATGAGACATGACATATTAAACGTTTTATAATAAGATATGTAAAAATATATTACTTAGTGAAGTAAAAAATAATTATGTATTTAAAATAAAATAAAAATAAAAGTGTTAGATGTAATATATAAATTTATAATTTGTAAGCTTATTAAATTTAATCAAAAATATTTTAGTAAAGAGAAAAAATTTATGAATTTTTTTTGTAAATGAAATAATTTCATAATTTTTTTTCATGGTGGATTTTGAGGATTGAGATTTTGAGTAACTATAAAACTACAAAGCTTAACATTTTGTATTATACAAAATAATGGATGTTGTTATTATATGTTATAAATTAGAGTTTTGTTTGGGTTGCTTAATAACTGATTAGCAATTGAGAATACAAGTGTATATTTTGTAAGAATGTTTGTACATAATATATGACTTCATTCCAAACATAAAATGCTTGATAATGTGAAATTTATATAGATCTAAAACTAAGTGATTTGGTCCAATATATAATTTAATTTGTAACATTTATGATTAAAAATAATTTTAAAGATTTTTTTGAGGTTTTCAACGTTGTTATAATTGGTCATTTCAATGATTTAAAATATTTTAAAAATAATATATTTAAATATTTGTAAGAGGTATACTTCCAAATTTTTACCATATTGAAATTTAAGCGATCGAATTTTTTCCGTACCAAATCGAATTCGAATTCGAACTTGGTAACTATGGTTTAGATGCGGGTTCAGCTAAATGGATATGATAAAAACAATCCACTCTTGCCCGGTCGAAAAAATCCACTCTTGCCAAATCGAAAAAATTGCGGGAGGTCAACCTTGTTCCATAACAGAGAAAGGGGGAAGGTCCATTTTTTGATTTGCGTCGTCCATTAGAGATGGATCTTGGTCGTTGAAGAGATAGCATGAAGGCGGTTTGGCGCCCATTCACATGCGCCATATGACCCATTCTTCTAATGAATGGAGTTGGAAAAGTCTTAACCCCATTAAATTTGGACCGCGGTTCTATTCTTCACGTTAGAAATTGAGGGCTTATTCCTTTTCTTATGCATACATTTGGTTGCATGGGGTTCAATTCTTGAATTGTATTAGTTTTACCCCTTTTTAAAAGGATGTATGGATGGTGGTTCTATGAAGGGGCATTCGGGTATATTTTCAGGGTTATAATTGCGAACTTCTTAAAGGGAATTTGGGTTTTTGTGTGTATTTTTAGAGACATAACATCCATTTGGATGTATTATTATAATTATTATTGGACTGTATATCGTTGAAATACTTTGGGTTGTTAAGGTTGGCATTAGGTATAGGCATATCTTTTTGGTTTTTTGGATTATTATAAAAAAAAAATTTCTACATTTTTATTATTAGATGTTTGAGTGCTGACATGAGGTTAGAATTTTGTGCCGAGGAGGGGTGGCAGGGTTGGGTGAGTATGCCATCTAGAGTTTTCAGTGGCAATGAGAGTGAATCTTTGAAAAGACAACCAATAGTGCAAGTACCCCTCCGTCTTTTCTTATCCATTCACAATTTACTTAGGGTGATGAATATTAATGGTTCCATGAAATATGTCCAAATATCTATAGGTTTATTTTATGGAATTGGGAATGACACTATCTGTATTTATAGTCCATTGGCTCTATGCAAAATCACTTTTGGACAAATTTTCCATTGGCAAAATTGGATTTTATGTCTTTGATGCATATTGGAAAAACCATCATGCCATCTATCTTACCGCGCGAATGACATTACCTTGAATAATTACTAAGGTTACAAATATATTTATCGCTACCATTTCTTACTACATTTTTAAATGCATGAAATTTTAGCTATGTTATAGGTTCCTTAATAGTTAAATTCTTGTTACCTATAAAATCATCATTATTTGATACAAATTGTATACTGGATAGTGGTTGATATGGAATCGAAATTTTTTTGCAATAAAATCTATTGCATATATGTATTTTTACCTATATGGCTGAGAAATGTGCCTCAAAGAACATGAAATCTTGTGATACAATACTTTCAATAATGTGCTAAGGTAACTAGTTTTTATTCTATGATTTTTCTTACAGTAGATTTGTTTCCCTTTGATGAGGGCAGTATTCATTTGAAATATTTTTTTTCATTGACCATGTTTTCACTTGGTCAAGATAGATTCATAATTCAATTGTCTTTTTCCAAGACAAAAAATTCCAAAAAATTTCAAAATAGCAATATGGACACTTCTTCCAGCACTAAGATTGCATCTCAACAAACAATGTGAGAACATGACACAAAATGGTCATATTCTACTTTAATTTTAGTTTTGTTTGTTTGAACATTGGTTCTTTTTCTAGACAATTGCATTCCTCTTTAACAAACAAATTTCCTTTTCAAATATGCAAATGTAAGAACATGCAACCACAACCCTGTTGAACTATCCAAATCTCATCTAGATGCCACACAAATTCTTTTGAAGGTGATGTACTTCCATTATACGTCCCAAGCCAAAACAAAAATCCAAACTCACCTTCAAAGAGAAAATTACTTCATGCTGACCTAACTGAAAAAGATGGGAAAATAAAAATACAATAAACATAAATAATAATTTAATGAAATGTTTTAACAATTTTTTTAAACCAAGAAATCATGTATGTATCAAAGACTTTGCAATCAGAACCAAAGGAGTATATGAGATAGGCAATACTCATTATTTCATTGTTCTACTAGAAAATAACATAGTTGAAAAGATACCAAAAGTTTGTGAAAGGTATAGATTGGCATCAGATAGCATGATACATAATATCATTATTTCACCTAGAACAAATATAAAATTGGTTATGTGGCATCAATAGTCACATGCTGCTAGAAAAACAACATGTTTCTTGAACTTACTATCAAAGAAGGTGAAACAACCAATGATATTGCAAATGTAAATTTGATATTACAATGAAACATTTGCTTATTTTTTCTACATAGATTAAAAAACAGACATCCTATTGTCTTTTTTAGTTTTATATGTCTACTCATTCGTTAATATGCATGCACTCTTTACAATCCTGTTATAGTTGAAGGTTACTATAATATACATAGGGCTATTTCTAAAAATATAGTATGAGCTACAGTAAAAAAATCACACCACTATATATTTTAAAGGACATTGTAAGAACAAGTCCAAGACAAGTTCAGATACTACGCTTTATTAATAGTCTCAATGGCGAATTTTGCAAGACACACCTATCTTTTGTTTAATAAAAAACACAAGTGTTTTCTCAACTTTTTTTCCCTTTTAACTAAAATATGTTTCATGTTTTTGTGAAAAAACTTATATTTTCTTTTGGAAAATATTTTGGGATGATAGATCCCATTTACCTTTGAAACAAGTACAAGGTACATTAAGGCCAAAAAAAAAAAGTGTTTTCTCCACCATTTCAAAAAATTTGCAGCAATTGCAAACAACCTATGTGCTTTCATCTAGATGTGAAATTTATAAATAAAATACAATATGTAACTACGAACATAATGTGACAACTTATTGGACATAAATGATGGAAAAATGGAATGCATGTTGCAAATAGTGACAACTAGCAAAATATTTTCCAGCCTTTTCTACAACAATCTTTAAACAATAATAAAATAACAAATTTTCAACAATTTTCCACTTACAAAGGCTTTGAGTGTGAAGGGAGTTTTTCTCTGAGAGTTGAAAACATTGTCAATTTTATTGAACCACTATAATCAACATTGATCTCTAGTAACTATATTTAGATGTAAATAGTCTAGTTTAAATAAGCCTATGGGTAAAAAATATATATCAATTATAACAATAATGAGTAATTTTTACTCTATTGAGTATTTTTAGGAAAAAAAAATATCATTTCATTTCTTGAACAATATTTTTGGTTCACTAATATATTTATATGTTTTTTCCTTGTTCTCGATTTTGATGAATACAAGCATCAAAACATTTTTAGCTAACCTTATGGTTGAATACACAACAATGTTACTAGCTATTGCAATTGCCCAAATACTTTTTTTCCTTTGCATTTTCTTGAAATAAAGCTCCTAATGCTAGAAAATTTTACATGAAATCTACTATGAACCCAAAAAAATTTTGATAATTATTTTTTTGTTGCATTGGAAAAAACTACTACTATATAGTAAAAAAATAGTGTTTAAGAGATAGCTTCAATGTTAAACTCTGTAATATCTTAGTGTTTATTATGTGAATATATATTTGTTGGGAATTGCCAAGACCATACCATACTACTTGTAGATTGTTCCATTATATTTGTATTGAACCTTAATTTGAGATGTAGTTAGGAAATCATTTCTTGATTTGGCACTAGAATTCAATGGTATTTTAGCTTAATTTTTTTGTCCAAATTTTTGTGGTTGATGTAATTTGGTTTTTTTGTTATCATACAGGCGCCCTCAAACAAAACGACCCGACCCGAACGCATTTCATCGGGCGCCCTCCCAAGGCGCGACACGACGCGCCCGACCGAATGAAGGCACAAGGGAGCAAATAACATACGAGCCACACGAACATGCATAGGGCACTTGTGCGGTCAAAACTTCGCAAATCTGATAAGGGCGCCATCAAACGAAACGACCCGACCCAAACGTGTTTCATCAGGTGCCCTCCTAAGGCGTGGCACGACGCGCTTGACCGAACAAAGGCACAAGGGAACAAATAGCAAACGGGTCGCACGAACATGCACAAGGAACCCGTGCGGTCACAACTTAGCAAATCTGATACGGGCGCCCTCAAAAGAAACGACCCGACCTGAACGCGTTTCATCAAGCGCCCTCCTAAGGCGCGACACGGTGCGCCCGACCGAAGGAAGGCACAAGGGAGAAAACGGCCTGCACGAATGTGCCTAAACATGTTTTTCTAAAATATGGTTAGCTATTCTAGTATACAATAGGACATCTGTGCTATAAAGAATATCAAAAAAATGTTTAATATTAATATTATGGACATTGATTGCATTACAAATTTGCTTCATTCTGAAAACTCATTATTTTTTTTCTTTCAGAAATTATAGAGAATGCTGAAGACAAAAATTACCTACTGAGTGCAAATTATTTATTTTTATTTTTATGTAATTTGATTTAGTCAATATATTAAACATTATATTACAACATCTCTCTGCCCAAAAATCACAAGTGTCATAGGGAAAAGAAATTGAGAGAATATGAGTAAATGATTAGTTTTAATTTATTTTTATTAATAATTTATTAATTAGTGTAATTTATATAAATTAAATGATTGCCAAATATAAATAAACTTTAAAAGTTATGTCATAATATATTTCACAGTATATTAGTATATATATATAAATTATAAAATTAATATAGAGTTACACATATAAACATTTAAAAAGACCATGTAACAAGATTTTGAATATGAAAATTCACCCCACTTTATCATAATTAAAAAAAACAAAAGCCATAAAATTTAACTCAATTCTAACTCTGTTTTAATTTTTAATTTTTTATTATAAATTTAATATATGAGTTAGATATATATACATTAAAAAAAAACATGTAACATACACACATATATATTAAAAAAAAAACATGTAACAAGATTCTTAGCCATGGAATTCATCTCTACTTTATCTTATAAATTCTTAATATATAAATATGCTTTGTCACAAATCGATCATGCCCAAAAAACGATAATTTATATTCATATGACATTTCTTTTATTTAATCAATTTATTATAAAGAGAAAAAATACACAATTACACTCTACAACCAGATCACAACAAAAAATTTGATCACCAATAAAGCTGCCGTGAGACATAATTCTATTGATATATATTTTAGAGAAGTGAAAATAAAAAATTATTACAATTAAAACATTTTATTAATATTACTCAAACCTAAAACAAATACATTTAACTCTATATTCTAAAGAATTTGTCAAAAACATCTTTGGGCTTACCATAGTAACTAGAGAACCCTCTCCAAAGCAGGTAAATGACCTAAATGGATTAGGAGATTCCAAAGAAAACTTCATTTTGATCATGGAAGACCCTCTCCAGCCCTCTTCCATCCAAGTTAGTTCTCCCATCTCGTGAATTCCATGTTCAGTTAAGGAGGAGGTAACTCCGGAGCCTTTCCTCGGAGTGTTTCCTGTCCTCTAATGTTTTTTAGTTAGGTTTGTCTTAGTTTTCTTGCTTCGGAGCAGCTTATCATGAAATGGGGCAGAACTTCCACTAACTTAGTCTAGAAATTTCTGTTATCCATGTATTAGCAGAGCTAGAAATTTCGGAACTTTCAAGGAAGATTGGTTCTCTTTTCTGTTTTTTTAAATATTAAGAAAGGATTAGTTCTCTTTTTTGAACATTAAAGGGGATTAATTTCTCGCCTAATTTCTCTGGTGGAAAGGCCTCATGTATTTTTTGATGCTGTAAATTTTGTTTTACGACTGAAATAAAAATTTGTTAAAAAAATACATTAGTAAAAAAATAGCCTGTAATATTTATTAACAAGACTTTTATATATATATATATATATATATATATATATATATATATATATTAATGGTATTTCATTGCCATAAATCCTGCAATACATATTATTCTCACCAGTTCTCACCAGTTCGGAGTTTGTCTTGCACAATTCATGTTCAAAGGGAATTAGAAGTGCGGCATTTGTAGTTTATATGTAATTTATTCAAACCTCGGTACTCGAATCAATTTCCTTCCATTGCCCACAAACAGAGTATTTGTATGCTTATTGAAGGTAGTGGAGATTGTATTACCATATGAATGGGTGTGCGGAGTTATTTTGAAAAAGAATCACTATTTTAGAACTTACACCCTGTAGCCTTTGCACAATCTTAGTACAATTCATTATGGACTCATGAGATTGAAATAGGATTGTTACAACGGCACCCTCCTTTTGTTTTGTTGAAGATAAGTTATGACAGTTTGAACACATACATGAGTTTCTCCTTTGAACAGATACATGAATTTCTCCTTTGAATGATTTCATATCTGAATTCTACAGTACTAGATTCACATTGGCACATTGCATTTTTGGTTGATAAGTGATTAGAGTATATCTAGAGGCTTTCTTTTAATTTTGTCACAGGGTAAGTAGGACCTGGTGCAGATTTGTAATAGAAATGGTTGTTACAATACTAGTTTATAGTCTTTTTTTGGTGTGAAGGTTATCAAAGATTTTGAGAGCATGTTTCCAATAGCTATGGTTTGCTCTTTAATTATATATATATATAAAACTTTCTATATTATTAAAATTGACTGTATTTGTTGGAAAATGATTATTAAAAATAAATAAATAACATATTTTAGACTTACAGTTCAAATTTGTTGAAAACCAATAAAATTTAAAACAAATAGCTTCTCTAAATTTATAATTTAAGATAATTGAATTCTAAATGTAATTAATTATAAATTTTGATGATTTGTATTAAACCATTACTTTACATTTCATTTTTATAATATTTTAAACATGATTTCTTTTTAAATAAATCTATACCACAATTATGTTAAGTAATTTAGATTTGAGTAATGAATCTAGACCACAACTATGGCCATGGGCACAGTGTAACCAGCCTGCCGTTTTTTCTTTCAAAATCATGAAAATTTTTGGAAGATTTTAATAAAATCAAGCAAAGATTTTTGTAAATCTAGATTATAGTTATAAAACTTCAAAATTTTAGATCCCTGAAATTTTCAATTTAAACAATAAAAAACATGATTCAAAAACTACTACAAAATTAAAAAAAAAATCTTTTTTCCCAAATTCCAACCATTTTTGAAAATCCCAAAAGTTCTTTAACTGGCATAAGCGTCTTCGACTGTAAAATTGAAGCATATTCGACATTTCATAAATTATCTTCTGAACGGAGTAAACCCCTGAATATATATATTAATGCTATATATAAATTGGCATCGTTACATTTGAAACAAAAAGTGCAGAAATTGAAATGAGCATATGCCTATACATATATCCATAAAGATTCTTCCATTTCTTCTTTGTATATCACTCAATTAACTGTCTATCGTTCACAGACTTGGCCCTCCAGTTCTGAGCTCGAATCCTGCATCGCGACGTGATGCCGTATTCGTCATTAAAGTCGTCCTCGCAGCAAGAGGCAGCATTAATGGAGGCATTTTGATTAATAAGAATAAGGGACTTCAAATACTGATACCCAAACAACATCAACAATATTCCTATAATCACGCAGCCACAGAGTACTAAAGTCGCCGCTGTAACGACAAGCGGATTAATGAAAGGCTTTAGAGAGAGGGCTAATGTTCGTCTGATACTGCATGAAGTTTTGCAGAAAAGTGGAGACATATGAATGGCATTTGCATTTAGGCCATTGACATTAATAAGATGAGAAGCATCACCCACTAATTCTGAGCATTCACGGGGAAGAAGAGGAAGAAGTAGCAGCACTAGAGTAGAGGAAAAGAGAAAATAGGTGACTGGTTTTCCAACAGCCATTTCCTCTGCTTCTGCACAGAGCTCCACACACTCAAAGAACTAATAATTTCTTCCTCTAAGAAAGAGGAGCAGGTCGAGTTATGGGTAATGGAGAGCCTGCTGTAGATCTTATAAAGGTTCAAGAAGAAGAAGAGGAGACTATTAATGCTAAATCAGTCGCTGCATGATGAGACTACATAAGAAAACAACAGAATGATAACCATTCTATTGTGATATGAGAAAAACAGTAAACCCTTCATATCTTCCCTCAAGAAGAAGGAGCGAGGGAGGTAGGTAGGGTAGTTTATGAAGTTTATTAAGTCTCCGAAATTTTCGATTACCAAATAAGACAACGGTCGATTACCGAATCAGTCGCTGCAAGGTGATGCTAGATATTTAGTGACTTTGTACCATAAGAAAAATCAGAATTGTCACCGTTTAGGTGGAATCTGACAAATACAGATAGACACTTAATATCTCCCTTCAAGAAGCAGGAGGTTTTTGGAAATGGTAGATGGAAGTCTCCGAAACTTTCGCTGAACCAGTAAGTAGGGGACGAGTGTCATATGTTGAATTTCATTGGTTTTTGGAAATGGTAGATGGAAGTCTCCGAAACTTTCGCTGACCCAGTAAGTAGGGGACGAGTGTCATATGTTGAATTTCATTAGGGACCGTCCCTTCTGATGTCGTCAGGGTCCCATAGAGCGCGTACATCATCCACGCCGACGCTCTCATTTCGTTTGCGATGAGATGAACTTGCTTCGTCTTTTTCTGGGGTCTTGGGCCTATGTGAACCTATGCCACCTTCAAAATTCGAAAATAAATGGATTAGCCGGAATTTATTTTTTGGTAACGTTTCACCATTTTTTTCTGGTCATATTCCATCGTATTTGTTAAATGATACCGTCATTTATGTGCAGTGGATATTTATTTATTATGTTCGTGGAAAGTGGAGGAATTGCGTGGATCTTAAAAGTGATTAGAATTTCGATAAAAAAAATTGAAAAATTTAGCTACAGGGTGTTTGAATCATATTTTTTATAATAGAAATAGATTCAGTGCTATCAAAATTATGTAGCACTTATTATCTTAAAATTTAACAATTATAATGAAAATTCACAAAAATTCCAACTAAATTTTATTAAAATTTTGTCAAAATTTCAGAAAATAGTTATAGGGTTCATAAGATTTTTAATGGATATTAATAAAGCCGAATATAATTATTAGGTTGAGATGATGAAGGGCATATAGAAATGAGAAAAAAAATATAGAAAATGTGCAAAAGTTTGGAAAATTATGTTTAATAATTAATTTGTAATAAGTTAGGTTTTTTGTTTTCTATAAAATAGATGTGAAAATGTGAATTTGGGTTACATTTTTTGCCATTTTTAAAAGAAAAATATCATTTCCTTTTTTCTATTCTTCAACTTTATTCAATCCAAAACAATTTTTTTTTGTTTAGAATTTCATTTTTTGATAAAAATAAAACTTGTGAGAAATTTTATTATCTTCTTATTACTTTTTTTTGGAATTTTTTATTCACATTTTGGTATGTCAACTTAACATTTCTTTGAGTGTGTGTTCTTTAACAATCAAATGATTCATAAAAATTCATGTTCAAACGTGTTGGTGTATTATTTAAAAATTTTGTGTTCTTGAGAAAAAAATGTGTTACAACAATCTAGACTACTTCGGTATAGTTATATTTACGAAATCAACTAATGCATATCATAATTACTAGAATTTTTTGAACTGATCCAATATCAAAAAACTGTATATTTTGAATATGTTTCGCCTCGCGTGAGGTTACTCAACATATTAGTTATTAATTAAAAATCTAAAAGCTACCCATTACAGACGACGAACCAATGTAATGCACCATAATTTTTTTTATTTTTTTGACAGTGTATTTTGGAAGATGCAGAATTTTGATTTCACTGAATCAGAATGACCTTGAGAAATTGTTTGCACCTATTTTATTACAAAATCAATTAAAATGAGTAAATATTGATGGAATTCCATAAAAGTTATATTTCCTGAAAGTAGATTGAATTTTGCAAATGCTTGTCTTGGTTCCGACAGTTAATTCATAAAATTTGATGGAGTTTAATCATTTCAAAGTTGAAGAAATGTGTTCAACGCTGAACTGTTGCGTAGTTGCAGACGTATTAGTTCAACCAAAATTTTAAAATAGTTTAGCCGAATTGTTTTTTGCCACTCCGACCCGTTAATTCTAACGACAAACAAGTTCGACTGAACTTTTTATAGAAGTTCGATCAAATTTTTTCTCGCAAATTACGTCAACCATAAAATTCAATGAAGCCCCTCCAAAAAAACATTTCGCAGCTATATAAATAGCCGAAAACAGAATCATTATTTTTGTATATTTTCGCACATTTCTTCATTTGGGTTGATTTTGCAAAAGACTTTTTTTGGCCTTAATTTTCAAAGGACTTTTTTTGAGGTATTTTTTAAAGTAACTTTTTTTAGAGGTTTTTTGGGCTTAATTTTCAAAAGAGATTTTTTGGAGGAATTTTTTATAAGTGACATTTTTCTAGATGTTTTTTGGGCTTAATTTTCAAATGACATTTTTTGGAGGTATTTTTTAAAGTGACATTTGTTTAGAGGTTGGGCTTAGTTTTCAATGGACATTTTTTGGAGGTGTTTTTTAAGGTGGCATTTTTTTAGAGAAAGTGTTTTGGGTTTAAGTAAATCTTTTTTAATGATTGTTTAAAGTGAGTTTTTGTGTAATTTTTTAAATGAATTTTTTTTGCAAGACTTTGAAGGAAATATTTTGAACTTCATTTCATTTTTAAAAGACATTTTCTTGGTGGAATTTTTAAAGTAAGTGTTTTGGGTTGAAGTATGTGTTTTGTGTAAAAATTTTAAAATGAGTTTTTTTTTTTTTAAATATTTTGTGATGTTTTTTTTAAATGAGTTTTTTTCTAAATTTTGACGTAGTGAGTTTTTTTTACATGATTTTGAAGGAAATGTTCTGAGCTTCATACTAAATTATCATGGGAAATTGAAGAAATTGCAAGAGAAAATATGATCGAACAAGAGACCGTGAGGAACATAGAGAACATGGGAGAGAATATTGCAAAAAAATAGAGAAGAACGCTCAAATGTTGAAAGGGAAAATCAACCTCAACTAGAAGTTAAAGTAAGTATGTAAATGTAAACATTATAAATTTGATATTTAAAATTTGACTAGTGTATTGTGAAACTTAATTTTTATTTGATGAATTAATTTGAAAAATATTTTGCAATGTAAACAGAGAGAGATATTCTTCAAAACATTCATGATGAGATAGAAAATTTTAAAATAGAAAGTGAAAGAGATATTGAACCAATGATTGAAGATTTTGAAAATGTTGAAAAAAATTCAAGTAAAGATATTGAATCACTAGGTATGTATATATATGTTGAATGTGCATTATCGAAATTATACATATTTATTAATTTAATTATTTATTGAATATGTAAACTCATTTCTGTACATTTAATTATTCTATGTACAAATGAAATAATTACCGATGATGAGCTGTTAGAAAATGTTGACACTGACACATATGGAGATAAAAAAAATTGACCATGTTATACGATATCATGTTAAGCACATTATTTATTCGTTCTTCAAAGATGAAACTATGGCTGTTCAAGCCCAAATGTTGAAAAGTCTCTTAACATCAAAGAAATTAAAAAAAGCTATGACTTTATTGGGTATTTGAAAATCAACAAAAGATAAAAAATAAAGGAAAATGTGATATAAAATATAATTAGTGCTCTAAAGACAATTGGAAGATCTAGAAATAAAATTTCTTTAGATGCACATAGAGAAATATAAATGGCAGTGGTTTCATCAAATACTAAAGGTAATTTCTTGGTAAAATCTATGGCACAAGCATGAGGAACCTCACGAAAAACTTTGCACAAACATCGGAAATTTCGATTGCAAATAGATGTAAATGATGAAATCGCTTGTTGGACAGTTATTTGTAGGAAACCATACAAAGATAGTCTTGGAAAGTATGTTAAAAAAATAATATATGAATATTGGATGAAAAATTCATGTGTTTCACCAAAATCAAGGGATGTGATGCAAAGAAGAATAACACGAAATCAATACGAAGAACATGGAAACTATTTCTTGGACACCACTCAGATAGAGTTTTCAACAAGTTCATAGAAGAAAATCGTGGAATTAATGTCTCTATCAGTGTTTTTGTGCAAAAAAAACCATGGTATATTAAACCTATCACTGCATGTGACACTTGTTGTTGTTGTTATCTTGTGGAATTTCAGTTATATTATGACACATTCCTTAGTTTTGGTAATTTTTTTTGGAAAGATTCACCTTCTCCTTCGACTATCCATGATTTCATATCTCAATTTCTATGTGAAAGAGAAAGCCATGAATTATTTTACCAAAAGAAATGTGTTGGTGGTAAAAAATGCGATGATTGTGAAAATTTGACTAAATTTCAAAACAAATATCACACTGATATAAATGATCAATCATTGTCCAATATAAAAGTGAAATGGAAGAGATATGAATATATTCATACACCGATTGGTTCAAGTGGTACTACAAGTGCTAAAAGAATTGATTTACAAGAAGAATAATTTTTTGTGATAGAGTTTTTGAGAAAGTTTGAGATAGAAATTTATAAATACACCAAGCATTCCCACAGAGCTCGATGACAGGACTTGCAATTCAAAAAATCCCATGAATTGTTTCCACGAGGGACCATTTTTTCAATAGTTGATTTTGCAGAGAACTACACATTTGTTCCACAAAGAGAAATACAGAGTGAATACTATCATTCTGATCAAGTCTCCATGCTTGTCAATATTATATATAGACACGCTGAACAAAATATTGATCATATAGAAAGCACTAGTGAAAATTTGCATGTTATTAAAGAATATCACTTTTATATCAATGACAATCGTACACATGATACATATTTTGTACAACATTATTTTGAAAATATTTATGACTCCTTGAAAAGTCGTGGAATAAAATACAATGAACATTGGATATGGTTAGATGGATGCGCAGGTCAATTCAAATCTTCACGACTATTCTTTTGGTTGTGTCATCTTCATATGAAAACCTGCATTAAACATTGTTGAAATTTCTTTGAGACTGATCATGGAAAATGAGAACATGATGGTGTAGGGGCATATATAAAACAAGCACTTTGAAGATATCAAATGGACCACTCTACAAATCAACTTGTCTCAATTGAACAAGTTGTTCAATGGTGCATTACTACACTAAACCATGAGACTAACCAATCAAGGGAAGCACGAAGGATATATATATATGTACATGATTTAATTTTTATTGGATTTCTAATTTTAAAAATGATTTATCACAATGATTATCTTTGATGGCATTTTGAATAATATATTTATATTTTTGTTTGAATTTTCCATATAGGTTAGATGTAGATATATCGATTGGAGATGAAGTTGGAACAATAAAAGAGACTCAAAAATTGCATTCAATTAAAACAAATTTGTACAAAAATGTGTTTGCATTTTATAAAAGAAAATATTCTTATTTTTGTCATGTTTGCATAGAAAACATAGAATCCAATGATGTTTGTGAAAACAAAATGTATGTAAAAGATTTGAAACATACAAAACTAAATACAAATGGGAAAATGTCCGTTGCAAACTTTGAAGAAATGCAATCAGAGGAGACTATAGTATCATCTGAAGGTGATCGAGTTTCTGATCTTGTTAGAGAATGTAACATTTCAATTACTTTCAAATGATAGAGATCTAGAAATAGATAATAAAATCAAGTACACATATTAATTTTAAAGTTAAATTTTCATGTTAATAATGATCTAAATTTAAATGTGAGTTTGTTTTATTGTGCAGGAGATGTTTTTGTTGTAGTTGCACCTACTACCAATGATGAAAATGTGAAGTATTATTTGATGCGTTGTATTGAATGAAAGATGAAATTATTGGAAAACTATGATGATAACGGGTTTATATATGACAAAGAGTCTATTATACTGAAAGGTTATTTTTTCCAACAAACTCATCAAAGTCAGGATTTTGTTTACTTTTAAGATTATGAACCTGATGTCATAAGTTGTCAATATAGTTACTTGGTGTGTGCAACACGCTTAAAGTTGATAGAAGTTCAATCAAAGAAAAAATTGAAAATTAAGAAATGGAAAATGTTAAAAGCCGATCATGAACGGATCATTGAAGATGGCATTCCATTAGAATTTTTTTGATTTAACTGCGCGACAATTTCTTCTCCTTGGATTCATCTTTTAGAACTTCAAGAACTCAACTAAAAATTGAACTAGCATTTTTTTTGTATTCTTAAGTTTTAAATTTTTTATAATATGTATGTTTTATGTTATATGTACAAGTGTTTGCATATGTACATTGTTTTGGTACATTCACATGAATAATTTATAAACATGTGTACACACACACATGTAGATTATTTGGTCTTAAATGATTTCTTACATTCTCTGGTACAATTTGTCATAATGTCATTATTACAAAATTTACATATCTGTGTATCTAACATAGTTGATATAATGCAAATTTTAAGTTTCACGATTTTTTTTTAGATGTATCTATTAAGTGAATTATAATATTCATTCTTGAATGAAAAATGTGTGGTACGTGTTTTGTAATTTCCAGTTTACTATCAACTGAAAGTAGTTTTTTTATGTACATTAATGGAAAATGTTGTGTACTAGATATATGTTTTAATGTAATTTTAAAATTTTATGATTGTTTGACACATCTAAAAACACCTATAATTTTATGATTTCTTTTAGATATATACATCGATATGTATTGTACTTCAATCATTTTTACATATATTCAAATGTACTTCAATAATTTTTACATATATTCATGAACTTAAATATGTAAAACCATCTATGATTGTTTCAAATGACATGTATGATCATGAAAAATGTACCTAAATATCAGCTAAATAATAGACATCCTAAAATTATATAACATTCACATATGTTCAAATGCATAACATGTACCAATGTATGTGTTAAATGTAATTTGAAATTTCCATCTAGATTCATTTTATATTTAACAAATAAAATGACACCTTGTGTTTTAAAAACAAAACATTATATCACAACATATAATCACATGCCAATTGTAGTTCAACTATCCAAGATATACATGTGTTTTGTAATTTGAAATTTCCATCTAGATTCACTTTATATTTAACAAATAAAATGACAACTTGAGTTTTAAAAACAAAGCATTATATCAGAACATGTGATCACATACCAAATGTAGTTCAAATATCCAAAATATACATGTTTTATAATTTGAAATTTCCATATAAATTAATTTTATATTTAACAAATAAAATGACAACTTGAGTTTTAAGAACAAAACATTATATCACAACATGTGATAACATGCCAAATGTAGTTCAATTATCCAAAATATACACGTGTTTTGTAATTTGAAATTTCCATATAGGTTTATTTTATATTTAACAAATAAAATAACAACTTGAGTTTTAAAAACAAAAGATTATATCACAACGTGTGATCACATACCAAATGTAGTTCAACTATCCAAAATATACATGTGTTTTGTAATTTTGAATTTCCATCTAGATTCATTTTATATTTAGCAAATAAAATGACAACTTGATTTTTAAAAACAAAACATTATATCACAACATGTCATCACATGCCAAATGTAGTTCAACTATCCAAAATATAGACATGTTTTGTAATTTGAAATTTCCATCTAGATTCATTTTATATTTAACAAATAAAATCACAAGTTCAGTTTTAAAAACAAAACATTATATCACAACATGTGATCACATGCTAAATGTAGTTCAACTATCCAAAATATTCATGTGTTTTGTAATTTGAAATTTCCATATAAATTCATTTTATATTTAACAAATAAAATGACAACTTTAGATTTAAAAACAAAACATTATATCACAATATGTGATCACATGCCAAATGTAGTTCAACTATTCAAAATATATATGTGTTTTGTAATTTGAAATTTCCATCTAGATTCATTTTATATTTAACAAATAAAATGACAACTTGAGTTTTAAAAACAAAACATTATATCACAACATGTGCATGCCAAATGTAACTATCCAAAAATTTAAAATCATTCTTGATAAAAGTAAATGTACTTCAACTATATCTAAAATGTAAAATATGTCCAAAATTTATATCACATGAACAATAAAAGTAAATATATATAACAATGTATAGTGTTACAAGTATCAAATTATATAGAAAAGTAAATATGACTCCATAAATGAGACTCTATATAGAAAAATAAATTTAAGACTATCTATCAAATAAAATGTTGCACATGTGCATCATTAATCAAATAAAAATGGATCTAGTGTCTTTTCCAGCGGCGTCCTGAGCCTTGTTGTGCTATTCTTTAAAGAATAGGGAACCTATACACAACATGTAAACATTAAAATTTAATGTTTTAAAATTGAATGAAAAAGTAGAACTTCATGTAAAAAACAAAAGAAACAAAAAAAAAAATCATGCAATACCTTATGTAGTTCCCTCTCCATTGTCTTGTGTTTGTCGTCCATCAATACATCCTCCACAGTAAATTTTACAATATATATATATATATATATATATTCCAAATTAATATGCATAAACTAATTTGCAATAATATTAAAAAAAAAAGTTAGACAACTTCTTGTTCAAATTGTGTGGATGTTACTATCTCCATCATAGACTCCATCGCTAGAGTCATTGGAGAACGAAAATCATCTCCACAAACTTAAAATTCAAAAAATTTAATACTGTAAAATAACTCAAGATCTATATCTCATTTTTTAATGGAACATTTGAATTTCAATGTATAACTTAAAAACGTAAGTGAAAAAATGAACACTTGTGATGGTGGATTTGGCACACCTCTTAACATGGAAGAAGATGGTGACTCCGAAAGAAAATTATCTCCACAAACTTGAAATTCAACAATTTTAAAATTGTAAAATAACTGAAGATCTAGATCTTATTTTTTAATGAAACTTTCACTTCAATTTATAACTTAAAAACATATTTAGGTGAAAATTTGTTCATACTTGTGACATTGGATTTGACACATCTCCTAACAGGGAAGAAGATGGTACCTCCATTGCGAAAACATCGGATGCAATCGAAATCTATTAACATTTAATTATATACATGTACATGTATACATAATTATTTATTTTAAAAATATGTCATCATGATATCGATATAATAATAGATTAAAATAATTTTACATCAATGACATGAACACTTAAAAAACACTAGCATTTACCAACATATCATCTTGATTGTGAGAACCAGAAGCTTCGACTGTGATATTAAAATCTTCATTCATCAAACGTGTTAATTGCAAATGGTGTTCACATATATGATACATTTTCGTTAGATTAACATATACAAATAAACATGTATATGTATTTATTACAAATTTTACATGTTAAAATATTCACCTTAACAATTAACACATACCAATCCCATGTCCTCCTCCTCATAAATAATTAAGTCCTGCCAACCATTGCACCAATTCTCTGCATATGTTATCAGCTCTTCAATACTCATGTTGTCTATCTCATCATCTATATGATACAAAAAATTAGCACGTGCATTCTCTCCTGCTCTTTTTCGATTCAGACAAACATTAATTCCACTAAGTCCACTCTGAACATTTTATATCATGACATCCCTTGCTTCTCGACTAATTTAAGAAGTGGCATCCATCTATGGCCACGAATTTTCCACACAAAGAGGTTGAATTACCAATGGTGGCTCGGGGTGAGGCAACTTAGAATCATGCTTAGCTCCCCTACTGTCGCATAATCGACATTTCCCAGGACCAAAAAATTCAGAGAAAAGGTCATTATAATTGGGTTTCATTCTGAAAAATAATTATGCATAAAATAATTTTACAAAATAAAGAGGAACCTCGTCGTTCCATTGTAGTATTCCATAGGTAGAAATGTGTCTATCATACAAATGGCAAGCTATATCAGGGTGCTTGAGATACTGCACCTTTAGCATCTTTCTTTTCAGCCCTTCTTTGAAATTAAACATAGACTTGGCCATTTTTGTTGTAACTCTGTGTTTAACATCTTCCCATATATCGGGACCCATCATTGTTTCCTTTATTTTCCTCATCACTTCTACAATAATATCAGTAGTTTCCCCAAGATTTTTGTACACATCTGCAAGTGTGCTTAAATAGTAAGTAATTATTTATAAGCTTTCTTGACTCTCAACAGGGAGTTTCAAAGACACTTTCTTTATTCAATTTTGAATAAAGATGTTGACACCTTTATAATGCGCATTGCTGGATGTTTGTTTCCCAAGGTATATCATAAATGTCAGAAGGATAAGTCGTGGTTGGTGTAAAATATTTTTCTTGAATAACGCGTTTTGGCCTATGTCTTTTTTTAGCAACATTTTCAACCTCTACATCAATATATAAAATTTTGTATAAATAAAAATACATGTGAACAAATTTGTACAAATTTGATTTTTAACAATAAAAAAATTATGTAAATAATTTAACAAATTAATAATTGAATGAAAATAATATTCAGATTGATGGCCACCTCTAGATGGTTGGGCATCATCATGCACACCCTGAGATCATTGAGAACCAGAATGACCATCGATTGGTTGAGAACCAACATGACCACCCATTGATTGGTCATGGGGGGAATGTATATCACCACCCTCATGCAATTGTCCACCACCTATTGATTGTCCACGAGGGGAATGTGTACAACCACCACCCTCACACGACGAAAGGGAAGCTTCATAAAAAATATGAAATTATAATCAATTCAAAAATACATACATGCATATAAATACATGTACATATGATTGAAAATATTGCGTGAACCATACCACAATTGCGTGAACCATGGTGAGGCTCCATTAATGGAGTAGATACTCTTGTCCTTCTAGCTCTTAAAAAATAAAAAATGATCAAAATTATTAAAAACTAATTTAACTCACAAAATTGATAAAAAATCAATTACATATGTATACATATATGTACATGGGGATATATATATATATATATATATATATATATATATATATATATTCAATAAAAAAATCAATTCCACATGTATAAATGTATGTATGAAGATAAGATCATATATTCAATTGTCATTTAAAAAATGCACATTTAATGTAAATACAATGAACATCCCTTGATCCATGACCCCCCTCTCTCGTAGAAGTATCGAATTCTATTGATGTTCATTTTTCATCCTCCATGAAATATATATGGATATTTATAGTGGACATTTACAATTATTTTAAAAATTACTATTTAAAATAAATTTAAAATAATTCAAAAAGATAATGTAATTTAGTACACAAATGTTGAGCGCAAACACAAATTATGTAAAACACAACTTTCAAAGCACAAATTGACGTGTAAAACTCACTTTAAGCAAAAATTTGTTGAAGTCCAGCACATTTTAATTTTATAAAACATGAAGTTCACCAAGTTGCACTTACATGGTGGGAACACACTTGGTATATAATTGAAAAAAACACATGGTCATTACAAATAACGCATTTAAAAGTAAAAACACACACACACACATATCAAAGATAAGTTACAATGTCCATCAATAAATTTTGAAGGAGAGTGTCTCAACAGTAATTAATCTTTGAGAGATGAATCTTGAATTGACATTTCCCCGTATAATACTAATTCATCTACTAATTCATCTTTGACAGGTGAATCTTGAATTGGCATTTCCCCACACAATAGATCACCAGACATCTTATTAACATTTGCACACTGTCTTATACTAAAAAATTGAAATCTTTTAACAATATTGTTTGGTTTTTTATGCACTTGTTTTAGCCTCTCCTTATTAACTTGGTACATGTCTTTCATATGGTTGCATACAAGTTCAGAATTGGTGAAAACTACAATTTCATTTGATCCACACAATAGATCACCAGACATACAATAGATCACCAGGCTGTTCCCAAGCCTTCTATAAATGCAATATAATATGCTTCATTGTTTGTTGTTCTTCTCGGTATATTCATTTTCCTTTGGAGGACCTTATTAGTCACAATATTTCAAAACACATACGTAACCACTATTTTCCCTAGATTGGGATAACAAGAAACATCTATGCATATTTTCCATTTTCCAACCATGTTTATTGGGATTTTTTATCCATGAGAAAAACAAATTCAATAAAATATATTAAATGAACATCTATTAAAAATGCATGGGAGAAATGACATGTACATGGTCTGCCATAAAGTTTATGGGTGAGATGACATATACATGGTTCCCAAAAACACTAGAAAATGCCTTAAAGTTTATGGGAGAAATGACATGTACATGGTTCCCAAAAACACTTGCAAATGCCTTAAATTTTATGGAAGAAATGGTATGTACATGGTTTCCGAAAACACTATCATTTTTCTTAAAAATATATCAAATGAACATTTATTGCAAATGTCTTAAATTTTATTGCAAATGCCTTAAATTTTATGGGAGAAATGACATGTACATGGTTTTCCTTAAATTTTATGGGAGAAATAAAATGTACATGGTTCTTAAAAACACTATAAAATGTCAAGTTTATGGGTGAAATGACATGTACATGGTTCCCAAAAACACTAACAATTTCCTTAAATTTTATGGGAGAAATGACATGTACATGGTTTCCAAAAACACTAGAATTTTCCTTAAAAATATATTAAATGAAAATTTATTGCAAATGACTTAAATTTTATTGTAAATGCCTTAATGTTTATGGGAGAAATGGTATGTACATGGTTTGTCCTAAATTTTATGAGAGAAATGACGTGTACATGGTTCCAAAAAACACTAGAAAATCCCAAGTTTATGGGACAAATGACATGTACGTGGTTTCCAAAAACACTAGCATTTTCATTAAAAACATATTAAATTAAAGTTTATGATAGAAATGACATGCACATGGTTTCCAAAAACACTAGCATTTTCCTTAAAAATATATTAAATTAAAGTTTATGGGAGAAATGACTTGCACATGGCTTTCATTAAAGTTTATGGGAGAAATGACATGTACATGTTTTGTCTTAAAGTTTATTGGAGAAATGACATGTACATGGTTTGAATTAGAGTTTATGGGAGAAATGACATGTACATGGTTTACCATAAAGTTTATGGAAGAAATGACATGTACATGGTTAAAAAAAAAAAAACTAGCAAATGAGAGAAATGACATTCTATGCTTTAAAAAAACACTAGCATTTTCCCTATAAATATATTAAATTAAAATCTATGGGATAAATTACATGTACATGGTTTTCCTTAAGTTTATTGGAGAAATGACATGTACAAGGTTTTCCTTAATGTTTATGGGAGAAATTACATAGAAATTACATGTACATGGTTCCCAAAACGCTAGCAAATGCCTTAAAGTTTATGGGAGAAATGACATGTACATGGTTTTCCCTGAGTTTATGGGAGAAATTATATGTACATGGTTTTTCTTAAATTTTTCTTTAAAGTTTATGGGAGAAATGACACACCTTAATGTTTGCCTTGAGTTTATGGGAGAAATGGCATGTACAAAGTTTTCCTTAAAGTTTGCCTTAACTTTTACGGGATAAATGACATGTACATGGTTCCCAAAAAAATAGCAAATGCTTTAAAGTTTATGGGAGAAATGACATGTACATGGTTTGTCTTACTTTATGGGAGAAATGACATAGAAATGACAATCCTTAAAGTTTATAGAGAAATGACATGTACATGGTTCCCAAAATACTATCAAATGCCTTAAAGTTTGTGGGAGAAATGACATGTAGATTGTTTCCAAAACACTAGCATTTTCCTTAAAAATATATTAAATTAAAGTTTATGGGAGAAATGACGTGTACATAGTTTTCCTTAAAGTTTATGGGAGAAGTGACATGTACATGATTAGCCTTAAAGTTTGTCTTAAGTTTATCGTAGAAATGACATGTACATGATTCGCCTTAAAGTTTTCCTTAAAGTTTATGGGAGAAATGAAATAGAAATGAAATGTACATGGTTCCCAAAACGCTATCAAATGCCTTAAAATTTATGGGAGAAACAACATGTACATGGTTTCCGAAAACACTAACATTTTCCTTAAAAATATATTAAATTAAAGTTAATGGGAGAAATGACATGTACATGGTTTGCACTAAAGTTTGCCTTAAGTTTATGGGAGAAATTACATATATATGGTTTTCCTTAAAGTTTCCCTTAAAATTTATGTGAGAAATGACATATAAATGACATGTACATGGTTCTTAAACACTAGCAAATGCCTTAAAATTTATGGGAGAAATGACATGTACATGGTTTCCAAAAATACTAGCATTTTCCTTAAAAATATATTAAATTAAATTTTATAGGAGAAATGACATGTACATGGTTTGCCTTAAAGTTTGACTTAAAGTTTATGGGAGAAATTACATGTACATGGTTTGCCTTAAAGTTTGACTTAAATTTAATGGGAGAAATGACATAGAAATGGCATGTATATGGTTCCCCTAACAGCGAGGGCCAATGTTCCACCTACATGGCTGGAGAGTATATGGTGTTTAGGCCTCATCTTGAGTCTCCATAATATCAGGTCTATGGTGTTAAAAATAAAAAATAAAAATGTTCATTCGATGTAATATAAAATAAAATGTTGTTATATTCCAAAAATTATGGTCAGTTAGATATATTTAAAAAATATATTGGCACATTACCTCATGTTGTTGGTGTCAATGGTATTTGAAAAATGGTTTTTTTGCCACACGTTTTGAGTTGATATTGATAATTTACCAAACCCATCCATATAAATCATAACACTGGATTTGATATCTGCAATGTTGGACAGTGATGCAAATACTCGCATACAAAAGGAGATTGTTGCAACTGTATATGATGTAAACTCTATATTCTATTGTATATCTATTGGAGTACACAATGGTGGTGGGTAACAATAGGAAATATTTACAAAATCTGAATTACTACTTTAGGTGGATGGAGTGTTAGGTGAAAATTTAAAATCTAATGTACAAGAGAATATAATACAATCTAGGCGAAGTCTCATAGACATTACAACACTAATACTGATAGTTGTTTTGTCAGTGTATTTTTGTTCTTCTTGTGTTGTCTGTAATCAAAATTTTATGGATAACATGAAAAACATATGCAATAAAATTTCAAAGGAGTGTGTAATGATATAATAGTTGGAAAAATGGGGGTTCAGTTTAATGTATACATGCATCTCCATGGTTTCCTTCCAAGGCATAACAACCATGATCTCAGTTTATTGTTTTCTTTGAAGTATTGGCCACCAATAAAATTTGTCATATCAAATGGTGGCTAAAACATTTCTGAGCCTTCAAGAAACAAGTTTTATTTGCTAAAAAATGTTATCTCTTGAAGACTCTTGAAGACATCATGCCCTTGTTTCAATCTTCACTGTTGTTTCCATTTAGAAATCAGAAATTATGCTGATTCCACAAGAGAAAATACTGGTGCAAACACCATTTTCCCCTCCTTCCACTTCAAAACTAACCTCCATTTTTACCCATTTTTATTCCCATGAAAATTCCTCTATTTTTTTATTTTTCCCCATTTCCCCTTCACGAAATCCCCTTTACAGAGTTTAAAACTCCTTTTTGAACTTTGCCGAAACCCCCAAATCCATTGAAAACTTGGAAAAAATTCATAAAAAATAAGTTTGTTTGCCACATGCTTAATCCCCCTTGGGCCAAAGTCCTAACCACTTCCCCTCCATACGCCTTGGTGCTAGAACCAAGCGCTAACCCCTTTCGGTGCTTATCGCATCGCAAAAGTCCGAGCACACAAGTCTTTTGGTTAAGTTAAAAGTTCTGATGCGATTAGCCTTTTGCTTCATAACCCTCGATCCTATTATCACCTCATATAACACTTGTGCCCATAGTCGAGCGCTAAAAATATTGTATAATCCATCTTCGATTGACATTTTCCTTTGTAAAGGTCATAAACCCACTTTCACCGGAGTTATGTTTTTGATGAAAAAATGGGTAGATTCAAAGACCCGCATCAAAAGTTCTAATGTGATTGAGTCTCTTTGTTAAAACCCCGCCCTCCGCTTTTAATCCATATAACTTGCACCCGAGGACCAAGACTTAAAGGTCCCAAAGCGCCAATCGCATCGGATAAAATCAAATGGTTAGATTGAAAGACCAAGCCCGATAGTTTTGATGCGATTGGCCCTCATATATATAAAACCCTGGGCCTATAGCATTTCATATAGAACAAGGCCCCGCAGATGGGCACCAAGCCATATCATAAATATATATCCCACCCCTATGCATAAAACCTTCGTTTTTCTGTTAATATTTGGTTTTCATAAGTATTAAAGGGTTTCCGCCGGTGTAAGTTTTGAAACAATGTACACCATTGATCTGAAACGATCAAATGGGCAGCGCATCATCGCATCGGCATTTTTTATCGGGTGCATTTGTTTCCTCCCCCAGATTCGCTACCCCCTGATCGTTCCTCCGCCGTCAGATCCATCTGCCATGTTTCTAATTCGACGGCCCTCATTTGCTTCGATCACACAACGTTCCTCCGCCTTTCAAATCCCCCGATTAATTTCCCACCGTCGATCTGATCTGCAGATCGACGGTTAGTGCTCAATCGCATTGGCGCTGTGCAAATTCTCCCCCCCCGCCGATTGAATACCTCCGATTGCATCTGGACCGTCCACGTGTCCAGATCGGACGATCCAGGATGCTTTTCCCGACTTTGGTTTAAAATCATGCGCCTCGCATTCTAATGTTTTTCAGCGAATCTTAGCCGTTGATCTCTGTAGATCAACGACTCTCGTCTGCCCTTCCTCTGCCATTGTATTATTTCCATTTAACCCCCAGATTCAATCTTCGTTGTTGATCCTCACATCTAATAGCTCATATTTAACCCGACAGGCCTGCCTCCTGTGGGTCCTGCCTTTCTCAAAACTTGATCTTGACCATTCATCTCAGATCCTATAGCCCAGATTAAAACCACCCATCTTCTTACCGCCCACGCATCTATCTCATATCGCGCTCATTCTCCACCATTGGATCTGAGGTCCCAGATCTGACGGCCCACATCCCAAGTCACGTAACTTTAAGCGCGGAAGTTAATTTCCCAAAGGCCACGCGATATGGGTGGTTTTCTGGTGCCACGTGTCGGGCGGGAACACATATTGTGTTCAAAAAGGCAATACCGCCTACCCGCCTCTTTCTCAAGCGAAAACAGTTGTTTTGCAACCCGAAACCGCTTTCCATCTTTCCTTTACGTTGCATCGCGCGCCTCCTTAGCCGTTGATCTCATTGGACAGATCTAATCTGACGGCCCATGATCACCCAGGAAACCCTGAATTTCCTCAATGAATTTTTCCTCCGAACAAAGTTTTTTAACCTTATCCTTCGCATTTTCTCCATTTCTTTATTAAGCAGCATTTCCTCCATTATACTTCCTGGGTCGCTCCCGACCGTCGATCTCTGCAGATCGACGAATCTGACTTGTTTTCTCCCTTAGCTCTCCTTTTGACCTCCTCTAATGAATCTCCACCGTTGGATGCTTCCATCCAACAACCACGCTCCTCCCCACGCCCTCTGAAACAATTTTTCCCAAAAAACGCAGGATTTTATTAATTTTTATTATTTTTTACAGGTGTTTGATGGTTTTCCATTATATTGAAGAAAAAGCCAAAAGCTGGGAATGGCGATTCCCATGCCTTTGATTCATCAAAGGGAAGCCATTCACGGGGTTCAAACTCCACGTCTCGTCAATGCTTCATGGGCATTGATGCCATATGAGCCCTGTGCGGCCCTACACATCAACAAGACACAGACAATTAAATAAAGCAAAAGAGTATCAGTGTTGAAAACTAAAACGAAGAAAAACAGAGGATCGAAGACATTTTTGGGGGATTGGGCTAATATTGATTATCAAAATCCTAATCCTCTAAATTAAAGCAGTGATTAAAGAAAAATAAAAAGATTATCAGACAGAAAAATCCTCCACCGCCACATAGAGGCCAATTGATTCCTCTCAGTTACCACAAAGCCACTTGTCGCCTCAAAGCATTCAAACAGAGGCCGAGTTATGATCAGAAAAGAAGATATTTGCCTCAGAGCAGCCGAATAGTTAATTCTGCCAAAGGAACTTAATGCGAAAAATATTAGCAGAGTTACTACAACATGAATCAGAGCCTTAAAGTCAACAAAAGCTCCCATCGAGCTTAATTCTTAATGTAAAACATTTAATACAGAGGACACATCTGTAAACTTCTCCATTGAGCCCCTTAAAGGCCAAGAAGTATTAAGTCTGTATTAATTGACCAGGGAGATCTTTTATCAGATTCCACCTCCTCATTCCTTCTATAAATACTTCTGTAGAAGATGAGAAAATGTTGGTTGCTGAACTTTGAAATATACTTGAACTTGAAACTTTTACTTGTAAATAGTGTTCACTGGCTCTTGAAGCTCTGCTTGTGATAGATAAGTTAGTCTGAGAAGTGAAGATGATTGCTGAACTGAAACATTGGACTTAAAGCTGTAACTAGTTTGGAGCATCAACACACGCTGATTTATGGGATCCCGGTCTATGTCAACGGTGATGTTATTTCTTATTGTAAATCGTTATTTTATTTCTGTTTTCACTTTTTCCATCTTCTCTGATAAATAACAGCAAACATAGAGTTAGGATTTACTGTATATCAGTACCCTTCTCTGACTGATAAGCTGTATCTAAATGTTTTCTTCCAAATTGTGTTATTTAAGAATGGTTTAATTCAGTTAAGTAGTTAGGAATGCTAGCGTTCCCTCATCCTACTGTCTTAGCTAATTGTTATTCTTGAATGTTATTTTCAGTTTATGTTAAGTAGAGATGAACTAAGGAAGATATGGTGAGCCTTGGTCCTAGTTTTATCCCCAAAGACTACCTAAAAGTTTCCCTTGGAATGTGTTGAAAGCTGGCTAGTTTCAAAGTACTTACCAGATCTTAGACCATTTTTTTGTTATCTTATGTGTTTTCTTGAAAGTATACCAAGTAAAGCAGAGCTAGGAGAGGTTTTGTGGTGAGCCCTGCTCGCCAGTTTCTTCTCCAACAGTTGCTTTTAAGATTCCCTTTGTTTTTAATATGTTTTCTATTGAAAGTATGTCAAAAGCTGGCTAGTTTCGAAGTACTTACCAAATCTTAAATAACTTTTATGTCTTTCTTAAGTGTATTTCAAAGGCTGGCTATTTTCAAAGTACTTATCAGATCCTAGGCTGCTCTTTATTCTTCATTTGTTCAATTCCCCTTCTTGTTGTATCATTTCATTCCATAAAATCAACTAAAAAGAGATCCTTAGACATAAATGACTTGCCCCATGGACCACTCTTGCCCCTTGTTGTTCCAATTAAACCCTATTGTGACCCCATAGCCCAATGGACTAAAACCTGCAGTTATCTATCTTTTTGGCCGAAGCTTACTCTGATTACTTACAACTTCTCACCTTTGAAACTCTTTCCATTTAGGACTTTCCCTGAAACAATTATCATGCTCAACCATCCAAAAACAAAACAAAACCCTCGGACTTCATAACTAGCCTAATATCATTACCAAAAGATTTTGAAGATAAATCCATCTTTGCACTTACTGGAGAGATCCCTCTCCGGATTCAAGAGGGCTAGATCCTAGAATCCCAAAGTGGTTGAAATGATGTTCTCCCTGCAGTCAGAATTTTGCCAATCTTGCTAATTACAGGGACCTAACATGAAGAACAAAAAGGTATGATCAATAATGCAGTAATATATAGAGGTAATAAGAGTAAACAATCTCAGTTAATATGTAACTAATAAATAGTGAAAGAAACATAGACAAAAACAACATGAAACTGAGACAACTACCCACTTAAAGAGATCTCACTGTATCTTACTGTATTGTATATAGGGCTTGCTCCTTTATCCAGAAATCAATGAAAAAATCTATGCACCATGCTTATAAGCAAGAGCATATGCAAACAAGATTAGGAAAACAAAAAAATTATGAAATTACTGTCCAAATAGTCCTAGTCGAGGGCTACCCCGGGCAGTGGAATAGGCTAAAACCATTCAAATACGACTACTTTAGGTCCAACTGACTGTTTGACTATAAGCAGTAAGCATTCCCTATCTTGTGGTAATGTCTGGGGATGTTCCGATGGAATATAAACAAACTCTATATCTCTGGAAGCATAAGGAGGAAGATGTAAAAACTAAGCTCTATAACCTAAAGTAGTCAGGGTGTCAGAATAGCCCAGAGTTTAGAAGGGGGGGGCACCTTATCCTTCTATGGGAAAGCTAATTAGATTTGCAATGGAACTGTTGAAATATTTCAATATGAAAATGAGACTCGTTCAAGTCATATTTTTCTATTGTCATAAATTGGGGCAATTAGTCCCCTGGATTATAATCTTATTGTCTTTGATCTTGACACCGTACTAGACACTAGCTCCATCTTCAAACACTAACCATTGTTGTGGCTTTATTAGTCGTTGCTCGTCTTGTTGTTTTCCAACCCCTGTTGCATACTTTCATACCATAATGTTTGGGTACAACTCTACTCTATATATGGTTATGGGACGATTTCAAACTGGTTTTCGTTTTCTATGAAGGAGCCTTAATATTAAGAGGGAAAATTTTTCCTAAAATGTGCATTGTACAATGACAAAAGCGTGTACTGGACATAAAATTGTGTATATTTGTTTTCAATTAAATGTTGGCTTGTATGGTCGCAGTGCTGTAATATTTCTACTTTCATTTAAGTAACTAGGTTTAATACAAAATAATGTTTCATTGTTATTTCCATATGAAAAGCTAGGAATTTCGTGGTCCTTTTGGATGGATTTATCGTTTTATTTTCTTCTCCTTCATAAAATTATTACTACAATCCTTTACTAGAATTGCATGAATAATTGGAGTTTATTAAAAAACATCTAGAGAGTAGATTTTTTGAGAAATACCTGGAAATTCAGCGCATGGCGAGGAGGCAGGAGACAACGACAGCGTGCACGGCGAGCAGGAAGAGTAGAAAACGAGGCCGCATATCACCAAGGACACAGATAAGAACCTAGACAAAAATTGCAAACACAGAAAATTAGATTTAAAAAATAAATAAATAAAACATAAACAAAAAAATTAACATAGCATAAACCATAAATCATAAACCTTACCTTCTCACCTTCCCTTGCTCCCCTCCTCGCTCTTGCAACAGCGCAACACAAACAGAGTGAGACAACAACATATCAGCGCAATGGTCTTGCAACAACGCAACACAAACAGAGTGAGACAACAACAGAGCAGTGATACAGTAACTAAGCAGCGAGATAGAAACAGAGAAGCGAAATGGTAACAAACTAATTAACCAAAATCTTGTTGCGGTCTCGAGGCAAGTATATTTATAACAAAAAGTTTGGCCAAATTATTTTAAAAAGTTCGTTCGAACTATTAGTTCAGTCGGACTATTAGTTCAGTTGAACTTTTTTTCCGGTTTTCCCATCTTCAGCCAAAAATATATTTACCCATGCCATCAATACGCCGTCAATGTTAACGGCATAATTAGTTCGGCTGAATTAATTTCAAAAATTCGGCTGAAATTTCTAAAATTTCAGCCAAACTATTGGGAAAATAAATTTTCCAAACGTGTTTCTCACGAAAGTGTAACTCACTTTCGTATTTTTACCTGAAGAAATTATTTTAACATTCACGAGGCTAAATATAGTGTATGGGACAGATTGCTCTCCATTTGGCTCTTGTATTCAGCCCATTTCCTGTGAATTCTCACAATAAACACTTCTATTTTCTTGACAAACCCTCACTGAATAGATTATCGCAAGAGCTAGTTTCCAAAATATCAGTGTAACTTATTGTGTTTTCTTTGAAGGCCTCACATTCTAAAATGAAATTCTTTTTTGTTTCCACTTTTCTGCAAGAGAAAAAAATACATACTCTTTCCTCCCACACTTCTTTCGTCTTTTCAAATACCATGTTTCACAACAGAGTTGATAAGAATTAGTCCTTAGTTGAGCAATAATAATTTTGTCTCTCCAAAAAATATTGGCCCGTATGTACCATTTTTTTTTATGATTATGAGTGGGATTAAACTCTTCAATATAGTACTTTTTCTTTCTCCCTAGCTTCTTCTTCGAAGTATGTTTGTGGAACTTATCCATAACAAAAGCTTTTACCTCTTCATTGTTTGTGGGACACAAGCTCAAGCAAATACCCCATTTACTATACCATTTGTTATTTTGCCACATCCAAGTCTTATTTCTTTTGCACAATATTTCATTAAACACAACCTTAGGTCATTTGCACAATATTTCATTAAACACAACCTTAGGTCATTTTCCCTCTTCCATTTGCTCAATTATTTTTTATACCTTATGAATCGCACCATAAAAATTGCTTCAATAGGAGCAATCCCTATTTCACTAAAAATAGAAGATAGCATAAGGAACTGCACCTTTAATTTTGAATTTTTTTGTAATCAAACACTTCCAAATTTTCTCAATTTGTTTGCATTGCATGTCAGATGTACTGCTGGCCCACAATTCACCACCGTAGAGAATCACCAAAATCACTAAAATCCCAAGACTCTTTTTTAAAAGTACATCACCAAATACTATTACACATGGACTAATAGACAAGGGAAAATATTTGGCATGTATATAATTACAATCACAACATAGAATAATCTAGGATATTGTATCTGTACATAAGGTATTGTAATTATAAGAGTGACAAAGCATGTAAGCGTGCCTCTTTTTTATTTCGTAGTGAGACATAGGAAGTATCCTTCATCTTTTCATAGCATTCAAAGGATAACGATGGTACTATTCACATTCCTTCTAGAGTAGTGGTGTGTTACATTGTTGTGGAGGTCAAGCCTTAACATTCAGTATTACCAATGTCAACGGTAGCACTTATTAAGGCCATTCCTTGAGATTTATGTATAGTTAGCGCCCAAGCCATCTTAAGGGGAGTTTGTTTACTTCGTTGTATGGGTGGTATTGGTACATATTTTGGTTGTTTTTTGTCCCATGGAGGTCCAAATTATTTATCAAATTTCATAACAACATAAAATGGTAAATTTGGAGGGTTATGTCCTGGTGCATATACAATTTGCATGACTACTCCGAGAGCACCATTGATTAATCCTTCTTAGACCCATAAATTGCAAGATAGCATAACTTGTTGGCCTACATAGAGAAATGTCTGTTTTTCAAATTTTTCATCATCTTGTTGGTGTGCTTATAAGCCATTTTTGAATTCTCCAAAGGTTTCGTGCAATTGGCATATGAAATGATTCAATCATGGATTTATTATGGTTATCAACAAGAATGTTTTGGCAAATATGTGGATTGAAGTGTCAAATATTTGGAGTTTTTCAATCGACAATAATATGTTAGTTCTTTAATGAAGGAGGGTCCAATCATTTATTATTGGTGTATCACTGTGAATGTTTGAAATCATCTGGTGGAAGCGACCCTGGGTGCTGAGAAGTCCTTGTTGTCCAAACAATGTTTGTAAATTGATTACCGTGGTAACGTTTGTCCATAAATTCCTCACTGGAGTTTCACCTACATAAAGAGGTTTTTCTATTATTGCTGGAAGTTGAGCCAAATCCACGCTAATAATTGTTGAGTGGTTACCAAAGGAGCAGTGGTTTGTTTCTAGAAATGCCTCACAAAAATGACCCTTTATCTCGACAAACAATTTAGAGCCTATGAAAATCATCTCATCAATTAGAATGTACTGAATACCTTTCATTTCTTCTTGGAACATTATAATGGATTGAGCGCTTAAAGGTTTCATTTCTTTGATAGGAATTCGAAGCCCTGAATGTACAATGGTTGCATGTATGATAAATGTTGCAACACCAGTAAGGGCAAGAAGAAGTATTGGGCTAAGGCCAATTATTGTTCTAGAATATAGTGCCTCTTTGATGTGGCTTATCAAGTAGGATTTTCTTATGCCTTCAGTTCCTTGGATGATCATATTTAATGGATCTTTTGGCTCTGACGCTTCTGAATGTTTCATGACTATGTCCAATGAATGTTGTAGATTTGTAGATAGTGTGTTTCTAAAAGGACATATGGGATCTTGTTGTTGTATGACTTCCCCTTTCCTTCGATTGTAGTTGATTAATTTTGGTGAAACGTTAAATGTATCTTCAGATACTTCTAGTTGATCCCATAGGTGGGAATTTTCGATTCCTCAGAGGCCTAGCATGTCAAGAGAGCTAAATTGGTTATTCCCTGTAGGGACCAATCTTGATAAATCTTGCCATTCATTCATCTCCATATCTGATTTCGTGTTAATATTGGTAGGTTCTTCCTCATATGGTTGGTCATCAAGAGTGATAATAGGGATTTGATTAGCATGCCATGCATGGTAGTCATTTCTTATACTCTCCCAATTAGCCAAAATATCTTCTTCAGAAAGACATATGTCTTTAGGGAAAGAGAGAAAGGGTTTATATACGAGTATTTCACTCCAATACAAATCAACAAAGGTATTAGAATATGTGTTTGGTATTATAGTAAAAAGTGGCCATACATGGAAAATTGTGGGGATGTGCTTTTTTTTCACTTTTGATATTTTCATGCTTGGTAATATGTCGAATATTTTGCAAGATCAAGAACACGGATAACATCCATGAAAGTAGGACAAGTCAAATATGCATCGATGAAGGTAGACCTGACAAGAAATAATACAATTCATGAGAGACTCGATGAAATATATGGCAACCAACATTTAGTTTTGTGAAGGTGCGGCTACATGTGACAAGGGGAAACTTTTGGAGCATATGGAAAGTTTCATGTGCACTAATGTCCTAATCTACAATTGCTTTTGAGTGAAAGTGTAAATAGGCATTTGAGGCAGGATCAGTTGGATGTGATGCAGTTGCAATTATGGTTATGATATGGTGGTAGGTCTTAGATCTCCCTCTGCTTTGGAAGTGTATTTGGAAATGTATCTTACAACTGCATGACAGGAGAGAATGGGTTTGCAGTCTACATATTCTCTCCATTTTTGACGTATTTTAGGATTATGGATGTTCAGGCACTTGTCATTGCATGTTGGATGATATATATTTTGGCCTATTTCATCAATGTAGATTTATGATTCCATTTTCACCTTCCAAGGTAACTTATACCTACATTCAAAGATAGACCCTTTTTTGTGTAGACATGTTTTGTTAGTGCATTTTGTATGTCTTTGAAATCTATTCAATATTTCATCATAGTCTTGAATTGGGTTGGTTGTAAATATCTCTTATGTATCTAACAAGTGAGACCCATCTTCAATGGATTTATGCATAGCCATGTGTGTGCCATGGTCTCTTCTAGGATTCCAAGTTGTAACACAATTATCAAAGAAACTCTTTGCATTATTGATTTGGTTTGGGTCATCCCAATCCATTGTTTCCATGTTTGGATCATCAACAAGCCATAGGAAACCATGTATATCTGTAAAGTCTCGATGTTTCCATTCATACCTACAAAATTAATATCAAACTAGTAGTAGAAATGATAAATTCTTGAGGTTAAGTAGAGGTATTTTGAAGTATTATAGTTTATGTACCTGTACCAATAGTCTGTAGCATGCATATCTTTTTGCAGTATCTCTTCTTGGAATATTGAAAACCTTTTGTACCCCACTGCTGGTGAAGCATTGGATCAACAATTTTCCCTGATGCATAAGTGAATGCAAGTCTGGACATTTTTTATCTGCTGCAATGAGAGTGAAAAATAATGTCGGGCATTGAAGTTCTATGATCATTGTTGTTAGCTCAATCCTTCCTATGGTCTTGTATTCTTTAGTCCCATGAAGGTGTGCTCCGAAACGCATGACATGTTCTGGTAGATTATCTGGAGGAAATTCTTTGAGATGGGAACACAATTCTTCATTTGTGGTTGGTGTATTACGCTCTTGCCTTCGCTTGACAAAGAAGGTAGTTGTTTCTTAACTTCAATGACACATAATCAAAGTATAAAGGTAATATATAAATCGAGGATGGCTACCACACCTATTTTCATGGTATCTCATTAAGTGTACAACATAGCTATCAAGTGGGATGTTCTTCATGCATCGTTGGTGAGGAAGGACATCACTAGTTGGTAAAAGAGTTGGAAATTCCATGTCAAATAGACCCTATGTTTTGTACTCATTGGTTAGTGATAGACCAAATTTTGGCCATGCAATAATATCTGGTGGAGCATTGTTTGTAGTATGAACAAATGCTTTTATTTTTTTCCATTTCTCGTTATGTGTTAGGAAATCTAAATGGAAAGGAAGACATTGATTGCTTCTCATGGCTAAGGGCATGATCTGTTATATCTGTGGTATTTGACCTTGCGGTGTAAGAATTGTAGGATTCTACAAACATAGAGTTGAGGTGAGAGGAGACATTGGTGCAAGTTTCTCGAAGAGATGAAATCGAGTTTAGATCTAATTGGAAATCATTGTAATATTTGTCAAGTTACATATTATATAACTAGACATTCATGACATGAGATTTCGTGACATAACAATCATAACATTTTCCCTTTCCTCCAGGTCCCTTGAAAAGCAAGATGTCAATATATGAAAGAAGATGTGGAAGGTGAGTTGTTATTTGGGAAATTTGTTGTGGGAAACTAATATTATGGACACTATATTTGTATTGACCACCTCGACCATGCCTAACTTCCAATATGGGGCTAATTCAAGAAATTAGAATCTCCTCAACTTGAGTTTGTATTTATAGGACTTCGAGTTGGTCACCAGGAGCTATATTGTTCCATTTGGAGAATCGATGGATATTTGTTTCTCTATGGAATTCATTAAAAATTTTCCCATCAGGAGTTGGGCGACAAATAATGTTAGGGTATGATTCCATACATGTAGTACATGTGTGTATGTTAGACAAAGCATCAATACATTTTCAAAAATATTTGGAAGCATTTGTGTGGCTATAGTGTTTGAAAACATGTGTTGGTAAATCCATAAGAGGTGGTTCTTGTCCTGTGTGTGGAGTCTCTCTAGGTCTCTTAATTTCTTTTTCTCAACATATTTTATCATATGTTTTTCATTTTGTTGGTTCCTCGATGAAGATAGAGTTGTATTAATCGGGTCAACATTTTTTCTAGTGGGAGTTCCATGATTCCATTTAGTTCTATTTTCTTGGTTTATTTATAGATAATGGATTAGATGTCAGTGCCAATTGTACATGTTTTTGGTGGGAAGTGCGATTTGTGAAGGTGTTATGTGTGAAATAGTTGATGTCATGCTGTGTTGAAAGAGAACAAGCCTCTGTAATAATATTGAGATTTCTGTACTTGTGGTATATGTTGTTGTTGTTTGGAATAGGGGTCCATTTTTGGCCAATTGGAAAGAATTTATTTGAAATTTTTTTGGGTGATGTAAAGTGTCATCATTTCCATCATATACCTCTATTTGATATGTTTGAATTTTTTAATTTTCCACATTTTCACTTGCACTAGATGACATTACCTGTAAGAGAAACAAGGAACAAGTTCTAATTAGAACAAATAAATATTGATAACACATTTCATAGGTTTGATAACATTTTTTTGTATGTGGATTTGCAAAATATTTAAAAAAATTGTTAGATTTAATTTTAGAATATGTATAAATGAATGAGGAAGTTGGGATTTTTTTTCCATAGCGCTGCTACAATGGAGGAAAAAGGCTGAAACATAGGAACTTTAATGTGTATATAGAAAAGAGTACAAAATTACAGAATGTTGTTTGGAAGGAACAACGAGACCAATTTACATTCACTATAGGTTTTTTTCCATTGAAATGATACAATGGATGAAAGAGCCTCAAACGATAAACAATTTATGTAATATCTATATGGAAAAGAGTACAAAAATTACAAAATAGATCACTTCACATTCACTATTTAGTCAATAATCCTGGGATGGGGATTTCATCTTTTGGCTTTGGTAAGTGTTCCATTTTATCACATGAAAGGACAATGCATTTGATTTTTTTTTCATTAGCAAATGTTACTTCATTCACTACTAGTTTGAACAAGTAATTGTTAAAGAACAACTTGGCAAAAATTTATGTGATTTTTTTATTGTTCCCCTCATAGCCATATTCAGATAACTTCTCGTCAACAACACCTACAATTTTTTCTACAGCTTCTTGAAATACAGTAACATTAATTTTTCTTGTTTGGTCTTCAATGATGAACTGGGAAATGTACCTATACTCACATTCAAAGGCATGCTGATTCAATACATTCAACAATTCCAAACACAATCCTCAATAAGTGTGAGGTTTTCTTTGCACGTCCGATATTTAAATGCAAGTGGGCATGCAGTGTACCAACAATTTTTTTCATTTATAGAAGAAATAGTTTCCTCAACCAAAATGAATGTAGGGGTTTGGACCTTTTCCAATCCCCTCATTTTCTGTGTTGACCAAGTGCTTTTGAGTGGAAGGGTGCCCGCCTAAAGCTCCATGTGCGGACAATGAGTGTCAAGTAGAATTTGTCAATGGATTCTCGAACCAGGTTTTCAAATCTCGTGCTTCTTTGAGAATAGTATTGATGGAAATTTGGGATGTGAAAGTTGTAGTAATTGATATCCTATTAAATTTAGTTACTTTTCCAACCTTGAGAGAGATAATTGGAAATCTATTTGAGATAGAATATTGTTCAAGGTTATTTTTGTTACATAATATTCCCCATACTATGAGATCTATGCTATAACCTAACATGTCCTTTAGTTGGAGAGTTATCTTATGTGTCTCCATTCCATTCTTTCTCATGATGGTTACTAAAGGGCTAATGTAAATAGTAATTCCAATAATATCAACTATACCATTGTTGGCTAATGTTGGTACCTTATTAATAGGAGTAAACAAAAAGTTGTGGATTGGTATTGAATGTTCATCCTCAAAATAATATTCTATGGTCGAGTGTTGAAATTTGCAACAAAAAATATTGAAAATTACAATAAGAAGAGGCTTCTAATTTAATTTTCCCTTAATTAAATTAGAATTTTGATTCTATGGTCGAGTGTTGAAATTTGCAACAAAAATATTGAAAATTACAATAAGAAGAGGCTTCTAATTTAATTTTCCCTTAATTAAATTAGAAGAAAATTGTAATTCCACCTCACATGACAACTTGTGCGAGTTAACTAAGTCAAGAAGACTTGGTCAACTCAGTGAATTCGAGTTGAGGGTCAAACTATAGGCATGTAGAATTATCACTAAGTTTTAGGGGGTCCAGTTACAATTTATTTTGAGCTGTAATTATTTAACTTAATGATTTGAGTTAAAATCAGTTTAAATAATTATAACTGATGGAGGAACTAGTGAGAGGTCCAATGAATTAAATCTAATTTAATTCACATGCAATGACCTCTCCCTGCCCAACAAGCCTCGGGACTTGGTTGTCGGGCGAAGGGGAGCTACACATAGCTCCCCTTTGCCCAGTGCCCAGGCCACAAGGTTAGCTAGGTGGAGAAGTCGATTCCCAAAATCAACCTCCTCGCCAAGCTAGCCTCAGGGAGGACGAAATTAATTAATTATTTTTTTATTTTTTATTTTTATAATTTTAAATTTCTTAAACTAATTTTAAATTTTTTATAATTTTATTTTAAATTTTTATTTAATTTATTTTTATTTTTATTTTTAAAATTTTATTTTAATTGCTTTAACTTTTTTGTTTAATAATTTATGATTTTTTTGGTTTTTAATTCTTAAATGTTTTTTTAAATACTTTTAAGGTGGTTTTTTTATTTTTGTTTTATTATTATTTTTATTTATTTATTATTGTATTTTTGTAATTATTATTTTTAATTATTTTTAAATAGATTTTTTTTTTAAATATTTTTTTGTTTTTAATTTTTTTCAATTTTCGTTTTTTTTTGTTGTTTAATAATTTTTTTTTAATTATTAATTTCAGTATTTTTAATTATGTTTTATAATTTTTTAATGTTTTTTTTTATTTGTTTTAATTTTATTTATCTCATCAATATTATTTTTTTTTAAATTTTTCTTAAATTATGTTTTTTTAAAATGTTTTCTTTTATTTCAAATTTAGTTTTGATGTTTTTGTTTTTTATTTTTATTTTGATCTTTAGTTAATTTTGTTTTTTGTTTTTTCTAATATTTTATGTTTGATTTTTTTTTTTTTTTTTGTCTTTTTCATATATTTTTTATATTGTATTTTTTTAGTCTTGTTTTTTAATTTTTTTTTATGTTAAAATATATTTATTTATTTACTTGTTTTTATATTTTTAATTTTTTTGTTTTTTTGTTTTTGTTTTTGTTTTTTTTTATTTTTGCAATGTTTTCATATTCTTAATATATTTAATTGGATATATATGTCAAAATAAAAAAATATGTAGAGGTAATAAGTCTAAAAGAATAATTTTTTGTTGATGGTGTATTTTCTAAGTGGTCGATAGGATTTATTTTTTGCATAATGTTTAATATGTTTATCAGATTAGATTGATTAAATTCAAAAGAAATGTAATTTAATATTAAATTATTACTATTATTATTATTATATATGAAAATAAAATTAATATATATATATTTCTTAATGATGAAACATAGGTTTTAAAAAACAATTTGCAAATTTCAAAATCTTAAAATTATTTAAAAATAAAACATTTACACAAATTTCTAAATATTTACACAAATTTGTTTTGTAAAGTTGTTCATTCATCATCACTGAAGTGTTTTCTATCGAGTGATTTCAATACATTATATAAAAAAACATTATATTTAATAAATTGTTATTAATATGATAAACTTAAAATAAATATAAATTAATATAAATAAGTTGTCTTAGGCTAAGATTTGAAAAAAAATATACTTTTAGCCTTTAAAATTAAAATTACTCTTGGAATAATAAATCTTTCATTTACTTCATTTAAAAAAAATTCTTTAGTCATATAATTATTCTATAATTTCATAGTTCAAATATGTTAAAAACTTAATATATTTGAATCCATGGTTGGAAACTTGTGAGAATATTAAGGTTTTTCTGAGCTATGGTATTTTATCTTTAATGTTATGGTTAAAAAAAATTACAATTTTAGGGTTTTTTGGAGTCAAGATATTTTATCTTTAACAAGATGGATGAAAATTGTTGGAAATTACAAGGCATTGAGACATGATATTTTAATCTTTAACATCATATATCAAAATTGTTGAAACTTTACGATTATTCAAAGTCCTAATATTTTATCTTTAATTCCATTGTTAAAAAGTGTCAAAATTATGACCCGGTTTCTTTCTGTTATTCCAAAATCAACACTTTTTTTTTCGAGGGTGTTTTTTCAATCCTTTTTTCAAGAAAAAAATTGGCTTTTAGCATAATTTAAAAAAAATGTTGAAATTTAACCCTAAAAAAAGTGCATTCTAGAATACACACTTTTTGTTTTTGGGGTGGTTTTTCATGTTTTTTGAGTTTTTTTGAGCTAGAGTTCTCGTTTTGAGGTAATAGTTCTTGTTTCATCGGTAACTTTGTTATGTTTCAAAATGGAAACAAATAGAAACAATTTTTGTCATTCATGGAAACAAATGGTTTCAACCTTCATACTGCAACAAAAACTAACAACTAACTTTGGCTTTGTGCTAGATCACTTTTGGACAAATTTGCCAATTGCAAGAATTAGATTTTATGTCTTTGATGCTTATCAGACAGACCATCATGCCATTTATCTTACAATCCAAATGATATTAGATTGAATAATTACTGAGGTTATAAATATATTTCTTGCTATCATTTCTGACAACATTTTTAAATACATAAACTTTTATCTATGTGATAGGTTCCTTAATAGTTAGATTCTTGTTACCTATGAACTCATCATTATTTAATACAAACTATATAATGGTGAGTGGTTGACATGGAATCAAACATGTTTTCCAATAAAATATATTGCATTTATTTATTTTTACCTATATGGCTGAGAAATGTGCATTGAAGAACATGAAAGCTTGTGATACAATGCTTTCAATAATGTGCCAAGGTAACTAGTTTTTGTTTCTTTCCTAACCATAGTTTTTATTCTATTATTCTGCATATTGTAGGCTTGTTCCCCCTTGATAAGCGCAATATTGATTTGAAATATTTTTTTGCATTAACCATGATTCCAATTTGTCAAGATAGATCATTAATTCAATTGTCTTTTTCCAAGACAACAAACTCCAAAATAGTCCAAAATAGCAATATGGACGCTTACAACACATCAACTGTAAACTCTAAGATTGGATATCAACAAACAATGCTAGAACATGACACAAAATGGTCATATTTCACTTTGATTTTAGTTTCATTTTTTTTAAGAGGTTATTTTTCTAGGAATGCATTCCTCTTTAACAAACAAATTTCCTTTTCAAATATGCAAATGTAAGAAAATGAAACCACAACCCCGCTCAGTTATCCATAACTCATCTAGATGGCTCACAAATGTTTTTGAAGACAATTTACTTGCAGTATATGGCCCAAGCCTTAACAAAAATTCAAATTTATTTTTAAAGAGCCAATTACTTCATGTTTATTGTACTCACAAAGATGGGAAAATGAAAATAACAATAAACATAAATAGTAATTTAATAAAATGTTTTAACAATTTTTTAAAACTAGGAAATAATTTTTGTATCAAAGCTTTGCAATCAGAACCAAAATAATATATGAGAGAGGTGATTCCTAATATTTCATTCTCTTCTAGAAAGTACCGTAGTGGAAAAGATACCACAAGTTTTCAAAATCCATATATTTGCATAAGATAGCATGATACAAGGGATCATTATGTCACCTAACACATATGCAATTGGTTATGTGGCAACAATAGTCATAGGCTACCAACAAAACAACATACTTCTTGAAGGTACTATCAAAGATATTGAAACAACAAATAATATTGTAATTGTAAATTTGATATTGCAATGAAAAATTTTCTTATTTTTTCTACATAAATTAAAAAAACAGATATTCTATTGCATTTCTTAGTTCTATGTCTACTCATTCATTAACATGCATGCATACAGTTGTAACTTAATGAAATACATACAGGACAATTTCTGAAAATACAATATGAGCTACAATAGAAAATCACACCACTATACATTTTCAAAAACATTATAAGAATTGTTCCAGGACAAGTTCAGATACTATGTCCTTCTACAACAAGATTTATTGACACTCTCAATGATGAATTTTCCAAGGCATAATTTTTATCTTTTTTTGAATAAAAAACACAACTTTTTTCTCAAGCTTTTTCCCTTTTAACTAGAATATGTTTCATGTTTTTTTTTCCGAAATTTATATCTTTCTTTTGGAAGATATTTTGGGTTGATAGATCCCATTGACCTTTGAAATAGGTACAAGGTGCATTATGGCCAAAAAATGTGTTTTCTCCGTCATTTCAAAAAATATGCTGCAGTTGCAAACAACCTATGATTTCGCTTTCATCTGAATATGCAATTTGTAAAGAAAACACAATATGAAGATAGAAACATAATGTTGACTACATATTAGACATCAATAATGGAAAAATAGAATTCATGTTGCAAATGCCAGAACTAGAAAAATATTATCCACTGATTTCTGCAACAATTTTTGAATGATATGGAGATAACATTTTATCAATAATTTTCCACTTAGGTGGGTTTTGTGTCAAAGGGATTTTGGCTCTGATAGTTGACAACATTTTTTATTCTATTGAACCATTGTAATCAACAATAATCTCCAGCAGTGATAATAGATGTAAACATTCTAGTATAAATGATGGTTCACTAATCCCCGGATGCAGGTGAAATGCCTTGAACGTGCAAGGACAGATCCTCCCATGGTCATATTAACAACGCTCTGCAAACCCAGCTCTAACCTGATGCAGACACTCAATTCGTTAATCATTCATAATTGCACTTTGTTGCACTTGACCTCTTTCCATACTTGCATCACACACAACCTCACTTGGACTGTCATTCATCTCATCTACAGGCATGCCACAATCCCTCACCGCATCTACGCTTATGAAACTGGTCTTCAAAAGGCACTCAAGCTCCCCATTCCGCTATCTCTCTCTGCTGCTCCAGTTGGACTCTAGAGCCATTTTTGTTTATTCCTGCGCCAACTCGCCTTTGTTCTAGCTCCCCTACGTGCACTCCCTATTGCGCGCTCCCCCTGACGCGCACACCTTGTTAAACACCCTCCTACAGTGTGCTCCTACCACCATGATCCTCCTTTTTGCACGCCCCCTGCAACGAGCCTCCCGACTGAGTGCCTCCCTGATGAAAGCCCCCCCTCCTATTCCCCTCCCCGTTGCACATTATCTGTGATGTGCTCCCCTATTGCGCGTCCCCCTGTTGTGTGACTGCCTATTGCGCGCCCCCCTCTACGCACCTCTGTTGCACGTTCTCCTGCTTTGCAACTCCCTGCTCTAGTCCCGAATTCCCTTCCTTTGCTCGTCAGCTTCCCCATAGCCCCACGACTGTGTCAAAATCCCACCAAGGGCAACCAAAGAGGCGCATTCTCGAGGCGCTATCATTGTGGTCAATATCAGCGTCTCGAATCCATTGAAGTTTCCTCTATAGGAAACCATGATAGGTAGGTTGCTCAAATTCCTGAATGCACTGAGCAAGAGACTGTCTTAACTCCAGAGAAATAGAGGGGCAGAAGAGGTCCCTGGAAGTCTGCTATAGTGCACTCTGAGTTACCTACTCCACGGAAAACCGAGCTGCTCCCTGTTCGCGTGCCAGTGGAGGAGGAGACATACATTTGGATCATGGATTCAGATGGAGTCTAGACTAGAGTTTTAGATGGAAAGTACCCTATTGCTCCAATCATCCGCACAACCCCCCTGAAGCCCCCGCACGATCCAACAGCTGAGGAAGAGGCCATTAAGTGTGAATATTGATGCCCCATTGAGGAGGAGGACCCTGCTACAGAGGATGATGAAGGCACACCATGACTACACGGTAGCTGAGTTCGTCTATGTGTTTTGTCAACTCAATAAATACTATAGGTATTTTGATTTTATAGGTGTTATGGAACATTTTGTAACATGAATGTTTGACCCTGTTAAGGGGTTGGTTTCCTCCTAGGAGGCAGCCCCAAACCTTTTCTATATTTAAAACTACCAAGGTTGGGATTGGCTAAGCATCGCTTACCATCTCAACACACTTCTTATGTAGAGTTTCTTTTATGATCTAATATAGCTTATCCTAACTTACAAAAACAAAATGCTGGTTCACTAATATATTTATGTGATTTTCTCTTGTTCCATGTTTTGATGAATACATGGGTAAAAAATGTGCTTTCATTTCACCTAATGGTTGACTACACATCAATGTTACCAGTGATTTCAATTGCCCAACTACCTTTTTTCCTTTACATTTTCTTGAAACAAAAGTCATAATGCTAGAAATTGTTTCATGGAGTCTACTATGCCAACAAAAAAATAAATTTTTGACACTTATTTGTTGCAAGGTAAAAAACTACTGCTATATATGTTAAAAAAAAATATTTAAGTGATAAGAACTTTATTGCTAACTTCAGTGTTAAACCCTATAATAGCTTATTGTTTTTTTTTGTTAATATATTTGTCCTTTGGAATTTACAACAGTGTGTTGTGTATTATCTTGACCATACCACCTGTAGTTTGTTCCATTATATTTTTATTGAACCTTAATTTGATATGTAATTAGGAAATTGTTTCTTGATTTTGTATCATGATTTATTGTTATTTTAGCCAAAATTATTGTTGCTGATGTAGTTTGATTTTATTGTTATAATAAACATGTTTTCCTAAAATATGATTAAGTATTATGGTATACAATAAGACATATGTCCTATAATGAATATCAAGAAATGTTCAATATTAATGTTGTGGACATTGATAGCACCACAAATTTGTTTCACTCTGAAAATTCAATATTTGTTTTCGTTAAGAAATTTGAGATAATGTGAAAGAAAAAAATTACCTACTGAGTGCAAATAATTTAAGAGTTAATGTTCATTTGCAAAAATGGTAATCCAAAATTTATTTCAATCTTTTTTGTTCAATTTATGTTGAAACATGGATGCAACTCTTTGTATTATCTCATTTTCTCATAATTGTAGCATATAATCACATGAAAATCATGATTAATTAAAGCCTTGTTTTTCATCCAATGGAAAGGAATCAAAAGAATATGCATAAAACGACCATCAAACTTGGGCTGATTTTTTTAGCAAAAAGTAAAATTTTCTCCTTTAAATAACTCTTTCCATAAATTAAGGGATATTTTATTTTTTTTATATCAAAATCATCACGCTGGAAAATTGCACTGTGGTTATACATATAAGATTTCAAATGCTAAATAAAGAACACAAAAGTATATTGGACCATTTAAATGCATGCTAGAAAAAATAGAGTTTTGCAGATAGGAAAAAGCCTCATATTCAATGATAAGCGTAGGTATGGATGGATTAAAGATAATATGATATATACAAGTCAACATCGATGGAAGGAGTTGATTGAGATGTATGACTCCAGAAGGACTTGTTAACATTGACACAAATTATTTTTTCATTATATGGAATGAAGGTGCATCCCTCAATCCAACTATGGGTTATATAATCGAACGACGAGGATTTATTCATTAAACAAAAATAATTGGATTTAATCATATGTTATATAATAACCACACAACCCAGCTATGCAATATATTCCAAAGAGGAGGGATGAATCCTTTTTAAATTAACTTAACTTCAAGCTTATATATATATATATATATATATATATAAGTGCACAAAGGAACTACAATAGAGAACCCACGAGAACATTCCTCTTACCTTTGTCGTAACTGCATGCTATACTTTATCTCACAACCCCTTTTCATTGTCAAGGTCCCTTTCAATAACTTGTTTTTGTTGGCACAACCACAATCTCAGAACCCTAGACCCCATCCTTTTAATTGAAATACACATGTAGGCATTAATGAATAGGATTGATTGAATTTTGTGACTTCAAAACCTGCTGATGTCGGAAAAATTTATTGTGGCATCATATGGCAGGAAGGAAATCTTCTCAACTCAACTATGGCTTATATAATCCATTTCAAAGGCTTTCTTCATTTAAAAAAACCACCAGATTCAAGTTTGTGTTATATAATCACCACATGACCCAATTATATAATATATGTCAGATGTGAGAAACAAGTCCTTTTTAAAAATGATTGGGTTCATATATATATATATGACAACCGACTCCCCAAACCAAGAGGTTTTTGAACCAAGTCATGTGTGCCTTGTTCCAAAAGTTCTAAGGTAAAATCCTTTGGGGAAGAGATATCTCCTTCTTTCTCTACCAATGTACTCATTATCGCAGTGTTTCTAATTTTTTTCAAATCCTTGCTTGCCAAATCACCCTAATGCTTAAAGGTACATGTTAGTCAAGTATTTTAAATTACATGTGACCTTGGTGCCTTAAAATTCCATGTAATCCTAGTGTTTAAAAGGCCAACCTCATTCGGAAACTCCAGGGGGCGATTATTTTGAGGAATTTTTCTCTTGATGGAAATCCTCCGAACTAAATTTGGATTTGTTCCCCAACCAACATTAATTAATGAACTTCCCTCGTTTTCAAAGGAAATCTAAGTCTTGGGTTTAACTTGTTCTTATTTTAGTGTTGCAAGATTTAACACAACGACCCAATGTGCATTAAACCAAACCTGCAAAACTTGTGCAACAGATTTATAACACTTTTGATAGATTCATGCTCCTCCTTATCAAGATGCCTCCCAATATTTGGATTATTGATCACACAATTCGATCAACGATAAACAATCATCATCGATTCAACTTATAAATGAAATATTTGGATATTAATGGGGTAGGTAATATGTTGTTTGAATTCTTTACCAAGTGCATGGTATGATTATGTGCTTGTAATATTGCATTAAGGAATCCAAGCTTGTTTCAATACGGTTGTACTAACACAATATGTGTTGAGACAGCTGATATGCACTTGAGTGAAAGTGGGTGCTAGTTTTAGTATTATGACTATGATTGTGAGATGATTGTAGGCTATGGCTTGGCTATAAGTATTAGTAAGGTATAATTTCAAATTAATAGACACGTTGTCTTGATGTCTGCAAGATGTGACTGACATGTGTGAGCAGTGGCAAGGAAACATGTTTGGTATTAGCATGGAAAGGTAATAGTTTATTTTTATATATAGATAACAACAGAGTGATGTGATAACATATAATAAGACTCAATTGTAGCAAGATAAAAAGGTAAAATAAAATAATTGGGTGAGAATTCCTTTGGCTATGTTTGGAAATCGTAATTCCAAATGCACAAGTTCTTTACATGAATAAAAAAAAATTCTTAACCTTAATCTTGACTGACATAATGTGGATATGTGTTATATGCATATGTGTTTGACAGGTTATTATCTTAAGGTTGATATTTGAGATAATAGGTTGAGTTATAATCTTGTATATGCATGAATAAAATCATGAGCTAATGTTGCATGACGTAAGGAATCAAACGGAAAAAGAGATGTCCATAGATCTTGAAGAAGGCTCGGGATGAGCTATCACTCATGAACTCTTGGAAGAACTGGGAAATCATGGGGGTTGAGTCATGGACTATGTTGGATATCTTGTGTTTTCATAGACTTGTGATTTGTTTGTGTATGATTTGTGGTTTTGATTATGTCTGGTGAATGGCCATGCCAATTTGTTTTTGGTGATGTATTGTTGTTGGTTTTCTTCTTGTTTTCCTTTTGTTCTTGTCTTTTATGTTTTGAGAGTCTTGGGAATTGGTTGGGAAAGAGGAAATTTAATGGAGAATGATAAAATATTTTTGGTACCAAATAGGTAATAAAAGACCTAGATGAATCTCGGTGCATGTATAAGGGCAGCTAAAGGCAAGAATATGACAACGAGATGGATTGGTTGGGTCCACTGGAGTAAATGGATGGTGGCAGGACAATCATGAGAATGATAATAGGAAAGGTAAAGTAAATGGGCTTAAGGTTACATATGCCTTGACTAAGTTGGGAATCGTTGTTCTTAGTGGTGTGTATTTTGTGCACGGACAAAGAGAGTAATCTTAACCTAGACCTTATGATATCTGGTAACTATTTTGTGATCACGATTATTTGATATCTGTATACATATACATGTATGTATGTATGTCATTGTTTGGCAGGGTTTTCAAGGATCATAATTTTGGAGGAATGATTGCTTATGCATGCTATGATGAGGGATACATCAACAAAGTGAAAGCAATGTGATTTGTGGCATGATGGGACAAGTATTTATAAGACACTAAAATCACGGTTTCTTGGTAAGCAAAGTGTGGTATTAGGATGTGCAGTACTAGTGTTGTGTACATGTATCATATGCACTATTGTTTACATATGGTGTTGTGCGCATGTTGCATAGGAAGTACTATGTACATATAATGTTGTGTACATGTTGCATATGTAGTGCTGCTACAGATGGTGCTATGTACATGTCGTATATGGAGTGCTATGTACATATGGTGCTGGGTACATATGGCGATATGTGCATGTCGTATATGCAGTGTTATGTATAGATGGTGTTGTGTACATGTTATATATGCAGTGTTGTGTACATGTTGTACATGTGGTACTGTGTGCGCGTGGTGTTGTGTACACGTTGTGCAAGTGGTGTTTTGTACATGTGGTATTATGTACACGTTGTGTAGGTGGTGTTGCGTACATGTGATTATGTGTACATTGTAAGAACTAGTCCAAGAAAATTTCAGATACTATGTCCTTTTGAAACAATATTTATTGACACTCTCAATGACGTCTTTTCCAAGGCACACTTTTTCTCTTTTGTTGAATAAAAAACACAACTTTTTTCTCAACTTTTTTCCCTTTTAATTACAATATGTTTCATGTTTCCATGCAAAAACTTATATCGTTATTTTGGAAAATATTTTTGGCTGATAGATCCCATTGACCTTTGAAATAGGTACAAGGTCCATTAAGGCAAAAATGTGTTTTCTTTACCATTTCAAAAAATATGTTGCAATTGCTAACAATATACGCTTCCACTTTCATCTGAATGTGCAATTTGTAAAAAATACAATATGCAGCTACAAACATAATGTTGACTGCATATTGGACACCGATGATGGAAAAATAGAATGCATGTTTCAAATGCCACAACTAGAAAAATATTTTCCACCGATTTCTACAAAAATATTTGAACAATACATAGATAACATTTCGTCAACAATTTTCCACTTACGCGGGCTTTGTTTGAAAGGGATTTTTGCTCTGACAATTGACAACATTGTTGATGCTATTGAACCATTATAATCAACATTAACCTCTAGTAATGATATTAGATGTAAACATTCTAGTATAAATATACCTATTGGTAATATATATGTGTGTGTGTGTGTGTAATAGTTTTTTTCTATTGATTCTTTTTCGAAAAAAAAATGTAATTTATTTCTTCGACGATAATGTTGACTAATATATTTATGTGCTTTTCTCTTGTTCAAGGTTTTGATGAATATACGAGTCAAAAATTTGCTTTCAACTAACCTAATGGTTGATTACACAATAATGTTACCAGTGATTGCAATTTCCCAACTACTTTTTTTCCTTTGCATTTTCTTGAAACAAAGCTCATAATGGTAGAAATTTTTTCATGGAGTCTACTATGCCAACAAAAAAAACATATTTTTGATATTTTTTGTTTTAGGGAAAAAACTACTGCTATATTTGTTTAAAAAAAACATTTAAGTGACAAGAGCTTTATTGATAACTTCAGTGTTAAACCCTATAATATCTTATTGTTTTTTTTGTGAATATTTTTGTCTTTTTGGAATAACCAACATTGCGTTGTGTATTATCTTGACCATACCACCTCTAGTATGTTCCATTATATGGTTATTGAACCTTAATTTGATATGTAATTGGAAATTGTTTCTTTATTTTGTACCACAATTCATTGTTATTTTAGCCCAAATTCTTGTGGTTGATGTAGTTTGATTTTGTTGTTATAATAAACATGTTTTCCTAAAATATGGTTAACTACTCTAGTATACGATAGGACATATGTCCTACAATGATTATCAAGAAATGTTCAATATTAATATTTTGGACATTGATAACATCACAAATTTGTTTCACTTTGAAAAATTAATATTTGTTTTCATTAAGAAACTTTAGATAATGTGAAAGACAAAAATTACCTACTGAGTGAAAATTATTTAAGAGTTAATCTTCGTTTGGCAAACTGGTAATCCAAAATTTCTTTTAATATTTTTTGTTCGATTTATGTTGAAACATGGATGCAAATCTTTGTATTATCTCATTTGCTCATAATTGTAGCCTATAATCACATGAAAATCACGATTAATTAAATGTTGAAAATGGAAACAAGAAATATTGAAAATGGCACGGAGAAAGATTCTAATTTAATGTTCCCTTCAATTAAATTAGAAGAAAATTGTAATTCCACATCACATGACAAATTGTATGAGTTAACTAAGTTAGTTTTACTTGGTTTAGTTAATTCGAGTTGACAGCCTAACTTGAGTCATGTAGAGTGGTTCCTAAATTTTAGGAGCCTGGGTTGAGTTTAATTTGAGTTGTGATAATTTAATTTAGTTAAAAACTTAGTTAAAGTTAGTTAAAATAGTTCCAATAGTTGGAGGAACTAGTGAGAGGTATAGTAGTGAGTTATGCACTCTATGATCAATCATTTAACTAATGATTTAGCCATAAATAAATCATCCATGGCAGAACTGAGAGTTACCCAGTTGAGCATTAGGGGAATTTTGATTTCTAAAATGGGCCTCCTAAGGAAATTATAAAATAATAGTGGAAAAAATCTAATAAGATTTGATGACATCATCAAATTTTAGAGGGAAAAATGGAAAAACTATTTTTTCAACTCATATTTTCAACTTATCTCCCAAAGTTTTTACTCAAATTTCGAGCAGGAGTACTCGTTGGATGCGAAATTTAATTCCCCATCCAAGGAGTACCCATGTTGCATACTTTCGATGGGTCCTACTACACGAAAAATGAGAAATACATAAAAAAACGTGATTACAATCACCTTTTTTATGTATTTCTCATTTTTCGTGTAGTAGAGTTCATCGAAAGTATGCAACATGGGTACTCCTTGGATGAGGAATTAAATTTCACATCCAACAAGTACTCCCACTCGAAATTTGAGTAAAAATTTTGGGAGATAAGTTGAAAATACGAGTTGAAAAAGTAGTTTTATTATTTTATTATTTTTTGATATTTTTACCCTTTTATTTAAAAAATGGTGAATCATCCCCCATGGTTGACATCATCATCTTGAATCCTATTGGTTGTTATAAAGTTTATTTTTGTTGTACATTTTTCTTAGGAGGCCCATTTTAGACCTCAAAATTTCCCTAATGGATTATATTCAAGGGAAGTATATTATCAGTTATATAATCATCCAAATTATACAGGTGGTGCATGCAGTCAAAGGAAGGCTCTAGATGGACTGCGCAATATTGGATGAGGATTTCCTTAATTAATAGGGGCTAATTACCCAAGGAAACAACACAAGGAAGTAGGAGCTTGTAAGGCTAGGAAATTGGCTAACTGTTGGCGACAGTCTGTCTAGGAAATAGTGAGACAGATTGAGATAGTGCATAAGTTTCTCAGAATAGCATTGTAATCTTCTCATATTTTCTGAATAATGCAATATATAGATAGCAGGTTTGTTAGTTGTGGCTTTCCCAAGGTAATCATTGTGTAATGTGTTGATTGAATTCTTTCTCTTGTATACTTTGTGATTTTGTGATCATTTAAATTGGTTTCTGCAATTTGTAGAGTAGATTCAATTCTATTGTTTTAGAAAATTACAATTAGAAGTTTGAATCTACCTAAATTTTCTATATCAAAGTTTTATTTTTCATCTAATGGAAAGGAATGAAAATATTATATATAAAACGACAATCAAACTTGAGCTAATTTTTTGATTAATAGGTAATTTTTTTGTCTTTAAATAACTCTTTGCATAAATTAGGCGATATTTTATTTTGTTTATATAAAAATCATTACTCTCAAAAATTGCATTGTGCTTATACATATAAGTCTTCAAATTTAAATTAAGAATGAAAAAGTATGTTGGATCATTTAAATGCATGCTAGAATAGAGGGAGTTTTGTAGATAGGAAAAAGCTTTATATTCAATGATAAGCGTAGGTATGGATGGATTAGATAATTCATATATACAAGTAGGCATGGGTGGAAGGAATTGATTGAGAGGTATGATTCCAGAAGGACCTGTTAACACTCACAAAATTGATTGTTTCATTATATGGAAGGAAGGTTCTTTCCTCATTCCAACTATGGGTTATATAATCTAACTACGATGATTTCTTCATTAAATAAAAATAATCGTGTTTAAGCCTATGATATGTAAGCACCAAAAAACCCAACTATGTAATGTATTCTAAAGAGGAGGGATGAATCCTTTTTAAATCCACCAAGTTCAAGATTGTATATATATATAAGTGCAAGAAGGAAAAACAACAGAGAACCCGCGAGAATATTCCTCTTACATTTTTACTAACCATAGGATATACTTTAGCTCACAACCCCTTTTATTTGTTAAGGCCCCTTTCAATATCTCATGTTTCTAGGCACAACCACACTCTCAGAACCCTAGAACCCATCCTTTTAATTGAAATACACATGTAGGCATCAATGAATGGGATTGATTGAGTTTTGTGACTTCAAAACATGTTGATTTCGGGAAAACTTACCGTGGCATCATAAGGTAGGAAGGCAATCCTCTCAACCTATCCATGGCTTATATAATCCAAGTCAAAGGGTTTCTTCATTAAATAAAAACTACCAGTTTCAAGTTTGAGTTATATAATCACCACATGACCCAATTATATAATATATTTCAAAGGTGAGGGACACATCATTTTTAAAAATCACCATGTTTAAGCCCATATACATATACATACATACATACATAAATACACACACACACACACACACACACACACACACACACACACACACACACACATATATATATATATATATTCATGCAGAGGGGTTCAATATAGAACCCAACAGAAAATTCATCTTACCTTTGTCTTAATTGTAGCATAAACTTTAGGTTGCAACCCAAATTAATTTTCGAACTCCCTTTCAATAGCAGTTGTTCCTGTGGTTATAGACATGATATATGAACCTACCAGACCACAACCTTTTTATATTGTACATGCTTTCAAAACTTGTAGGAAAAAAAATCTAGGGGACGAAGATTCCTCTCTATCAATTGCTCAACTGTCTTCTGTTTACATCAACTGACAACACAAGTCCCCAAACCACGAGGTTTTTAAACCGAGTCACTTATGCCTTGTTCCAAAATTTCCAGGGCAAAATCTTCTCGGGAAGAGATATTTCCTTCTTTCTCTACCAATGTACTCATTATCCCAGTGTTTCTAAAGTCTGTCAAATCCTTCCTTGGCAGATCACCCTAATGCTTAAAGGTACATGTCAATCCAGTATTTTAAATGAATGCGACCATAGTGCCTTAAAATTCCATGTCATCCCAATATTTAAAAGGACATCCTTGTTTGGAAACTCCAAGGGGAGATTATTTCGAGAAATTTGTATCTTGATGGAAATCCTCCAAAAGAACTTTGGATTTGTTCCTCGACCGCCATTAATTAATGAACTTCCGTTGTTTTCAAAGGAAATCTACGTCTCGAGTTTAATTGTTCTTAGTGTAGTGTTGAAATATTTAACACAAAAACCCAATGTGCATTCAATCATCCCTGCAAAACTTGTGCAACACCTTTGTAACACTTGCAATAGATTCATGATCCTCCTTATCAAGATGCCTCCCAATATTTGGATTAATGATCACACAATTCTAGATCAAAGATCAAAATTCATCATCGTTACAACTTATAAAGGGAATTGTTGGTCCTATTCAAAGGATTTGCAACTTTCTACACTCTATTCCTGCACATATCCTCGAATTTCTCTCTCTTTTGAGCTTTAATCTTGCCCAACCTACATCAACCGCGTGTTCAATGCAAATTACAAGAATAACACAAACAAAGGGTATTTGCAATAATGAACAAGTTTTTTAGAATTACTTAATCATTTGAACTAGAGTGCTCTCTTATTAACAAATAATTTCCATAATCCCATTTTGGCCATTTTGATCATACTTGGCATTCACGCTTAATGTTCTCTACTTGCCTCTCCAATCCCTCCCTATGTTCTGTAGATGCCCTTGGACTTACAAATTATACAAAAGGAGCCTGAAGTAGAATTAGTTCAGATACAATATTCTCTTAACTAATAATCCCTAGGTCCACAAAATACTCGAGATATCACTTTAGGATCCCTCCAAATCCTGACAACTCTCAACATACAGTATCATAGGCATATTCAATTAAACCCATTACAATGATATAATATTTATAGGATTGCTAAGAACATAGAAAATTGAGTCAATTAGTATGTTCTAGATCTGCAGAATCCTTGAGAGATCACTTTAGGATGTCTCCAAATCATCACAACTCTTAATATCCATTTCCATAAGTAGATCTAATTACACACTAATTATAATAATACAATACTTTCTAGAATTTCCCTTAAAAAATAGAAAATCACAAATAAGTAATAATTAGGGAATCAAATCCCTTAGTAAATGAAACACCCATAGATCGAGTCAAAAGTTATTTTTTGAATTTGTAGGTGAGATGCTTCTGCATTACCTAATATACAAGGTGTAAAAGACAACCTTTGGATTGCTAGTGGCAAAAATGCTTTGACATACACAAGTTGGCATGTTATTGTTGCATGTGTAACCATAATATAAATATGATGTATTAAACTCTGTGTAGATTAAAGTTACTTTATATATATAATATATATTAATAGTTTAAAAAACTAATTTCTCTATGATTTTTTAATATTATATTATTATGTCATATCATTTTATTAGTATTTAACTCTTTATTTTTATTGGGAATTTTTTCTCTATTTTATGAGTTGGTATTAGTATTTAACTCTTTATTTTTAAAGGGAATTTTTTCTATATTTTATATTTGTTGGTGTAATAGAAGTTATGATGTCTAAATGGCCCAAGCTTTGTTTCTACTTGTTATTTTATTAGTATTTACTTTATTATTTCTTCTAAATTAGTTTGGTAAAACTAATTAAAATGACATTGCAACTAATTGGTAATAAAATATCAATTGGCATTCCACATTATTGTTGTTGTGTATTTTAATTTATCCTCCTTAAAAACATGAATTATTTTTCATTTAGATATATTGACAAAAATATTTATATATTTTAAGAAAGAATTAGCTAATGAAAAGTATCTCGGAGTAATCTTAAATGCACAATTTAAAAGGCAATAATGAACAATTCAAGCTTTAAAAAAATTCATGCGAATGAAAATATCTCTCTATGACTATTGAAAATAAAAAACGACATAGCTTCAATCATTACGAGAAGTTTACATAACATAAATTTAGCATAGATCAGCAGACGCAACCACAACCTTGAAACCTCAAACCCTGACCATTTTCTATTGTGCGTGTTTCCAAAATGCTCGGGGTGGTAGAGATTCTCCTCTATCAAATACTAGACTATCTTTCGTTTCCCTTGAGTGACAACCCCTGACGCCGGACCTCAGTTTTCTTAAACAAATTCACTTACGCCTCGTTGCAAAACTTCTAAGGTATTAACATGAAAAAAGCGTATTTGTAACAATGAACATGACACTTGTTAAAATTGCTCAATCATTCGAATTAGAGTGCTCTCTTGTTAACAAACACTTTTCATAAGCACATGTTAGCCTACTATATATATATATATATATATATATATATATATATATATATATATATATATATATATATATATATATATATATATATATATATATATATATATATATATATATAATATATATTGGCATCGCTACATTAGAAACGAAAAGTGCAGAAATTGAAATGAGCATATGCGTATACATATATCCATAAAGATTCTTCCATTTATTCTTTCTATATCACTCAATTAATTGTCCCGAGTTCACAGACTTGGCCCTCCAATTCTGAGCACAAATCCTGCGTCACGACGTGATGTCGTATTCGTCACTAAAGTCATCCTCGCGGCAAGAGGCAGCAATGGAGGCATTTTGATTAATAAGAATAAGGGACTTCAAATACTGACACGTCCCAAACAACATAAAAAATATTCCTATAATCATGCAGCCACAGAGTGCTAAATTCGCCACTGTAACGACAAGCAGATTAATGAAAGGCTTTAGATAGAGGGCTAATGTTCCTCTGATACTGCATGAAGTTTTGCAGAAAAGTGGAGACATAGCAATGGCATTTGCATTTGGGCCATTAACGTTAATAAGATGAGAAGCATCACCCACTAATTCTGAGCACTCACATGGAAGAAGAGGAAGAAGTAGCAGCACTAGAGTAGAGGAGAAGGGAAAAATAGGTGATTTTCCAACTACCATTTGTTGGGTAGGCAGAGGATTCAATCACAGAATAACAAAAGTATTTCACACACAAAACAATGAGTTGTGGCTCTTCAATTAATCTCTAAATCACAATCTAAATCAATGAATACAATGAACCCGGTGAAGGGCATTTAACCTAAATTGACATGCACACACTCTCACATAACTAAACTTGATCAACTCATTTAACTCACTCTCTAACTCACTCAAAAAATCTCACTATAACTCAACTCAACTAATTCACTTAACTGTTTTTCTAACTTTGCATGCGGGAAGTAATTATATATTTTAACACTCCCCCTTAATTACGATCGCTAAACTAAAACATAACTCATGACAACTCAAACATGTCTCTTAGTATATGTCTCAGCTAGGCTTACAACACCCAAGTTTATTTTGTGAAACTCAAACAAATCTACTGCTAATGGCTTTGTAAAGATATCAGCTAATTGATCACTCGTTCTACAAGGCTTCAAGTGAACTTCTCCATTGCTCACAAGTTCTCGAATAAAGTGATATCTAGTATCAATATGCTTTCTCTTTTGATGGAACACACTATTCTTGGATAGTGCAATCGATGATGTGTTGTCACAGTATATCGCTGTTGATCCTTGCTGTTTCTGCTTGAGTCCATCCAATACTCTTCTTAACCATACTGCTTGACATGTTGTTGAAGTCGCTGCTACATATTCTGCTTCTGCTGATGATAGTGTCACAATAGGCTGCTTCTTAGATGCCCATGCTATCACTCCTGAATCATGATGAAAAACATAACTGGATGTGCTCTTCCGATCATCCAAACTTCCTGCAAAATCACTATCTGTATATCCAATCAATTCTTTCTTTTCTATCCTTGCATACATTATGCCATAATCTCTGGTTCCTGTTATGTATCTCAAAATTATTTTTCCAACACTCCAATGTGTGTCTTTTGGAGTCTCCATAAATCAGGAAATCAAAATTACTCCTTGCATAATATCTGGTCTTGTCGCTGTGAGATACATGAGGCTGCCAACCAATCTTTTGAATAGAGTTGGATTGACATCTGCCCCTTCATCATCCTTACTTAACTCTGTACCCGTTGCAACTGGTGTAGGTACAGGTTTGGAATTATCCATCCTGAATATTTTCAGCAAATCTGTTGCATACTTATTTTGACAAATAAAAATGCCTTTTTCAGATTGCTCAACTTCAATGCCAAGAAAATATTTCATGAGACCTAGATCTGTCATCTCAAATTCTTTCATCATGGCTGCTTTAAATTCATTTATTTCAAGATCATCTGTAAAAATCATATCATAAACATATAAGCAAACTATCAAAATCTGTCCATGCTCATTTACCTTTGTGTATAAGGTAGGCTCAATGCTGCTTCTGCAAAATCCATTCTTGATCATATAACTGTCGATTCTGCTATACCATGCTCTAGGTGCTTGTTTTAGTCCATAAAGCGCTTTCTTCAATCTGTAAACTTTGTCTTCTTGTCCTTCAACTTCATAACCTGGAGGCTGTTGCACATAAATTTCTTCTTCTAAAATTCCATTCAAGAAGGCTGATTTGACATCCATCTGATATACTTTCCACTTATTCTGAGCTGATGTTGCTAGAACTGCTCTTACAGTATCCAATCTGGCGACCGGAGAAAATTTTTCTCCAAAGTCTATTCCCGGTTGCTGCGAGAATCCTTTTGCTACAAGTCTTGTTTTAAATCTCTCAATCTCACCTTTCTCATTCACTTTGGTCTTGTATACCCACTTCACACCAATGAGATTTTTATCGTTTGGAAAATCAACCAAATCCCATGTATCATTCTTTTCAATTGAATTCATTTCTTCATCCTTGGCTAGCACCCAATTGTCATCTCTGATTGCTTCTTCAAACGAAGAAGGTTGGAATGCCAACAATGCAAAATTTGAACTAACATCCAAATCATCATAAATATCCTTCAAACTTCTCAAATTTTTCTTACCTGATTCGTTGCTTGGAGAATTCTGATCTGTAGATTTGCTTGAAGATCCATGTTGCTCTGAAAATCTTGGAGTCCTTGCTGGTGTGACTCTGTTTGGTGTCTGCTCTTTTGATTCTTGTTGCTCCTCTTCTTCTACAAGAGCATCCTCCATCAATGGTGTTTGAGCATCAGTTAGTGTGTCTACAGTCCCATTCCATGACTCTTGTTCTTTGAACACAACATCTCTGCTAATGATTGTCTTCTTTGTGACAGGGTTATACAATTTGTAAGCTTTTGATTGCTCAATATAACCAGTAAATATACATTTTTCACTTTGATCATCTAATTTTCCTCTTATATGCTTAGGCACATGTGCATAGGCTACACATCCAAAAACTCTGAAATGAGATACACTGCATGACATACCTGACCATGCTTCTTCTGGAACTCTGTTCATCACGCTGTTTGTAGGAGATTTGTTTATCACATAAACAGCACATGCAACCGCTTCTGCCAAATACTCATTAGAAAAGTGTCTTGCTTTCAACATGCTCCTTGTCATGTTCATGATGGTTCAAATACTTCTCTCTGCTACACCATTCTGCTGTGGTGTGTATCTAGTCGTAAACTGCCTTTTGATTCCATGTTGTTTGCAGTACTCATGGAATGCTTTCGAATCGTATTCTCCACCACGATCCGATCTCAATCCCTTGATCTGTCGATCACTTTGGTTCTCCACAAAGGCTTTGAACTCTTTGAACTTTGCAAAAGTTTCAGACTTCTACTTGAAAAAGTAAACCCAAGTCTTCCTACTATAGTCATCAATAAAGGTGAGGAAGTAACAACTTCCACCAATCGACTGTGTCCTCATAGGTCCACACAGGTCGGTATGCACCAACTCAAGTGGTTTCTTTGCTCAGTAAGAAACGCCTTTTAGAAAAATTTCACGGTGTTTCTTTGCCAAGATGCAACACTCACAAGTGCTTGCAGGTTCTTTGATGGGAGGTAAACCTCTAACCATCTTTTTTTGCTGCAATAATCTTAAACCGGAAAAATGCAAGTGCCCAAACAGAAAGTGCCATAACTAGTAATCATCAGAACATGTAGTTGTAAAAGAACTAACCTGATCATTGTAGTTCATAAGTAGAGGAAAGAATCTGTTCCTCGTCATCTGCACCTTTGCAATCAGCTGCTTGCTTGAGGATTTGTCGTAAATAACACATCTTTTCCCTTGAAAGATAACTTTGTATCCTTTCTGCGTCAATTGACCAACACTAATAAAATTGTGTTTGAGTGTAGGGACATAATATACCTATGATATGTTCTTTGGCTCCCCCTGCTTGGTCACAATGTTGACCACTCCTTTTCCATCTACATCCACAGTCTTGTCAGTCCCCATCTTGACCTTTGTCTTCACATATGCATCCATATTTGCAACCAAATTCTTGTTGCCTGTCATGTGGTTACTGCAACCACTGTCTAATAGCCAAACCTTATCAGACGGTTCATGCATGGTGTTGCATGCTAGAAACATGGAGTCAGTATTCTCTGTACTAACATTAGCTCTCTGATTTCCTTAATCAACTATCTTCTTCCTACAATCATGAGCATAATGACCAAATCTATTGCAATAGTAACACTTCACCTTTGATTTATCAAACCTTTGATTGTTTTGAAAGCATCTGCTACTGCTGCTTCCACTTTTATGTTCATGCTCTTCTCAACCATCTCTCTGACAACCATAGCTATTGCCTCGTCCTCCGCCTCTCGATCGACCTCTGCCTCGACCTCTTGAAATATAAACTTGACTTTTAAAGGTATTTTCTAAAGTGGAATCCTTATTTCTATCTATCCTTGCTCATGAGATAGAAGAGATCCCATCAACTAATCAACTGTCAGTTTTTCCGAATCCTTCGCTTCTTCTATGGCTGCTACCACAACGTCAAACTTGGTAGACAAAGATCGAAGAACCTTCTCGATCATTGTTCGATCTTTAATATATTCACCATATATTTTTAACTGATTGACGACAAACATGACCCTATTCATGAAGGAATCAATGTCCTCTGTCTCCTTCATCTGCAGAATTTGAAATCTCTCCTAGTATTCTGTAATTTAACAATATTAACTTTGGCCATACCTTGATAGGTTGTCACCAAAGTTTCCCATGCTTCCTTTGCTGAAGAAATTTTCATATCTTCTGGAACACTGCTCGGTCCACTCCCTGCTGTATTAGAAGCAATTTTTGTGCATTCTTCCGCTTATCTTTCTTCCATTGTTCCCTCTCAGCATTACTGAGGGCTCGTTCTTCTACATCATCTTGAGGTTCTGCAAACCCAAACTTGACATGATCCTAAACATCATGTGCTTTTAGCATGGTCTCCATCTTAATGGCCCACACATCATAATCCTTCCTTGTGAAATAAGAAATTTGTGGCTGGAAGCTGCTTGTAGCCATCTTTCTTCAAAAAAAAGTTCATTGCTGAAACCATAAAAAAAATTTGATATGCTTTGCAAAGCTAGAAAAAAACCTTATAATAAAACCCTAGGTTTTATTATTTTTTATTATTTATATAAAAATTTCTTTATAAAAAAAATCTTTATATAAAAAATCCTTTTTAAAAAAAAACTTATTATAAAAGCTCCACCATTTAAAGCCTTTTTATAATATCCTTATGAAAAACTCCTTTTAAAAAACTCCTTTAAAAAAAAAACCTTCTCACGTGCTTTTATGAGAGACTCCCTTTTTTTTAACCAAAGACTTTATGAAAACCTTATAACCTTCTTTTAAAATTTCCTTTGTAATACTCACTTAAGAATATTCGAATGAAGTCATAAAAGCCTTTGGATATGGCTTTAAATGAAGAGTACTCCATTGACCTTTTGGTCAAATAACGCGTCCAAGCTTCAATACCACAACGTGCTAACCCACGTCCAGATACTATGGTTCTGCGTTAGTGGCTTAATGCACCAAAAGCTCAAAAAGCCCGCGTGCTTCAAAATCGGTGTAAGTTTTTCATTTTTAACCCGGTTTTCTACAGTGGGAACCATTGTTATAATGATCTGTATATGATTAACAGCTTCGTTATTGCGTAAAAACGCGGAATTTTTTTATTTCCTTCTCACACACGGATGATTGCTAATCCGTTTTTCTTTTGTTCTCTGTAACCTTGCTCTGGTACCAATTTGTTGGGTAGGCAGAGGATTCAATCACAGAATAACACAAGTATTTCACACACAAAACAATGAGCTGCGCCTCTTCAATTAATCTCTAAATCACAATCTCACTCAATGAATACAATGAACCCGGTGAAGGGTATTTAACCTAAATTGACATGCACACACTCTCACATAACTGAACTTGATTAACTCATTTAACTCACTCTCCAACTCACTCACCAAATCTATCTATAACTCAACTCAACTAATTCACTTAACTGTTTGTCTAACTTTTCATGTGGGAAGTAATTATATATTTTAACACTCCCCCTTAATTAAGACCGCTAAACTAAAACATAGCTCATGACAACTCAAACATGCCTGCTGGTCTATGTCTCAGCTAGGCTTACAACACCTAAGTTTCTTTTTTGAAACTCAAAAAAATCTACTGCTAATGGCTTTGTAAAGATATCAGCCAATTGATCACTCGTTCTACAAGGCTTCAAGTGAACTTCTCCATTGCTCACAAGTTCTCGAATAAAGTGATATCTAGTATCAATATGCTTGCTCTTTTGATGGAACACACTATTCTTGGATAATGAAATCGCTGATGTGTTGTCACATTATATCGCTATTTTTCCTTGCTATTTCTACTTGAGTCCATCCAATACTCTTCTTAACCATACTTCTTAACATGCTGCTGAAGTCGCTGCTAAATATTCTGCCTCTGCTGATGATAGTTTCACAATAGGATGCTTTCTAGATGCCCATGCTATCACTCCTGAACCAAGATGAAAAACATAACCGGATGTGCTCTTCTGATCATCCAAACTTCCTGCAGAATCACTATCTGTATATCCAATCAATTCTTTCTTTTCTGTCCTTGCATACATTAAGCCATAATCTCTAGTTCCTGCTATGTATCTCAGAATTCTTTTTCCAACACTCCAATGTGTGTCTTTTGGAGTCTCTATAAATCTGGAAATCAAACTTACTCCTTGCATAATATCTAGTGTTGTCGGTGTGAGATACATGAGGCTGCCAACCAATCTTTTGAATAGAGTTGGATTGACATCTGCCCCTTCATCATCCTTACTTAAATTTGTACCTGTCGCAACTGGTGTAGGTATGGGTTTGCAATTTTCCATCCTGAATATTTTCAAAAAATCTCTTGCATATTTATTTTGAAAAATAAAACTTCCTTTTTCAGATTTCTCAACTTCAATGCCAAGAAAATATTTCATGAGACCAAGATCTGTCATCTCAAATTATTTCATCATGGCTGCTTTAAATTCATCTAACTCAAGATCACCTGTAAAAATCATATCATCAACATATAAGAAAAAAATAAAAATTTGTCCTTGCTCATTTACCTTTGTGTATAAGGTAGGCTCAATGCTGCTTCTGCAAAATCCATTCTTGATCATGTAGCTATCAATTCTTCTATACCCTTCTCTAGGTGCTTGCTTCAGTCCATAGAGCGCTTTATTCAATCTGTAAACTTTATCTTCTTTACCTTCAACCTCATATCCTGGAGGTTGCTGCACATAAATTTCTTTTTCTAGAATTCCATTCAAGAAGGCTGATTTGACATCCATTTGATATACTTTCCATTTGTTCTGAGCTGCTGTCGCTAGAACTGCTCTTATAGTATCCAGTCTGGCTACCGGAGAAAATATTTTTCCAAAGTCTATTCCCGGTTGTTGGGAGAATCCTTTTTCTACCAGTCTTGCTTTAAATCTGTCAATCTCACCTTTCTCATTCACCTTTTTCTTGTACACCCACTTCACACCAATGAAATTTTTATCATTTGGTAAATCAACCAAATCCCATGTATCATTCTTTTCAATTGAATTCATCTCTTCATCCATGTCTTGCACCCAATTGTCATCTCTGATTTCTTCTTCGAACGAAGAAGGTTGAAATGCCAAAAATGAAAAATTTGAACTAACATCCAAATCATCATAAATATCTTTCATAATTCTCATATTTTTCTTACCATTGCTTGATTCATTACCTGATTCGCCGCTTGGAGAATTATGTTATGTTGATCTGCTTGAAGATCCATGCTGCTCTGAAAATCTTGGAGTCCTTGCTGATGTGACTCTGTTTGGTGTATGTTCTCTTGATTCTTGTTGCTCCTCTTCTTCTACATCATCATCTTCCATCAATGGTGTTTGTGCATCGGTTAGTGTGTATACAGTCCCATTCCATGACTCTTTTTCTTTGAACACAACATCTCTGCCAATGATTGTCTTCTTTGTGACAGGGTTACACAATTTGTAAGCTTTTGACTGCTCACTATAACCAGTAAATATACATTTTTCACTTTGATCATATAATTTGCCTCTTATTTTCTTAGGCACATGTGCATAGGCTACACATCCAAAAACTCTGAAATGAGATACACTGCATGACATACCTGACAATGCTTCTTCTGGAACTCTTTTCATCACACTCTTTATAGGAGATCTGTTTATCACATAAACAACACATGCAACAGCTTCTACCCAATACTCATTAGACAAGTGTCTTTCTTTCAACATGCTCCTTGTCATGTTCATGATGGTTTGGTTCTTTCTCTCTTCTACACCATTGTGCTGTGGTGTGTATCTGGTCGTAAAATATCTTCTAATTCCATGTTGTTTGCAGTACTCATGGAATGCTTTCGAATCTTATTCTCCGCCACGATCAGATCTCAATCCCCTGATGTTTCGATCACTTTGGTTCTCCACTAAGGCTTTGAATTCTTTGAACTTTGCAAAAGTTTCAGACTTCTGCTTCGAAAAGTAAACCCAAGTCTTCATTCTATAGTCATCAATAAAGGTGAGGAAGTAACAACTTCCACCAATCGACTGTGTCCTCATAGGTCCACACAGGTCGGTATGCACCAACTCAAGTGGTTTCTTTGCTCTATAAGAAACGCCTTTCGGAAAAGGTGTTTATTTTCCAAGATGCAACACTCACAAGTGCTTGCAGATTATTTGATGGGAGGTAAGCCTCTGACCATATGTTTCTGTTGCAATAATCTTAAACCAGAAAAATGCAAGTGTTCAAACCGAAAGTGCATAACCAATAATCATCAGAACATGCAGTTGTAAAATAACTAACCTGATCATTGTAGTTAATAATTAGAGGAAAGAGTATGTTCCTCGTCATCTGCACCTTTGCAATCAGCTGCTTTCTTGGGGATTTGTCGTAAATAACACATTGTTGGCCTTGAAAGATAACTTTGTATATTTTCTGCGTCAATTGACCAACACTTTTCATGCGGGAAGTAATCATATATTTTAACACTCCCCCTTAATTACGACCGCTAAAATAAAACATAACTTATGACAACTCAAACATGCTTGCTAGTCTATGTCTTATCTAGGCTTACAACACCCAAGTTTCTTTTGTGAAACTCAAACAAATCTACTACTAATGGCTTTGTAAAGATATCAGCCAATTGATCACTCGCTCTACAAGGCTTCAAGTGAACTTCTCCATTGCTCACAAGTTCTCGAAAAAGGTGATATCTAGTATCAATATGCTTTCTCTTTTGATGGAACACACTATTCTTGGATAGTGCAATCGCTGATGTGTTGTCACAATATATCGTTGTTGATCCTTGCTGTTTCTACTTGAGTCCATCCAATACTCTTCTTAACCATACTACTTGACATGCTGCTGAAGTCGCTAATAAATATTCTGCTTCTGCTGATGATAGTGTCACAATAGGCTGCTTCTTAGATGCCCATGCTATCACTCCTGAACCAAGATGAAAAACATAACCAGATGTGCTCTTCCGATAATCCAAAATTCCTACAAAATTATTATCTGTATATCCAATAAATTCTTTATTTTCTGTCCTTGCATAAATTATGTCATAATCTCTGGTTCCTGCTATGTATCTCAGAATTCTTTTTCCAATACTCCAATGTGTGTCTTTTGGAGTCTCCATAAATCTAGAAATTAAACTTACTCCTTGCATAATATCTGGTCTTGTTGTTGTGAGATACATGAGGCTGCCAACCAATCTTTTGAATAGAGTTGGATTGACATCTGCCCCTTCATCATCCTTACTTAACTTTGTACCTGTTGCAACTGGTGTAGGTACAGGTTTGCAATTTTCCATCCTGAATATTTTCAACAAATCTCTTGCATATCTATTTTGACAAATAAAAATTCCTTTTTCAGATTGCTCAGCTTCAATGCCAAGAAAATATTTCATGAGACCAAGATCTGTCATCTCAAATTATTTCATCATGGCTGCTTTAAATTCATTTAACTCAAGATCACCAGTAAAAATTATATCATCAACATATAAACAGTAAAAATCCGTCCTTGCTCATTTACCTTTGTGTATAAGGTAGGCTCAATGCTGCTTCTGCAAAATCCATTCTTGATCATGTAGCTGTCAATTATGCTATACCATGCTATAGGTTCTTGCTTCAATCCATAGAGCGCTTTCTTCAATCTGTAAACTTTATCTTCTTTACCTTCAACCACATATCTTGGAGGTTGCTGCACATAAATTTCTTCTTCTAGAATTCCATTCAAGAAGGCTGATTTGACATTCATCTGATACAATTTCCACTTATTCTGAGTTGTTGTCGCTAGAACTGCTCTTACAGTATCCAATCTGGCTACAGGAGAAAATGTTTATCCAAAGTCTATTCCCGGTTGCTGCGATAATCCTTTTGCTACTAGTATTGCTTTAAATATGTCAATCTCACCTTTCTCATTCACCTTTGTCTTGTACACCCACTTCACACAAATGAGATTTTTATCATTTGGTAAATCAACCAAATCCCATGTATCATTATTTTCAATTGAATTCATCTCTTCATCCATGGCTTGCACCCAATTGTCATCTCTGATTTCTTCTTTAAACGAAGAAGGTTGAAATGCCAATAATGCAAAAGTTGAACTAACATCCAAATCATCATAAATATCTTTCAGACTTCTCATCTTTTTCTTACCATTGCTTGATTCATTACCTGAATCGCTACTTGGAGAATTCTGGTCTATTGATCTGCTTGAAGATCCATGCTGCTCTAAAAATATTGGATTCCTTGCTGATGTGACTCTGTTTGGTGTCTGTTCTGTTGATTCTTGCTGCTCCTCTTCTTATACATCATCATCTTCCATCAATGGTGTTTGTGCATCGGTTAGTGTGTCTACAGTCCCATTCCATGACTCTTGTTCTTTGAACACAACATCTCTGCTAATGATTGTCTTCTTTGTGATAGGGTTATACAATTTGTAAGCTTTTGAATGCTCATTATAACCAGTAAATACACATTTTTCACTTTGATCATCTAATTTCCCTCTTATTTTCTTAGGCACATGTGCATAGGCTACACATCCAAAAAATCTGAAATGAGATACACTGCATGACATACCTGACCATGCTTCTTCTGGAACTCTGTTCATCACACTGTTCATAGGAGATCTGTTTATCACATAAACAGCACATGCAACTGCTTCTTCCAAAGACTCATTAGAGAAGTGTCTTGCTTTCAACATGCTCCTTGTCATGTTCATGATGGTTCAGTTCTTTCTCTCCGCTACACCATTCTACTGTGGTGTGTATCTGGTCGTAAACGGTCTTCAGATTCTGTGTTGTTTGGAGTACTCATGGAATGCTTTCGAATCGTATTCTCCACGATGATCCGATATCAATCCCTTGATCTGTCGATCACTTTGGTTCTCCACTAAGGCTTTGAACTCTTTGAACTTTGCAAAATTTTAAGACTTCTGCTTCAAAAAGTAAACCCAAGTCTTCCTGCTATAGTCATCAATAATGGTGAGGAAGTAACAACTTCCACCAATCGATTGTGTCCTCATAGGTCCACACAGGTCGGTATGCACCAACTCAAGTGGTGTCTTTGCTTTGTAAGAAACGCTTGTTGGAAAACTTTCACGGTGTTTCTTTTCCAAGATGAAACACTCACAAGTGATTGCAGGTTCTTTAATGGGAGGTAAACCTTTGCCCATCTGTTTCTGCCGCAATAATCTTAAACCGGAAAAATGCAAGTGCCCAAACCGAAAGTGCCATAACCAGTAATCATCAGAACATGTAGTTGTAAAATAACTAACCTGATCATTGTAGTTCATAATTAGAGGAAAGAGTCTGTTCCTCATCATCTGCACCTTTGCAATCAACTGCTTTCTTGGGGATTTGTTGTAAATAACACATTGTTGCCCTTGAAAGATAGCTTTACATCCTTTCTGCGTCAATTGACCAATACTAATCAAATTTTGTTTGAGTCCAGGGACGTAATATACCTCTGATATGGTCTTTCGCTCCCCCTACTTAGTCACAATGTTGACCATTCCTTTGCCATCTACATCCACAGTCTTGTTAGTCCCCAACTTGACCTCTGTCTTCACAGATGCATCCAGATTTGCAACCAAGTTCTTGTTGCCTTACTTGTGGTTACTGCAACCAATTTCTAATAGCCAGACCTTATCAGACGGTTCATGCATGGTGTTGCATGCTAGAAACATGGAGTCAATATTATCTGTACTAACATTAGCTATCTGATTTCCTTGATCAACTATATTCTTCCTACAATCACGACAATAATGATCAAATCTATTGCAATAGTAATACTTCACCTTTGATTTGTCAAACCTTTGATTGTTGTGAAAGCTTTTGTTGCTGCTACTTCCACTTTGATGTTCATGCTCTTCTCGACCATCTCTCTGACCACCATAGCTGCTGCGTTGTCCTCTGCCTCTCGATCGACCTTGGCCACGACCTCTTGAAATATAAAATTGACTTTTGAAGGCAATTTCTAAAGTGGAATCCTTATTTATGTCTATCCTTGCCTCATGAGATAGAAGAGATCCCATCAACTCATCAACTGTTAGTTTTTCCAAATCCTTCGCTTCTTCTATGGCTGCTACCACAATGTCAAACTTGGTAGACAAAGTTCGAAGAACCTTCTCTTTCACTGTTCGATCTTTAATATCTTCACCATAGATTTTTAACTGATTGACGACAGACATGACCCTATTCATGAAGGAATCAATTTCCTCTATCTCCTTCATCTGCAAAATTTTGAAATCTCTCCTAGTATTCTGTAATTTAAAAATATTAACTTTGGCCATACCTTGATAGCTTGTCACAAAAGTTTCCCATGCTTCCTTTGCTAAATAATTTATCATTATCTTTTGGAACACTGCTCGGTCCACTCCCTGCTGGATTAGAAGCAATGCTTGTGCATTCTTTCGCTTGTCTTTCTTCCATTGTTCCCTCGCTGCATTACTGAGGGCTCATTCTTCTGCATCATCTTGAGGTTCTGCAAACCCAAACTTGACATGATCCCAAACATCATGTGCTTTTGTCATGGTCTCCATCTTAATGGCCCACACATCATAATCCTTCCCTGTGAAAGAAGAAATTTGTGACTGGACGCTGCTTGTAGCCATATTTCTTCAAGCAAAAGTTCACTGCTGAAACCCTAAAAAAAAATTTGATATGCTTTCCAAGGCTAAAAAAAAACCTTATAATAAAAACTTAGGTTTTATTATTTTTTATTATTTATATAAAAATTTCTTTATAAAAAAAATCCTTATATAAAAAATCCTTTTTAAAAAAAACTTATTATAAAAGCTCCACCTTTTAAAGCCTTTTTATAATATCCTTATGAAAAACCCCTTTTAAAAAACTCCTTTTAAAAAAAAACCTTCTCACGTGCTTTTATGAGAGACTCCCTTTTTTTTAAACAAAGAATTTATGAAAACCTTATAACCTTCTTTTAAAATTTCCTTCGTAATACTCACTTAAGAATATTCGAACGAAGTCATAAAAGCCTTTGGATATGGCTTTAAACGAAGAGTAATTCGTTGACCTTTTGGTCCAATAACGTGTCCAAGCTTCAATACCGCAGCGTGCTAACGCACCTCCAGATACTATGGTTCTGCGTTAGTGGCTTAACGCACTAGAAGTTCAAAGAGCCCGTGTGCTTCAAAATCGGTGTAAGTTTTTCATTTTTAACGCGGTTCTCTACAGTGGAAACCAGCGTTATAACACTCTGTATATGATTAACAGCTGCGTTATTGCATAAAAATGAGAAAAAAAAAATTTCCTTCTCAAACACGGATGATTACTAATCCGTTTTTCTTCCGTTCTCTGTAACCTTGCTCTGATACCAATTTGTTGTGTAGGTAGAGGATTCAATCACAGAATAACACAAGTATTTCACACACAAAGCAATGAGCTGCGCCTCTTCAATTAATCTCTAAATCACAATCTCACTCAATGAATACAATGAACCCGATGAAGGGTATTTAACCTAAATTGACATGCACACACTCTCACATAACTGAACTTGATCAACTCATTTAACTCACTCTCTAACTCACTCACCAAATCTATCTATAACTCAACTCAACTAATTCACTTAACTGTTTGTCTAACTTTGCATGCGAGAAGTAGTTATATATTTTAACATTCCCCCTTAATTATGACCGCTAAACTAAAACATAACTCATGACAACTCAAACATGCCTGTTGGTGTATGTCTCATCTAGGCTTACAACACCCAAGTTTATTTTGTGAAACTCAAACAAATCTACTGCTAATGGCTTTGTATAGATATCAGCCAATTGATCACTCATTCTACAAGGCTTCAAGTGAACTTCTCCATTGCTCACAAGTTCTCGAATAAAGTGATATCTAGTATCAATATGCTTTCTCTTTTGATGGAACACACTATTCTTGTATAGTGCAATCGCTGATGTGTTGTCACAGTATATCGGTGTTGATCCTTGATGTTTCTGCTTGAGTCCATCCAATAGTCTTCTTAACCATACTGCCTGACATGCTGCTGAAGTCACTGCTACATATTCTGCTTCTGCTGATGATAGTGTCATAGTAGGCTACTTCTTATATGCCCATGCTATCACTCCTGAACCAAGATGAAAAACATAATCGGATGTACTCTTCCGATCATCCAAACTTCCTGCAAAGTCACTATCTGTATATCCAATCAATTCTTTCTTTTCTGTCCTTGCATACATTATGTCATAATCTCTGGTCCCTACTATGTATCTTAGATGTCTTTTTCCAACACTCTAATGTGCGTCTTTTGGAGTCTCCATAAATCTGGAAGTCAAACTTACTCCTTGCATAATATCTGGTCTTGTCGCTGTGAGATACATGAGGTTGCGAACCACTCTTTTGAATAGAGTTGGATTGACATCTTCCCCTTCATCATCCTTACTTAACTTTGTACTTGTTGCAACTGGTGTAGGTACAGGTTTGCAATTTTCCATCATGAATCTTTTAAAAAAATCTCTTGCATATTTATTTTGACAAATAAAAATTCCTTTTTCAGATTGCTCAACTTCAATGCCAAGAAAACATTTCATGAGACCAAGATCTGTCATCTCAAATTCTTTCATCATGGCTGCTTTAAATTCATCTAACTCAAGATCACCTGTAAAAATCATATCATCAACATATAAGAAAACAATCAAAATCTGTCCTTGCTCATTTACCTTTGTGTATAAGTTAGGCTCAATGTTGCTTCTGCAAAATCCATTCTTGATCATGTAGCTGTGAATTCTGCTATACCATGCTCTAGGTGCTTGCTTCAGTCCGTAGAGCACTTTCTTCAATATGTAAACTTTATCTTCTTTACCTTCAACTTCATATCCTGAAGGTTGCTGCACATAAATTTCTTCTTCTAGAATTTCATTCAAGAAGGTTGATTTGACATCCATCTGATATAATTTCTACATGTTCTGAGCTCCTGTCGCTAGAACTGCTCTTACAGTATCCAATCTGGCTACCAGAGAAAATTTTTCTCCAAACTATATTCCCGGTTGCTGCGAGAATTCTTTTGCTACTAGTCTTGCTTTAAATCTGTCAATCTCACCTTTCTCATTCACCTTTGTCTTGTACACTCACTTCACACCAATGAGATTTTTATCATTTGGTAAATCAACCAAATCCCATGTATTATTCTCTTTTCAATTGAATTCATCTCTTCATCCATGGCTTGCACCCAATTGTCATCTCTAATTGCTTCTTCAAACAAAGAAGGTTGAAATGCTAACAATGAAAAATTTGAACTAACATCTAGATCATCATAAATATCTTTCAGACTTCTCATCTTTTTCTTACCATTGCTTGATTCATTACCTGATTCGCTGCTTGGAGAATTCTAGTATGTTGATCTGCTTGAAGCTCCATGCTGCTCTGAAAATCTTCGAGTCCTTACTGATGTGACTCTCTTTGGTGTCTGTTCTCTTGATTCTTGCTGCTCCTCTTCTTCAACATCAACATCTTCCATCAATGGTGTTTGTGCATCGGTTAGTGTGTCTACAGTCCCATTCCATGACTCTTGTTCTTTGAACACAAAATCTCTGCTAATGATTGTCTTCTTTGTGATAGGGTTGTACAATTTGTAAGATTTTCACTATTCACTATAACTAGTAAATATACATTTTTCACTTTGATCATCTAGTTTGCCTCTTATTTGCTTAGGCAAATGTGCATAGGCTACACATCCAAAAACTTTGAAACGAGATACACTGCATGACATACCTCACCATGCTTCTTCTGGAACTCTGTTCATCATGCTCTTTGTAGGAGATCTGTTTATCACATAAACAGCACATGCAACTGCTTCTGCCCAACACTGATTAGACAAGTGTCTTGCTTTCAACATGCTCCTTGTCATGTTCATGATGGTTCGGTTCTTTCTCTCTGCTACACCATTCTGTTGTGGTTTGTATCTAGTCGTAAACTCTCTTCTGATTCCATGTTGTTTGCAGTACTCATGGAATGATTTCGAATCATATTCTCCACCACGATTCGATCTCAATCCCTTGATCTGTCGATCACTTTGGTTCTCCACTAAGGCTTTGAACTCTTTGAACTTTGAAAAAGTTTCAGAATTCTTCTTCAAAAATTAAACCCAAGTCTTCCTGCTATAGTCATCAATAAAGGTGAGGAAGTAACAACTTCCACCAATCGACTGTGTCCTCATAGGTCCACACAGGTCAGTATGCACCAACTCAAGTGGGTTCTTTTCTTTGTAAGAAACGCCTTTCGGAAAACTTTCACGGTGTTGCTTTGCCAAGATGCAACACTCACAAGTTCTTGCAGGTTCTTTGATGGGAGGTAAACCTCTGACCATCTGTTTCTGCTGCACTAATATTAAACCAGAAAAATGCAAGTGCCCAAACCGAAAGTGCCATAACTAGTAATCATCAAAACATGCAGTTGTAAAAGAAATAACCTGATCATTGTAGTTCATAATTAGAGGAAAGAGTCTGCTCCTCGTCATCTGCACCTTTGTAATCAGCTGCTTGCTTGGGGATTTGTCGTAAATAGCACATTGTTGCCCTTGAACAATAACTTTGTATCATTTCTGCGTCAATTGACCAATACTAATCAAATTGTGTTTGAGTCTAGGGACATAATATACCTCTGATATGGTATTTGGCTCCCCCTACTTTGTCACAATGTTGACCACTCCTTTGCCATCTGCATCCACAGTCTTGTCAGTCCCCAACTTGACCTATGTCTTCACAGATGCATACAGATTTGCAACCAAATTCTTGTTTCCTGTCATATGGTTACTGCAACCACTCTCTAATAGCCAAACCTTATCATACGGTTCATGCATGGTGTTGCATGCTAGAAACATAGAGTCAGTATTCTCTGTACTAACATTAGCTCTTTGATTTCCTTGATCAACTATCTTATTCCTACAATCACGAGCACAATGACCAAATCTATTGCAATAGTAACACTTCAGCTTTGATTTGCCAAACCTTTTATTGTTGTGAGAGCTTCTGCTACTGCTGCTTCCACTTTGATGTTCATGCTCTTCTCGGCCATCTCTCTTACCACCATAGCTGTTGCCTCGTCCTCTGCCTCGACCTCTTGAAATATAAACTTGACTTTTGAAGGTAGTTTCTAAAGTGGAATCCTTATTTTTGTCTATCCTTGCCTCATGAGATAGAAGAGATCCCATCAACTCATCAACTGTCAGTTTTTCCAAATCCTTCGCTTCTTCTATGGCTGCTACCACAATGTCAAACTTGGTAGACAAAGATCGAAGAACCTTCTCGATCACTGTTTGATCTTTAATATCTTCACCATAGATTTTTAACTGATTGACGACAGACATGACCCTATTCATGAAGGAATCAATGTCCTTTGTCTCCTTCATCTGCAGAATTTCAAAATCTCTCCTAGTATTCTGTAATTTAACAATATTAACTTTGGCCATACCTTGATAGCTTGTCGCCAAAGTTTCCCATGCTTCCTTTGCTGAAGAATTTATCATTATTTTCTGGAACATTTCTCGGTCCACTCCCTGCTGGATTAGAAGCAATGCTTGTGCATTCTTCCGCTTGTCTTTCTTCCATTGTTCCTTGCCTGCATTACTGAGGGCTCGTTATTTTGCATCATCTTGAGGTTCTGCAAACTCAAACTTGACATGATCCCGAACATCATGTGCTTTTAGCATGGTCTTCATCTTAATGACCCACACATCATAATCCTTCCCTATGAAAAAAGAAATTTGTGGCTGGAAGTTGCTTGTAGCCATCTTTCTTCAAACAAAATTTCATTGCTAAAACCCAAAAAAAATTTTGATATGCTTTGCAAAGCTCAAAAAAACCCTTATAATAAAACCCTAGGTTTTATTATTTATATAAAAATTTCTTTATAAAAAAACTTTTTATATAAAAATTCCTTAAAAAAAAACTTATTATAAAAGCTCCACCTTTTAAAGCCTTTTTATAATATCCTTATGAAAAACCCCTTTTATAAAAAAACCTTCTCACGTGCTTTTATGAGAGAGTCCCTTTTTTTAAACAAAGACTTTATGAAAACCTTATAACCTTCTTTTAAAATTTCCTGCGTAATACTCACTTAAGAATATTCGAACGAAGTCATAAAAACCTTTGGATATGGTTTTAAATGAAGAGTACTCCATTGACCTTTTGGTAGAATAACGCGTCCAAGCTTCAATACTGCAGCTTGCTAACGCACCTCCAGAAACTATTGTTTTCGTTTTTAACACGGTTCTCTATAGTGGGAATCAGCGTTTTAACGCTTTGTATATGATTAACTGCTGCATTATTGCGTAAAAAAAAAAAAATTCTTCTCACACACGGATGATTGCTAATCCGTTTTTCTTCCGTTCTCTGTAACCTTGCTATGATACCAATTTGTTGGGTAGGCAGAGGATTCAATCACAGAATAACACAAGTATTTCACACACAAAACAATGAGCTTCACCTCTTCAATTAATCTCTAAATCACAATCTCACTCAATGAATACAATGAACCTGGTGAAGGGTATTTAACCTAATATGACATGCACACACTTTCACATAACTGAACTTGATCAACTCATTTAACTCACTCTCTAACTCACTCACCAAATCTATCTATAACTCAACTCAACTAATTCACTTAACTGTTTGTCTAAATTTGCATGCGGAAAGTAATTATATATTTTAACACCATTTCCTCCGCTTCTGCACACAGCTCCACACACTCAAAGACCTAATTTCTTCCTCTAAGAAGGAGGAGCGGTCAAGTTATGGGTAATGAAGAGCCTGTTGTAGCACTTCTAAAGCTTCACGACGAAGAGGAGGAGACTATTATTTAGTGACTTTGTGACATGAGAAAAAATTAGAATTGTCACTGTTTTAGTGGAATCTAACCCAAAAAAAACGAGAGACTTCATATCTCCCTTCAAAAGGAGACTTAATATCCCCCTTCTAGGTCTAGTTTTGGAAATAGGTAATTTATGAAGTTTAAGCCTCCCGAATTTTCGATTACCAAATAAGTACTAATTAACACAACAATCCATCCCCACTACTTTATCTACCATCTCTTGACAAGGAGATTGTTAATACCAAATCAATAGCTCCAAGGTGATATTTAGTGACTTTTTATTAAAAAAAAAAATCAGAATTGTCGTTGTTTTATCGCAATCCTAAAAAACAATTACGCACTTTCGATTACTAAATAAATAGTAAAACAACAATCCATACCCACCACTCTACTTTCCAACTATTAATACCAAATCAATACTGCAAGGTCATGGTAGATATTTAATGACGATGTACCATAACAAAAATCAGAATTGTCGTTGTTTGATTGGAATCTAACAAAAACAATTAAACACTTAATCCCTTCAAGAAGGAGGAGCGGGGAGGTCCAGTTTTGGAAATGGGAAAGGTAAACTACAAAGCTATAACTTTCTCAAGTTTGGAAATCTCCAAAACTTTCGCTACCAACTAAAGTTTAAGAAAAGTCGTTGAATTTGATTATGGAACGTCTCTTGTGAGGTCGTGAGGGTTCCTTAGGGTACGCACGTCGACACTCTCATATCGTTTGCGATGAGGTGAGCATGCTTCGTCTGTTGTGGGGTCTTGGGTGTATATGAATCTATGTCACCTTGAAAATTCAAAAATAAATGGATTACACGAAAATTTCTTTGTAACTTTTCGCCATTTTTTTATCATTGTATTCGGTAAATGAGACGGTAATTCATCTCTGGTGGATATTTATTTATTGTGTCCCTCGAGACATATAGCATCCAGGTATTACTTTGATGGTATGTTTTTTATTATTATTTTAAATAAATATTTTTTCCAATTGTATTGGATGGTTAAGAAGAAACGTCATTGTCGCCATTTGAGCTCTATATGAGGAAGCGGGCTATGTAGCGGGGTGACGTAACTAGCGGGCCAAGTACATGGTGTATTTATCATTGTTTTATTGTATAAAAATTTTTGTCGTGGCCACCGATGGAGGTCGAGATAAGGTTTTTAATGCATATTAATAAAGCCGAATGTGATTACAAGTTGAGATGATATGCTTACGGTCTTGGACGGCGTTGGGATAAATAAAATCCATGATATGTCTTTCACGCGTTCGTGATTTGATTGAAACTTCCGCCTCTTTATCAACTTAATTGATATTACACTAAAAACTAGCAATTGCACCGGGAGGTGCAAGGGAACGCCGAAAGGAGGCAATTACATTATTTGAGCTCGCATTAGTGAGGCTCATTGACCTATTTGAGTAGAAGGATACAGAAGTGGTTGTCAATCCCCTTCAAGCGTCTAGAAATGGAATTGATATTGGTTGCCACAAATTGAAGCTTGTGTTGATTAACGTCACTAAAGTTTGAGGCATGATAAACCAAGATACCGAATATAAGTGCTACAAATTTAAACTGGGGATTATTGTTAATTTAAAGAAAATCAATTGCTCGATTTTGATAAACCAGCACTAATCTCTGCACATTAAGGTTGCTTTAGGATTGTCGAGGGGATATGAAACTCGGCATGTAGAGTAATGTCATTATGCAAAAATTCAACGCATGCCATGTTCATTGGACAAATAAAATATGGAACACTACACAATTAGAAAATGACATTGCAATAGCAAGTCAACAAGAGGTCAACACATGCGAGGATAAGTGGGTGACACTGTTCAAGATTATGTCAGTGAATATCTTTTATTAGTTAGATCTTTATAGTTAGAAATCTTTTTAGCATTTAATTTTTTCGATAATTAAAAAAACAAATGAATATCCTTTGAATAATGTGCCGAGACTATCGTTTTGAATAATAAAAACGCAAGTCTTGAACACTGAGATGGGAATAATTTTGACCTCCTTCACTATTAATTTAAAGTGACCTATTAGCTTAGCCATTAACTTAAAGTAGAGCCCTAACAATGGAATAATTGTATTTTCTGGCTTGAATAACAAACTATCAACAATAGCTTTAGCTTTGGCATGTAGCCATTCATGCCATTTTTCTTTGCAAGTTTGATTAGATATTCACAATGTACCTATCTTTTGTTTGTGGAATCAAATTGGTGCATAAAACCCCACAAAAAAATCTTTTACAATACATCATATATTTTGCAGATTGAAGAAACAGAGTAAAAAGCAAGTCTTGAGCACTGAGATGGGAAGAATTTTGACCTCCTTCACCATTAACTTAAAGTGACCTATTGGCTTGGCCATTACCTTAAAGTAAAGCCCTAACAATGATCACCTAAGGTGGGAAGCCTATAGCTATTAATGTCTCTATTCTTTTCACGTTCAAATAATCTATACTGTATACTAAAGAAGCAACCTAACGACATGTCACAAATTGGCCATTCAAATCGTTGCACATCCTTGAGACTGATGGAATCCTCATATATGAAGAAGGCAATGACACCTTGATGTGAAATTCTCGTATTTTCTCTGCCTGTCCTTGATGTTATGTCTGGGTGGTCGAATTGAGTGTGCTCATTTTGATTTGCAGAAGGCCGAATAGGATGAGCGAACCCATTATCATACGTTGTTTGCCCATAGAATCTTTAAGTTTATCTAAGGTGGTAAACCCTGCCCGTGTAGTTCATCATCAAGACAAGATGGAGAATCTGATCAAGTAACCTCTTTAAATAGAAAGTATAGCTCCTACTCGCTGTTTGTAAAATAACGGCTAGGTTGTTTCAAATAATAAAAATTAATTTATTTTATTTTAAAAAGAGTAAACTAAATGATAAAAGTTTATAATTTGAATTTTAAATATTTATATTTATTTTAATGAAAGTAATATTTTTTAATTTAATATTATTAAATTGTAATCTATGTAATTTTTTTTGTTATTTCATTTTATTTATTTATTTATTAATCTTTATTTTATTTTATTTTATTTCTATTTATTTATTTATTTTATTTTTATTTTTTAATTAAGAATTTTTTTTATCTATTTTATTTTTAATTTTAATTTTATCTTGACTAAAGCGTGACAGTAGCATACCAGAGGCACTAATAGAATGCCCATGGAGATTAATTATTTACAGGCGGCTTTAAAATAATAATTTATATAAAATTATTTAGAAATAAAATATTAAGAAACCAAAATGAAAAGAACCAAAAAAATAAAAATAAAAAGAGGGGGTCATGAGAGCTCTTCCCTGCCGAATAAGATCCAAAGAAGATTTAAAAAGAAAGGACATAGACTCAATATATCACTGGGCTGAGCAAGGGCTAAGATTTCAATATTCCGCATTTTTTTCTTTCAAAGGGACCACATGCCGAATAAGATCCAAAAAAAGATTTAGCAAGTTTTAATATTCTTTTTTTAAAGGCACGCCTGCCGAATAAGATCCAAAACAAGATTTAAAAAAAAAAATGGACATAGCCTCTATATATCACCGGGCTGAGCAAGAACTAAAATGCAATTTCTCTCAACAGAGAATATAATTGTTTTGGAATTTTGTTATAAAAAAGTTCAATATTCTACCATTTTCCTTTTTGAAAAAACCCACCTGCCGAATAAAATCCAAAAATTTTAAGAACTAAAATACAGTTAAAACCCACCTGCCGAATAAAATCCAAAAATTTTAAGAACTAAAATACAGTTTTTCTCAATAGGGAGATTTAATTGTAGCCCATCAATAAATAGAAATTTCAGTTTGCTATTAAACGCATTTGTTTGCACGGAATAGTCCAACCAAACCAAGCTCAAATTTATCAATTTTATACATAGCATATTGTAAGAAGCAAATTTGAAATACCCCTAGGCGATTGCAGATGACATATACGCGTGTTGAAGGAAGTCAGTGCCCAAGAAGTCTGCCCTTTAGATACATAGGAAGTCAATGCCCTTCAAGATATATTGCAGTAGAAAAGCATACAGGGCAATCCAGTATAGTTTCGAATGACTTTTGATATAAAACCAAAAATGCCCAACTCAAGGCAAAGTGTTACTGGCCAACGAAAAATTATAGTGGAGAGGCCACATTCATGGCAACAGTAAATCCAGGTCCTCCTCTAACAAGGTTTCATACCCAGGTCCTCCTCTAACAAGGTTTCATTCGTTTGTCTGCCTATGTCAAGGAAAAGCGCTATTTGAAAAGCAGCAAAAACAGAGCCTCTATTGTTTTACAGCAATTCATTTTTTAGTTTGATTGTTATGTAGGCCCAAATTGAGGCAACCTTTAGATGCAAAGGAAGTCAGTGACCTTTAGAACATTGCAAGGGAAAAGCATACAAGGCACTCCAATATAGTTTCGAATGACTGTTAATTTAAAACCAAAAATGCCCAACTCAAAGCAAAGCGTTGTTAGCAAATGAAAAATTATAGTGGAAATGCACATCCATGGCAACCGTAAACCCAGGTCCTCTGACAAGATTGCATTCAATGTCGAGGAAAAGCGCTATTTGCCGAGAAAAAATAAAAATTGTAGAAATTTGAAAAGCATCCAGCAGCAAAAACAGTCTCTCTTGTAACAACAATTCATTCGTTATTTTGATTGTTATGCATGCCCAAATTGAGGCAAAAGGCTATCTGCTAAAACATACATATGCAGAACATTTTAAAGTGATACAGTAAACAACATTTTCCAACAAATGGAAATTGACACGACAAAAATTACGAAGCGAACATTTAACAGATATGGTTAAAAGATATAAAAGATATCAGCAATATGCCCTTCGACAGGGGCCTATTTCTCAAACTTAAAATCACATCTCCATGGTACTCAATTGAAAAGCAGAAAGCAACTAGAGTGTACATACATGTTTAATGCATTCAAACATAGACATTCCAGTAACGACTTAAAAATTGAACATTTCACTGGTGAGAATGATAACGAATAATAATCTTATGTAAAGAATAATCCATAATAATCTTCTGCCAAGAATATCCATCAATAATGGCCTTCTTTCAAGACCATATCTATCAGCTACTTCTGAAAACTAAAAATCAATGTATTCCAATGGTCTATCGAATTGTCATCCACCTAAAACCCTATAATCCTAATGGAAGATAACAGTTACCAGTGCATTCTAACGGAAAATATCAAAATTTCGTCCACCTAAAACTGTATAATCTTAATGGAAGGTTAACAGTTAAAACGCCTAAAAACTGGCATTTTGCCAGATTCTGGCACTCAGGCAGGTAGTGATTGGCGGTAGCATTAAAGCCCCCAAAATGTGGGCACCATTTAACTGTCGGTCATAGTCTAAAACTCTTGAGAGGCGCTGCCAATCTCGTCTCCCTTTCCCTTTCCAGCCTTTTTGGGTAGTAAAACACCGTGAATATTCGGCAATACACCACCATTGGCAATTGTTACAGCACCCAGCAATTTGCTGAGCTCCTCATCGTTTCTGACAGCTAGCTGTATGTGTCGAGGTAAAATTCTGTTCTTCTTGTTATCCCTTGCTGCATTCCCAGCTAACTCAAGCACCTGCAGTATACACAACCCATTTAAGTTCTGCCTAAAAAATATCCAGAGAGAGCTTACTTCAACTAAGACTGACTTGACAAGACCACCGGGGACTGAATATGTTTCCCCAGACAATAAAATCATTTGCAGGAACCAACAGCCTACAACCAGGCTGGATTCTTCAAAGGAGAGACAACGGCTTTAACCTGTAAGTAATTATTGAGACTGTAGATACCTTTCTCTCTTCCAGTGCCACTCATTTTATAGCCACCAAAAGGTATACCAGCATCAAAAATGTCAAAGCAATTAACCCAAACTGTTCCGACACGTAATGCCCGAGTAAGAGTGTTCGCGGTCTCTATATTCTTGGTAAACACTCCTGCTGCCAAGCAATACCGAGTAGCATTTGCTCGCTTTATTACTTCGTCTAAAGTTCTGCACAAGATAGCAGCAAATAGTGTCCCACCAAAAATACAATTACTGTTAACTCAAAATTCAAACATACATTGTGAAATCAACATCTTCAAAATCAATTCAGCCATCACCTATACTTACTTGAATTTTATAATTGATTGTACTGGGCCAAATATTTCGTCAGTAGCTATGGACATGTCATCCTGTTTTTGTTACACACACACAGGTAACATAAGTACTGCAACCCCATTCATGTTAACCCTCACTCCTATTACTTGTGTCTAGTTCCACCAGTTAAAGCCAGTAGCAAACAAATCCATTATAATGGCAGGCATCTCGAATATATATGAATTTCAATCATCTTTGAGAGTTGAAATCCAGTTATAGAGTGTAAAAGTAAGAACCGGGCCAGTAAAAAGTAAGCATTTTCATAACTAATTGGGGAAAGATTTGCAGACTTGCAATTATCCCCAAAATGTTATTCCCATACCTTAACTTCTGAGAAAATGGTAGGCATAATATAGAAGCCCTTGGTACCAATTTGGTCGCCCCCTGTTACAAGTTTTGCACCACTCTCCCTCCCAGCCTTGATATAACCCATAACCTTGTTAAACTGACCCTGGTCAATCTGGTCTTTCTGCCGCCGGCGGACCTCAAAGAACAGACGCCATTCAGCGAAGCGTGTGACCTCATTGCTTCTGATAAATGGTATATCGGCATCTGGTATGCCGGAATCCCACTCAGGACATACGTTTGGGTCGCCAACCGGGAAACCCCCGTTGGTTGTTCCGCGGCCCTGCAATTTCTTGCATTTTGAGCTCATGAAGCCTCTGCACATACTCAGGAACGTATACCAAGTCCCAGATAATGGCCATCCCGCCGGGCTTTAGAACCCTTACCACTTCTTGGAGCGTTTTCGCTCGCTCGGCTGCCGCGGCAGAGCTCTTGTGGCCGAATTCTTTGCCCACTGTGTGAAGAAAAACGGCGGAGACCACCACGTCGAAGTAATTGTCCATGAATGGCAGATTCCGAGCGTCCCCGCTTCTGCAAGTCACATATTCTTGGACGCCTTCAATGGCCGCTGTTCTCAGAGTGGATGACATCGACTTTTGCCCGTCGAGCCAAGATCCATTCCCACTACACGCCCGCTGCTGCCTTCCTTCTTCAGCTGCATTGCCACAGCATTGAGAAGAATCCCGCGCCCGCATCCGATGTCCAGAGCGGTTTTCACATTGGACCAGTCGCCTACCATGCCTACTATTCTCTGCGACATTTTCCAGTGAAGGATCACATCGGAATACCAGATATTTGCCGCCGTGACGAAGAAACAAACCGCAGCAGGGCGAATCCAACAGTTACACGTGTCAACATCTGACTGGTTCCATGCGCCATGAATAACTGCCTCTCATTGGCTGGGGTGAACTTTTGCTCACCCCAAGCCCGCAATGGAGAACGCCTCCGGCGTAATTATTAATATGACTTAATAAATCTCAACAAGACTATGTAGTTGTCCTTAGAAAGGCAAAACTCTCTAAGAGCAACTTGAGGAAGCTTGAATGTGATGCCCTCAAATCTTTGAAAAATAACAAGGACATTGTTATTCTAAATGCTGACAAGGGTGGAGTTGTGGTTTTCTTAGATAAAGAAGATTACCAGCAACCGAAGCTACAGAAAACTCAATAAGAATCTCTTAAAGAAAATCTCTAGAAAAGTGGCTCTAGCTATAAAATCTAGTAGCATTGTTTAGCTCCTTGAACCATAAACTCATCGAGAGTAGCCTTATCACTCTTAGGATCTATGGTCTTCACAAAATCCATAAAGAGGGGGCTCCCTTGAGACGCATTGTCGACACTATAGGAGTGCCACTCTATCTTTTGGTGAAGTATTTAGCCCAAAAGCTAAAACTTTTTGTTGGCCTTACAAAGTCCTTTGTCAAAGACTCTTTGAATTTTTTCAATGACTTAAAGGGCATAAGGTTTGAGCCTGGGGACCTTCTTGTGAGTTTCAACATGGTCTCCTTTACACTAATATCCCCATTAATGAGGCCATTAAGGTCATCAATCACATCATAGATCACGATACTAAATTTCTTGAGATTTCTCTTATGTGTGCTTTCTTCAGCTTTGAATGAGAATTCTATGAAAAAACATGTGGTGTTACCATGGGCTCCCCCTTTTCCCCTATTGTAGCTACTTTGTCATGGCGGAGTTTGAATCCAAAGCTTTGTCCTCAACTCAATACAAACCAAAGCTTTAGAAGAGATTTGTGGATGACAGTTGTGTCATCTTCCCTCATGGTCGAGATAAGTTGGATCTCTTTGTCCAACATCTTAATAATCAGTCTAGCTCCATGAAGTTCACTATGGAATGTGAAATCAATGGGACCCTACCTTTTTTTGACGTCCTTATTTCAAAGAAGGACGATGCATCATTCTCACATCATTCTTTCAGAACAAAACTCACATGGAGTAGTATCTTCATTCTAAGTCCCATCATTTCCCTGCTCAAAAGCTAGATGTTCTCAACACTTTAGTCACTCGTGCATTTAGAGTTTCTAACGAAAGTCACCTTGAAGATGAGAAAGCCCATCTCCTTAAGGTTTTAAAAAATAATGGTTATGATAAGCTCCAACGTCTTAGGGCTTTCCTTCAAGCTACCACGAGTTCCAAGATTAAAAATGAACTCAATCATCAGTTTTCTGGGGTGCACATTCCTTTTATCCAAGGGATCACTGACAAGATTGCAATGGTCTTAAGAAAGCACAAGGTTCCCTCTAATTTTAGGCCCCTAAACACCATTCAAAGTTCCCTAAGATTTGTAAAAGGCCGATGGACCCTAAGAATATGAAAGGGGTTTATGTAATCCTTTGTCCATGTGGGTCACCCTATGTTGGTGAAACTAGCGGATCAATAAATCAAGGGATTCAAAAACATGTGGTAGACATCAAACATGGTAGGACTTGTTCCTCAACATTAGTAGAACATGCAGAAAATAAAAAACACCACCTCCGGATTGAAGATGCTCGAGCCATTGCTAAGATAGATCATTTCCATCACCGTAAGTTTAGGGAGGCTATAAAGATAGAAATGAGGTCAAGCGATCTGAATACAGACGATGACTTAGTAGTTGTTGGATCCGTGCCATTTCCTCTTAATTTTTTACTTATTTATTATTATTATTATTTAATTATTTTCCTTCTTTTTTATTATTTATTTGTATTGTTTAACTACTAATAAACGATAAATTTCTTTTTTTTCTTCATTATTTATTTCTTTAATTTTTTTTTAACCATTTATTATTTTTAAGTTTTTAGAATTAATTGTTTTGATTATTTAAGTTTGACTCAAATATTATTTTTATTTTAGTGTACCCAAATATTCTTTATTTAAGTTTGACCATTTATTATTTTTATTTATTTTTAAGTTTTTAGACTTAATTGTTTTGGATTATTTAAGTTTCACACAAATACCATTTTTATTTTACTAATTGTTTATTGTTTTGATTATTTAGGCTTGACCTAAATATTATTTTTAATTTAGATATTCATTTCATTAAAATTTTGCTTTTGATTAATTGTTTACTTTAATTCAATATTAACAACTATATTCTAGCAATCATTTCCTTATATTAGAATATTATTTATTAATAAATAATATCCATTTAGTCAAATCTAACTGTTATATTGTAACGAATAAAACATGTTCTCTTCATCTATTTAACTTGATTCCAAGATCTGGTTCTTCATCTTGTCCTGATGATGAACCACACTGGATGGTAGAAACAAGTCGACTAAAGTTTTCTTGTTTTTCATGATATTGACCACCAAAGGCTAAATTCAATTAATATTGATACTATTTAGATAAATTATTTTGAAATGATGAAAAAAATGTCATCAAAATAATAACCAAATTTGATCTAAGTGTTTTTCTAGTTGAATATGTCCTTCCTAAGCTTTAAGTGATTTCAGGGTTAAGTCACAAAATAATTATGGGATTTTTGTTTTGTAAGGTTGGAAATTTCAGGTTGCTTTGCATGGAGCACGTGACAAAGAAGGGAAATCCATTGTGTTATATAGTCTTCAAGTAACTTGACACATATATAAACAAATTCATAGACTATCGATGCAGTGCCAATGTTTCTCCTCTGCCTACAAATGTTATTCAGGTATTATTTTATTGGAATTTTTTTTTATCTTTCATCAAGTGTTTCTTTCACTGAATTTTTATGTGATTTCATTCTTTCATTCTGCATATTGCATTGCATCGACCATTTTATTATTATTATTATTATTTATATATTTTTTCCATTATATAAACAACGCGAGATGCTCACAATAGAAAGATATTCACAAGCTCGGATGCTTCACTATCGATGAGCAGATGGTCTTGAGCTTGATATATTACTTCACAATAGAGATGAAGGAAAATTCCAAAAATTATTTTTGGCAAAACTATAAGTGAATTTATGATGCCACTACTGTTTTGAAAATAATGACCAATTTTCAACATTTGCCTTCACATTGTCAATCTTTTTCAGAGAGTCACCCTTCTATACATGCCACAAATCTTGGTCACGTTTTTATAATAGAGAAACATAGAACACAAACTTCACTTTCCACTATATAGGAAATCCATCTATCCATTTACTCATATACCATCTCCTCTCTCTCTTCTTCTTCTGCTGCTTTTCTTGGGGGAGGTGACTACTGGGGAGGTATTTTCTTGGGGGAGGCCAATCTATAAAAAAATATTTAAAAATAGTGCAGAATGCATGGGAGGGGAGGGAGGGCTGAGCTGTGAGGGTGACGGGATGAGCGGGTGAGGGAGGGTATGGAAGGGGCGGGTGAGCGAAGGTAGGAATGAGCGGAGTTGGGAGTGTGTGTTGAGGGGTGTGAGATTGTTAGTAGGACGGGAGAGCGTGAGGGGATAAGGGGGTTGGGTGAGGGACGAGCGAGCGTTGAGAGGGGCGGGTGGGAGGGTGAGGGTGAGAGCATTGAGGGGGCGAGCATGGGGAGTGTGCAAGTGAGTGGGCGGAGCCATGAGGGAAGTGAGGGGAGGGGGCTCAGTGAGCGGGGATGGTGAGGGCCGGTTGGGAAGGCCGAGAGGGGAGGGCGAGCATGGAGTGGTGAGCGGGGAGTGGTGGGTTGGAGAGACGGCCGATTGGGGGAGGGGGACGACCCAGAGTGAGGGGAGGGGTGCAGAGATCAGAGGGTGAGGGGAGGGTGTAGTGCGGTTGGGAGGAGGTGAGGGTAGTGGGAAAGGGCGAGGGGCCAAGGGGTGAGGGGGATGGGGAGCAGGTGAGGGCCGTAAGGCCGAGTGACGGAGGTCGTGAGGGTCGTGGGATGGGGAGCAGGTGAGGGCCGAGAAGCAATTGCACAGTGATGTGCAAAAACAATAGAATTTGTAGAAGTTTGCAGAATTCACATTAACAGAAATTTGCAGCAGAATTTTCAGTAAAAACTCAGAATTTAATTTATTTTATTTTTTTCAGAGACCCACTTTGAACAGTAGCAGACAATATTTTTCCAGCAGCTCTCCAACTCAATCCTTTCCAAAATTCAGATATTGCACAGTGCAGAAATAAAAGTAGGCAGAAAGTTCAGAAAAATTGCATAATTTGCAGTAAAAAACTCATAATCTTTTCTAGAATTGCAGAATGGCAGGAGCAGTAAAAAAAAATGCCAGGAGCAATAAAAAATGAATGCAGCAGGGAGCAGTGAGAAAACCTGCAGACTTCTGAATGAACCCAACAGAATAATTTCTGAATGTTGCAAAAGATTTCTGAATGTTGCAGAAAATTTCTGAATGTTGCAAAAATCGATTCTTGAATGCTACAGAAAATTTCTGAATGCTGCAAAAATGACCAGAATTTTTGCAAATTTACATAGGCCACAAAAACAAATGGCTCACACAAGGTTTATCTAGTTATGAATGTATCAACTCTGATACCATGTTAAACACACACATGGTGTATGAGAAGAATAAATAGACACATAGAAAGATAAGCATGAGATACTCATATTATTCACCATAGATGTACATTTATAATACAATGGTGTGACTCTTGGATTCATCTTCCAAGGTCACTTGGACTCCTTTGTGACTCTTCGCCTTCCACACCTACCCATAGAGGATTAGGTGTTCAACACTTTACATTAGGATATAATTGGGGTGTGTAATGGTTGTGGACCCCTAAATGATCCAACGGTGAAGGGAAGTTAGAAGATTTGATGACTCAAATTTAATAGCAAACTGCCCCACTTCTCCTTGTGACATCACTATGGGTTCTATGTTCATAGTTTAGATCATAGTTACCAAATTCGTCCATATTGCTGAAAAAATTCAAAAAATCCATAGTTCGATTCGATACGCCAATTAATATACAAATTCCAAGTTCGGTACGGTGCAGGGGATATGAGGTTCATGGACGGAGTGAACACCGCGGTTTTCTAATAAAACTTTTAAATTCAGACATTGCATTAATTTTTCAGAAACCTCTTTGGGATTCGGGAAACAATATGGAGTAGTCTACCCAGGCCACGTTTTAACCCGGAAATGTGGCCCGTCAGAAAACATTTTCTTCCCGTTGCCGATTACGCTTGGGGATCACCACATGAATACTCTGTTAGAGTTGTTAGAGTTAATTCAGAGTTGTTAGGTATTAGAAATTCACTCAATGTATTCAATACCTCATCCTCTCCCAGAATTTCAAATTTAGCATTCGCACTCAAAATTTTAATTTATATAACTACTCACCGAATGGTTTTCGTAGCTTTGGTGTTCAAAGGGATAATTGAGTGTTGAGATCCACTATTGTTTTTCACAACCAGCTAGAATTTCCAGATAGGCACAAGCTTTTAGTCGTAGTCGTTCTCATTTTACATGTTGAGAACCAGGGAACCCACTATTTTTTTTATCAACCAGCTAGAATTTCCAGATAAGCACCAGCTTTTAGGCGTAGTCATTCTCATTTTACAGGTCGATAACTAGGGAACCCAGGGATTCATGATAGTTTGAGAAATCTTGATTCCCGCCCACACCTCTTGTGGGTAGAGATTCAAGCGAGTTCCAGATTGAAACAGTGTAAAGTCGACCTGAAAATATGCACGGGTGACCTCTTCAGTTATGGTGAAAGTGCGAAGGGAGCCCTCTTCCAGGGCTTTATGATTTTGTGAATGGATATACACATCAATAAGAAACAGTATAGCATGCTATGCCTTAGAAAGAAGATAGTGTTTACAAAGTTTACATGTGCATGCTTTTATATCGTCACAGTTGGAACTTTATCTTTTGGTGCTATAATGTTGCCCGAGTTGTGGTTATGATTTGCGTATAAAGATCCTGATTTTTTTATGGGCAATTGCGAGAGCTCAACTTTTTGCTAATCGTTGTGTGTCTGTGTACCCAAGTTATTGTAATTTTTTTAGTTGATAATATATGTAATGATTACAATGATCATTCTTATGTTCATACTTGTGGATTGGGTTAGTTCATTCTATGTAAATGTGGAAGCACATATAGTTCATTCTGTGTAATTGTGGAAGAAAATATAAATCCAAGGGCTCTCGTCCTTATATAGGTAAAACTCGATCCATCAACTTAAATTTTTTTCAAGATGTTTGTATGATGATGCTAATGAATAATGTAAGCATTATATAATTCATTTAGGGATATGCTAATCTCCAATTTATTGCCTAATAAATGCAATTTCTAGGTATTGATATTTAATTTTAGCCTAGAAATTGTAATCGCTTGAAGATGTAAAGGCTGTGAAACACTCTTCTTAAACATATATAACTATTTCAAAAGAGTCTGCAATGATTTGAATGTTAATGTGAATAAGCCTTGTTTTGAGGCCTCAACTAGATTTGTCTTTCTATACTTGATGTGGTAAACTGGCAATGGATTTTGATCAAGGAAGGAGGAATGTTGCCGTTGCTGTTTTTCACATAAGTTCTCTGAGTTCAAGATTTTTTTCAGTCATTTGTTTAGACGGTATCTTTAAATTCATATTTGTTTTAGTGATTCATTATGTTTCCATGATAGTCAGAAATAGTGATAAATAATGCAATAAATTGGTTTGTTTCTTATTGTCAAGTTCAAATATCAGTAAAGGAGAACTAAACCAAGATAGCCTATGCTTAACAACAAAGAAATTGCATATTTTTCCTGCTCGTAAGGTCCTATCTAAAGCAAATGGCACTGGAAAACATTGTCTCCTATACATCTGCATGAGTTTCTACACCAACTTATATTTGAACACTGATTTATCATGCTTCGGTGGCTTGCTTCTATCCCAAACATTACATTGGAATGTTATGATGTCATCCTTGATTAGATGGAGAATTGGCATTGCCAAAGCACATGCAGTGGACACCACATCGAGTTGGGATGTGTTTGAGGGTAATGTCGAGTGGTGATAGATTGAAATGCATAAATTAGAAGTATATTCGCTTGGCTTGATGGGGATTTTTAGAAGAATAAAGTAGGATTGTGTTCTCATTAACATTTTTCATACCTGCATATTTTTTATAAGCATAATGCTGCTTTTGCTATCATGATAAGATTCTCTTCCAAGGTTAGCTAGAAACTAGAGAGAGTCTAAAACTAGTGTAGGGTTGATCCTTGTGCATTATTTTTATAGTTTCTACTTGAGAATCCTTCATGCAAGCAGCAATACATCCCCGCTCCCACCAAGGGAAAAAATTGGGTAGTTTTTGTCCCCAGAAAAAATAATTTATGCTTTACCTTTTTTGAAAAGTTGGGAGTTATCAGTTGGGAAAATTTGGGGATGTGACCTTTCACACTTAATGGGGTTTCATCTCCCCCCTTACGAACACAGGCCAGTCTTCTGTCAATGCACTGAAGGGTGAGACTAACGATTATTTATGTGTTACAGGGCAACCCACAGAGTGCCACAGTTAAAGAAATGTCCAACGCATAGCTAAGGAAGTGTCCTCATTCCATTAGGGGTTGATTCAAAGTGTGCACTTCCTCAAATCATGATAAAACATGGGACAGTGAAGAAATTCAAGCTATTTATTTCCATTTCAACAAAGTTGGGGAGATTTCAAGCTCACACAAGCTTTTTGTCTGACCCTCAGGAGCAGAGCCCCTGTATAAACCCAAGCGGTTGGGGGAATGAAAGGTGGTTACAGGCTTAGAGACTATAGTTATAAATTATAATCAAGCTGCAAAACCAATGGAGGCTTCAATATCAAGTATAACCAATATAGATCACCATTCGTTTCCCAAGAATAAGGGCTAATCTGGACCTTGATCAACCAGAGTTCAATTTTCTTTTTTCAATCTTTAACCTCTTATATTTTATATTTCACATCACAAATTTGGCACCAATTGGGCTTGGCCTTAACATGTTACCTCTCTATGAAATATTAATTTTTCTGCTAAATCCAATCAATGATGACTCACTCGTAGAAAACCTTTGAAATCCATCAACTCTTCTGCATTTGAATGGTATTCGGCCACAGCAGCCCCATTTGAATGCAAGCTCCTGGGTTGTAGAAGCAAGTGTAGCTTATAACGGTGGAAAGCATCGTGTTTCAGATGCATTTGTGAATAGTTTTTGGTGAGACTTTTGCATTTTTCTTGTTGTACCTTGAAAATATTCACAGCTATGAGAATTATAGTCTATGTTGTATTTAGTAAGTCAATTGTTGAGCAAAGAAATTATTCAATGGCACATTTGTACAGACACATGATGTTCAAAACTTAAATCCCAATCCTCTACTATCTTCTCTCTCCAGTCCAATCTCATCCATGAAAGCATTTTTTTTTGTCTACTTAATGCACTGACCTTTCTTTTTGAATTTTTCCTTAACTTATTTACGAAGATGATAAATACTCTTATGGGAACTTGCTGCATATTAATGAATTTCTTCCTCTCCTTTGTGTAGGTATTTAGATCAGCCTGGAATGTCATCTACATTCAATACTAAAGTTTATTGCAAACAAAGATTGATTGGTGTTAACCGTGGCCTTCTTAACACAACTACTTTTGCACCCAATCCTGATTATTATAGGTGAGCAGTCAGTGATCTACTGTACCTCTTCATAATGTGGGGCTGCTTTAGTTATTGTCAAGAAACTCCAAGGAATTTAATTTGGAATTTGAAAGAACTGTCTCTGTTATTGAGGGAGTAAATTATGGTGTTTTTTCTAGAAACATAGTGAAGTTCATGCTTGTCTTTCTGGTTTATGATTCAGTGCACTGCTTTGGCATCAGTTGATGGGAAAAGGTGTGCTTTATGTCAATATTATAGGGCCACCCTATGTGTGCACATATGCTCATTGTGCAAAGAATGATGTAAGTATCATGTAATATTCGTTTCATTATTTTTTTATGACAAATTAATGTGTAGACATATAACATCTTGTTGTTGTTTGTTCTTGGACTTTTGAAAGTTGAATGAGACTCATAAATTTTAATGAAATAGGATTTAACGTTGTATCGAGAACAATGGGTAGTTGTTAAAATGTATTTCCCCTTTGATTTTGGAGAGGAAGAAATACAACACTAAGAATAACAACATTCTTTACATCTGCATTTATTACATCTCTCAAACTTTTGCATTCCTGATTGTATTTTCAGAACTGATGTGTGAAATTTAGATTGACTGTTTGTGTGGATCAGTATCTCACTCTTGTTTATTTCTTTTTGCAGACTGGAATAACTTTACTTGTGATCAAGCTAAGCAATGACACAAATGTTGATATTCTTGTTTCTTCTTATCCAAATTCTATCATGCACAAGAGAAGCCTGAATGAAAAAGATTCTTTAATACATAAGATTAAGAAATTCTTAGCTTGGGCTAGAAGCAAAACATCAGAGGTGATAGATTATAGAATGGAATACAACTTAACACCAAAATATTGAGACCTCCATAGTCAAACAATGATTTTAAATGGCATAGTTTTGGAGTTAACTGAAGATGGAGATATTCCTTCGTTAGATCCTGTCATGGTTGATGCTGGACTCTTTGAGGGCATTTTCAGAGACTTCTAAATTTAGAATATAGCTCTACTCAAATTTGAAAGAATATAATCTAAAATATTAAAATATCAATTTACATCTAAATTTTCTATCAATATAAATAATTAAATCTTATCTATAAAAAAATATATTATTATTATTTTTTTGGTTTAAAAACATACCAAAACTAATTCACTTTATATAAAAAAAAAAATAAAAATAAAAAATTACAATAGTATCTGGTGGAGGTTTGCCTTTGAGGAAACCAAGTCCCCCACCAAGTGGATACCAAATTGTTTGTCCAAGGAGTCTAGACAAGCTATCCTATCTGCTGATACACATAAAAAAACAACATTCTAAAAGACCATCCCATATCTATGCATGGAAACTACTAGAAAAAGAAGATAAACCAGGCTTCAAATTATGGGTGACAAGTCCTTGGGATCATTAGGCTGCTCCATTGGCTCCTTTTTCTCCCACTGTTCACCTTATTTATACATGGAAGGTGTCAGGTTCTCCTTAAGGACAATGGGATTTGCTTGTGTTCCCTCTCAACCGTAGAAGCTTGATGTTCGGTATTTAATCTCATCTTCATCAGTGACATGAGATACCTTTATACCTATTCCAAAAAAATTTGTAGACTGCTTCAAACTTGCTTCAAAGATCCTAATTGGACGGAGAAAAACTATCATGTATAGACAATAAGACAGAGATTAGAACAAAAGATATCATTTTGTGAAACTACTCTTTTCTGATATCAAATTACCTCTCAGAAACAAAATTCATTTATAATAAGAATGAATTCAAGACATTGATCCCTCTACATAATGGTTAAAACTTAAAACCCAATGCCCATGGACAAATATACAATCCTCCAATCTACTATAAATAGATCCATCACTAATGAATGGACAGTAAACATTAAAATCCCTATGAAAGATTGAATACACAATTAGTCACCCTTCACAAAGGAAAATTATATTTGACCCCATCATAGGATATTTGCTCATAGGGAAAATTATATACAATTTGTGTTGAATTTGGCCCTCATATTGTAATTGAGGTCCCTCTTTCAAGACACCTGTACAATAAACAAGGGAATTTAATTCACATTGGACATGTACAATGGACACTAGACATGATTAGCACAAAAATATCTCATTTCTTAGCATGTTCAACTTCACCGAGTGAACCGTGTAAATCTCAATTTCAAACATGATTCCAACCTCATTCATTTTCATGGATACAATCTGATTCAATGACCCCACAACATGACAATCATTCTTGAGTGAAATGAAAGTATCAAGTTATCAACTGTTGAGATTGCAACAAGATGTTGAGCTTAGTGAAAAGAGTCGCCTTCACTAAGTGGGCCCCCTGGTTATTTTTGGCGCAAAGTCTATTTTTAGACATGTCGATCATATTCTATGAGTTGCATGATGCTATTTGTGGATGGTTGGTCAAGTTGGAAAAATAGATGGACTTCTATTTTTAGACATATTGGGTGGAATCTATTTTAGATTGCCAGTCTAAAAATAGATATGTCGAATATTATTAGCTCTTAATAATATTTGGACCATAAACATTATCTTATTCTCTTGGAGCACTTCAGTTAAGTGCACAGATGTGGCACAACAACTGACAGAAGGAATTACGCTATTCCTGAGGGTTAAGTGGAGCTATTTCATGAAGACTTCAGTTAGAACTCATGTGAGAGAGTTTGGTGGAGTTGATTGAGGAAGTTAATGGAGTTGTGTTCAGTTTAACTGAGTTAAACATAGTTGAGCTAGTTGTATCTAGTCTAACTGATTGATGCACTAGTGAGAGTGGTGTGAATTAATTATTCATTAATTAACTAATTATTAACTCATTAATCAACTAAAGAATACATCAGTTAACTTCAGTGCATGGACAATTTCAGTGGAGACCAGTGGAGAGATAGGTGAAAGAGGAGTGTGACTATCAGTTGTGACTATACTGGTGCATGAGTTTGCACCACACATTGATGGAGATTCCAATGACGATTGCGCAGTGCATACCAAGTGAATTCGAGTTGATTCAGAGCCAATATTCAGCAGGGATTGCGCAGTAGAGGCAGGCTAACAGGTGGCAGAGATTGGAGCATGTGTTTTGCTAGATCGGACCTAATTAGCGTGTAGCAATTGGAGATTGTACTGAGAGCTTGTGAGGAGCTTTGTATAATTATTGTTACATGATCTCTATGACATATAATATACAGATAGTTGGGGGTTTTCAGCTTTAAGCTTTCCCATGAAATATTGTGCTCATATGTGTGAATGTTTATGGTTTTAATGTGCGCATGCGATTTTTTTTATTTCCGCAATTAATGATCAATGGTAGAAGAGATTTTGTATTGTGCATGAAGTTAAAATAGTGTGTGATCAGGAGAATATCGGTGTATAACATATCCATTATTCAAATTTCGACATGGTATCAGAGCTATATTGATCATTGGAGCAATTGAAAAACATTGAAGCGGTTGAGTTTTGTGTTGGTGGAGTTCGAATTTGCAGTAGTGTTTTCTTGGTGTCAAAGTTGAGATGTCTTTCAAAGGATTTCAATTGGAGTATGCCCTTGAGGGTAGCTTGAATTATATTGCATGTAAGGACAGGATGGAGGTGGTGCTGGATGACAATGGGTTCATAGATGCAGAAATTCCAAAACCTGCTTCTGGCGATGCTGCCGCACTTGACGCATGGAAAAAGAAGACAACAAAGTGTTGAAGAATTATGTTGGAAGGTGTAAAGGATGACATAGTGTCCAGCCTTCATAGTAAGGCTTCTCCATTCTTGATGTGGAAAGCGTTGACAGACTTATTCCAAAGCAAGAGCGACTAGAGGAAGTTGGCACTCAAGGATAAACTCAGAAACATAAAAATGGAGAAAGGTGACAGTATGCCCAAGTACCTCACGAAGTTCATCCAATGCAGGGATGAGCTCGGAAGTGTGGGGGTGACTCTAGATGACGAGGACTTGGTGATCTTGGCTCTCCTTGGTCTTTTGAAGAGTTGGAATTCCTATTAGGACTCTGCCAATGGTTGGGAGAAATTGCCAGGATGGGAGCGACTTTGGTCGGATCTTATGGAAGAGGAGATAAGGTGAAGTACCAGGGACGGATCTTCATCAAAGAACTCAAATGAAGAAAATTGCGCTTTGGCTGCCAAAGCAAGGAAGGGGAAGAACAAGAAGAATGCTTCTCAATCCGGTGCAAAAGGCAAGAAGCAGGACATGTCCAAGGTGAAGTGCTTTCACTGTCACCAACACGGACATTACGCCACTAATTGTCCACAGAAGAAGAAAAATAAGCAGGCTGCTAGATCTGCAGCTGGAGAGGCCTTAGCCTCGCAGTTTGAGCTGGATTTTTCTCTGATCGCATGCTTGGTCTCAAGTATGATGGGTTCAGTGTGGTTTCTTGACAATGGTGCGTCTTATCATATGACCGGAGACAAATATTTGTTTACTGATCTGGATGAGAAAGATCTTGGAGTGCACATCGAGATGGGCGATGATGGTAGATACAATGCGACCAGTATCGGTACCATTTCCTTTGAGAGGGAGTCTTGTAAACCCTTCGTATTGAAGGAAGTGATGCATGTTCTAGGATTGAAGAAGAATGTTATCTCTGTGGCCATGTTAGAAGACAAGGGATATGATGTTGTCTTTAGCGAGGGAAAGGCTTTCCTGCGTAGTAAGGCAACTGGTGAGACCTGGAGGATAGGGGTTCAAGTTAAGAACCTTTATTATTTGCAGTTATATGGCTGCACAACAATGGCAGGTAAGGCAGAAGGAGTGGTGAGCCGGGATGATGGCGAGCTGTGGCACAGGAGATTGGGCCACCTTCACCATGGAGCTTTGAAAATTTTGCAGCAGATTTCTACTGGGCTTCCCAAAGGTACGCTTGCGCAGTCAGATCAGTGCAAGGGATGTACTTTGGGAAAATTTGTGAAAGCCACCTTTCATGAGAAGGATAGTCGTGCCACGATGATCCTTGAGAGAATTCGCACAGACGTTTGTGGACCTTTCTTAGTAGCTTTGAAAGCAAATAACAGGTACTATGTGATATTTTTTGATGATTTTTCCTGGAAGTGTTGGATCTTCTTCATGCAGAAGAAGAGCGAGACATACTCAAAGTTCTGTGAGTTCAAGGCACTAGTTGAGAAAGAATGGGGGAAGCAGGTGAAGGCTCTTAGGAGCGACAACGGTGGTGAATTCATCTCTAGCGAATTCAAGGACTTTTGCAGCGCAAAAGGAATTCGAAGAGAGCTCATAGCGCCTCATAACCCACAGCAGAATGGGGTTGCTGAGTGGAAGAACAGAACAATCGTGGGTGCTGCACAGGCGATGTTGCATGATCAGGGCCTTCCCATATACTTGTGGGCTGAGGCATGCAATACTGCAGTATATGTGCAGAACCGTTGTCCTCACAGGATACTTGGCATGAGTACACCCAAGGAGGTGTTTTCTAGTAAGAAGCCTAATATTTCCCATTTGAGGATTTTTGGTTCACCTGTTTACATTCATGTGACAAAGGATGCCAGGAAGAAGCTGGAGCCGACCACAGAGGTTGGGATATTTGTGGGGTACATTGATACGCCCCACAACTATTGTGTGTATTTTCCAGACAGTCGCAAGACTATTGTGTGACGGGATATCAAATTTCATGAGGAGAAAGCCATGAAGTGTTCGCTTGAGAGGGAGCCACACTTGCATGCAGATGAGGAACTATTAGTTCCTAAGGATGAGTCTCAGGATGTGGATCAGCCACAAGATGAGGTTCATGGAGAATCTACTCCACTCATGCAGTGCCAACCATCAGAGGGCGGAAGCACACTATAGAAGCTGAGTGACTGGCTCAAGATGCAAAGAATATTGTAGGAGCACCTACATCACAACGCGGACAGAGACAGTCACCTGATCGGTACACTAGATACATGGCTCTTATGAGCAAGTGTATCGTGACAGAGCCATCCTCTTTCGAGGAAGCTATGGAGGATCCTACATGGGTAGATGCCATGGTGGACGAGTATGATTCGATTGTCGGATACGAGTGCATGGGAGATTGTCCCAAAGTTGGAAGAAATCGATGTTGGAGTTCAAGATGGATCTACAAAGTGAAGCAAGCGGTACAGTGGGAGTGTGGAGAAGTATAAGGCAATATTTGTCTCCCGGGGCTTCTCACAGATTGAGGGGATTGATTATGAGGAAACCTTTGCACTTGTCGCAAGGTATTCTTCCATACAGACGATCCTAGCTCTCTCAGCGCAGATGGGGTGGCACATTCATCAGATGGATGTGAAGACTTCGTTCCTCAATGGGGTGATTAAGGAGGAGGTGTAAATAGAGAAACCCGAAGGTTTCGATATCTTCAGTAGCGAGTCGCATGTGTGCAGGCTCAAGAGAGCACTGTATGGGTTGAAACAAGCACCTCGTGCTTGGTACACACGGATCAACAGTTACTTTACCAGACCTGGATTCTCCAAGAGTGAGGTGGACCCAAACCTATACCAGATAGTGGTGGAGGGTAAGTTGTTGATCATTTTACTTTATGTAGATGATTTGATACTGACCGGTGATGAACAATTGATACTCTCATGCAAGGCTAATCTTGCAAAAGAGTTTGAGATGAAGGACTTGGGCCTCCTTCATTATTTCTTGGGATTGGAAATTTGGCAGCGCAGTGATGGACTGTTTGTTTCTTAAGGCAAGTATGCCTCGGAGATACTGGAGAAGTTCAACATGCATGGCTGCAAGCTTGTTGATACTCCTCTTCCTGGTGGTTGGAGGAAGGAGGATGCTACATCGGCGGATGTAGTGGATGCCACTATTTACCGACAGTTGGTGGGGTCGCTCATGTATCTGGTCAATACACGACTCGACATATTCTACGCAGTTAACCAGCTTTCACAAGCTATGGTTAAGCCTACCAAGCTCTTTTGGAAGGCAGGGAAGCATGTATTGAGATATCTTAGAGGCACATCAGGATATGGAATTTGGTACAGACAGTCGGATGAGGTGAAGCTATGTGGCTTCATAGATGCAGTTTGGGCAGGGAGCCTAACGGACAGAAAGAGCATATTTGGAGGGATTTTCAGTATCGGGTCGACAACAGTTTCTTGGTACAACAGGAAGCAGAGATCTGTGGCACTCAGTTCAACAGAGGCCGAGTATATGGCAGTGAGTTTGGCTGCATGCGAGGCTATATGGATGAGGAAGATCCTAGTCGGGTTGTTCGGTTCACACTTGGATCCTACTGTGATTTATTGTGATAATCAGAGTTGCATCAAACTCTCAGTTAATCCAATATTTCATGATAGATCCAAACACATTGACATCCGGTATCATCATATCAGAGATTGTGTGTAGCGGAAGATCATGTTACTTTCATACATTCCTACGGAGGATCGGGATGCTAATATCTTGACGAAGGCGCTCACCAGGAGCACATTCGAATACCACAGGGGCAGGATAGGGGTGGCAGATAATCCTTATCTTGTTGAGAGGGAGTGTTGAGATTGCAACAAGATGATGAGCTTAGTGAAAAGAGTTGCCTTCACTAAGTGGGCCCGCAGGCTATTTTTGGCGCAAAGTCTATTTTTAGACATGTCGATCATATTGTATGAGTTGCAGGATGCTATTTGTGGATGGTTGGTAAAGTTGGAAAATAGATGGACTTCTATTTTTAGAAATATTGGGCGGAATCTATTTTTATATTGCGAGTCTAAAAATAGATATGTCGAATATTATTAGCTCTTAATAATATTTGGACTATAAACATTATCTTATTCTCTTGGAGCACTTCAGTTAAGTGCACAGATGTGGCACAGCAACTGACAGAAGAAATTACGCTATTCCTGAGGGTTAAGTGGATCTATTGCATGAATACTTCATTTAGAACTCATGTGAGAGAGTTTTGTGGAGTTGATTGAGGAAGTTAATTGAGTTGTGTTCAGTTTAACTGAGTTAAACATAGTTGAGCTAGTTGTATCTAGTCTAACTAATTGATACAATAGTGAGAGTGGTGTGAATTAATTATTAATTAATTCACTAATTATTAATTCATTAATCAACTAAAGAATACATTAGTTAACTTCAGTGCATGGACAGTTTTAGTGGAGACCAGTGGAGAGATAGGTGAAAGAGCAGGGTGACTATCAGTTGTGACTATACTGGTGCATGAGTTTGCACCACACATTGATGGAGATGCCAATGAGGATTGCACAGTGCATACCAGGTGAATTCGAGTTCATTCAGAGCCAATATTCAGCAGGGATTGCGCAGTAGAGGCAGGCTAACAGGTGGCAGACATTGGAGCATGTGTTTTGCTAGATTAGACTTGATTAGTGTGTAGCAATTGGAGATTGTACTAAGAGCCTGTGAGGAGCTTTGTATAATGATTGTTACATGATCTCTATGACATATAATATACAGATAGTTGGGGGTTTTCAGCTTTAATATTTCCCATGAAATACTGTGTTCATATGTGTGAATGTTTATGGTTTTAATGTGCGCATGCGATTGTTTTTATTTCCGCAATTAGTGATCAATGGTAGAAGAGATTTTGTATTGTGCATGAAGTTAAAATAGTGTGTGATCAGGAGAATCTTGGTGTATAACATATCAGTTATTCAAATTTCTACATGGTATCAGAGCTATATTGATCATTGGAGAAATTGCAAAAAATTGAAGCGGTTGAGTTTTGTGTTGGTGGAATTCGAATTTGCAGTAGTGTTTTCTTGGTGTCTAAGTTGAGATGTCTTTCAACGGATTGCGATTGGAGTATGCCCTTGAGGGCAGCTTGAATTATGTTGCATGGAAGGACAGGATGGAGGCGGTGTTGGATGACAATGGGTTGAAGGAGTTCATAGATGCAGAAATTCCAAAACCTGCTTCTGGCGATGCTACTGCACTTGATGCATGGCAAAAGAAGACAACAAAGTATTGAAGAATTATGTTGGAAGGTGTAAAGGATCACATAGTGTCTAGCCTTCATGGTAAGGCTTCTCCATTCTTGATGTGGAAAGCGTTGATAGACTTATTCCAAAGCAAGAGCGACCAGAGGAAGTTGGCGCTCAAGGATAAACTCAGAAACATAAAAATGGAGAAAGGCGACAGTATGCCCAAGTACCTCATGAAGTTCATCCAATGCAGGGATGAGCTGGGAAGTGTGGGGGTGACTGTAGATGGAGAGGACTTGGTGAGCTTGGCTCTCCTTAGGCTTCCGAAGAGTTGGCATTCCTATCAGGATTCTGTCAATGGTTGGGAGAAATTGCCAGGATGGGAGCGACTTTGGTCGGATCTTGTGCAAGAGAAGATAAGGCAGAGTTCCAGGGTTGGATCTTGATCAAAGAACTCAGATGAAGAAAATTGCGCTTTGGCTGCCAAAGCAAGGAAGGTGAAGAGCAAGAAGAATGCTTCTCAATCCGGTGCGAAAGGCAAGAAGCAGGACATGTCCAAGGTGAAGTGCTTTCATTGTCACCAACACGGACATTACGCCACTAATTGTCAACAGAAGAATAAAAATAAGCAGACTGCTGGATCTGCAGCTGGAGAGGCCTTAGACTCACAGTTTGAGCTGGATTTTCACTGATTGCATGCTTGGTATCAAGTATTATGGGTTTAGTGTGGTTTCTTGACAGTGGTGCGTCTTTTCATATGACCAGATACAAAGATTTGTTTACGGATTTGGATGAGAAAGATCTTGGAGTGCACATCGAGATGGGTGATGATGGTAGATACAGTGCGACCGGTATCGGTACCATTTCCTTTGAGAGGGAGTCTGGTAAACCCTTCGTATTGAAGGAAGTGATGCATGTTCCAGGATTGAAGAAGAATCTTATCTCTGTGGCCATGTTAGAAGACAATGGATATGATGTTGTCTTTAGTGACAAAAAGGCTTTCCTGCGCAGTAAGGAAACTAGTGAGACCCAGAGGATAGGGGTTCAAGTTAAGAACCTTTATCAGTTGCAGGTAGATGGCTGTGTAGCAATGGGAGGCAAGGAAGAAGGAGTGGTGAGCCGGGATGATAGCGAGCTGTGGCATAGGAGATTGGGCCACCTTCACCATGGAGCTTTGAAAATTTTGCAGCAGATTTGTACCGGGCTTCCCAAAGGTACACTTGCGCAGTCAGATCAGTGCAAGGGATGTACTTTGGGAAAATTTGTGAAAGCCACCTTTCACGAGAAGGATAGTCGCGCCACGACAATCCTTGAGAGAATTCACACTGACGTGTGTGGACCTTTCTCAGTAGCTTCGACAGCAAATCACAAGAATTATGTGATATTTGTTCATGATTTTTCTCGGAAGTGCTGGATCCTCTTCATGCAGAAGAAGAGCGAGACATACTCAAAGTTCTGTGAGTTCAAGGCACTGGTTGAGAAATAATCGGGGAAGCATGTGAAGGCTTGTAGGAGTGACAATGGTGGTGAATTCATCTCTGGCGAATTCAAGGACTTTTGCAGCGTAGAAGGAATTCGAAGAGAGCTCATAGCGCCTCATAACCCACAGCAAAATGGGGTTGCTGAGTGGAAGAACAGAACGATCGTGGGTGCTGCACAAGTGATGTTGCATGATCAGGGCCTTCCCATACACTTGTGGGATGAGGCATGTAATACTGCAGTATATGTGCAGAACCATTGTCCTCACAAGATACTTGGCATGAGTACACCTGAGGAGGCATTTTCTAGTAAGAAGCCCAATATTTCCCATTTGAGGATTTTTGGTTCACCTGTTTACATTCATGTGACAAAGGATGCCAGGAAGAAGCTGGAGCCGACCGCAGAGGTTGGGATATTTTTGGGGTACATTGATATGCCCCACAACTATTGTGTGTATTTGCTAGACAGTCGCAAGACTGTTGTGCAACGAGATATCAAATTTCATGAGGAGAAAGCCATGAAGTGTTCGCTTGAGAGGGAGCCACACTTGCATGCAGATGAGGAGCTATTAGTTCCTAAGGATGAGTCTCAGGATGTGGATCAGCCACAAGATGAGGTTCATGGAGTGGAAGAGACCACTCATGCAGCGCCAACCATCAGAGGGTGGAAGTGCACTACAGAAGCTGAGCGACTGGCTCAAGATGCAGAGAAGGTTGTAGGAGCACCTACATCACAGCGCAGACAGAGACAGTCACCTGACCGGTATACTGGATACATGGCTCTTATGAGCAAGTGTATCGTGACGGAGCCATCCTCTTTCGAGGAAGCTATGGAGGATCCCGCATGGGTAGATGCCATGGTGGAAGAGTATGATTCGATTGTTAGAAACAGTGCATGGGAGATTGTCCCGAGGCCGGAAGGGAAATCAGTGGTGGGTTCGAGATGGATCTACAAAGTGAAGCAAGCAGCTGACGGGAGTGTGGAAAAGTACAAGGAAAGATTTGTTGCTGGAGGCTTCTCATAGGTTGAGGGGATCGATTATGAGGAGACCTTTGCACCTGTCGCAAGGTATTCTTCCATATGGACGATTCTTTCTCTCTCAGCGCAGATGGGGTGGCACATTCATCAGATGGATGTGAAGACTGTGTTCCTCAACGGGGTGATTGAGGAGGAGGTGTACATAGAGCAGCCCGAAGGTTTCGAGATCTTCAGCAGCGAGTCGCATGTGTGCAGGCTCAAGAGAGCGCTGTATGGGTTGAAACAAGCACCTTGTGCTTGGTACACACGGATAGACAGTTATTTCACCAGACTTGGATTCTCCAAGAGTGAGGTGGATCCGAACCTATACCAGATTGTGGTGGAGGGTAAGTTGCTGATCATTGTACTTTATGTAGATGATTTGATTTTGACAGGTGATGAGCTGTTGATACTCTCATGCAAGGCTGATCTTGCAAAAGAGTTTGAGATGAAGGACTTGGGCCTCCTTCATTATTTCCTAGGATTGGAAATTTGGTAGCGCAGTGATGGATTGTTTGTTTCTCAAGGCAAGTATGCCCGGGAGATACTGGAGAAGTTCAACATGCATGGCTGCAAGCTTGTTGATACTCCTCTTCCTAGTGGTTGGAGGAAGGAGGATGCTACATCGACGGATGTAGTGGATGCCACTGTTTACCGACAATTGGTGGGGTCGCTCATGTATCTGGTCAATACACGACCCGACATATGCTACTTAGTTAACCAGCTTTCACAAGCTATGGTTAAGCCTACCAAGCTCTTTTGAAGGTGAGGAAGCATGTATTGAGATATCTCAAAGGCACATCGGGATATGGACTTTGGAATAGACAGTCGGATGAGGTGAAGCTGTGTGGCTTCATAGATGCAGATTGGGCAGGGAGCCCAATGGATAGAAAGAGCACATCTAGAGGGATTTTCAGTATCAGGTCGACAACAGTTTCTTGGTACAGTAGGAAGCAGATATCTGTGGCACTCAGTTCAGCAGAGGTTGAGTATATGGCAACAAGTTTGGCTGTATGCGAGGCTATATGGATGAGGAAGATCTTGGTCAGGTTGTTCAGTTCACACTTAGATGCTACTGTGATATATTGCGATAATCAGAGTTGCATCAAACTCTCGGTTAATCCAGTATTTCATGATATATCTAAACACATTGACATCCGGTATCATCATATCAGAGATTGTGTGCAATGGAAGATCATGTTACTTTCATACATTCCTACGGAGGATCAGGATGCTGATATCTTGACGAAGGCGCTCACCAGGAGCAAATTCGAATACCACAGAGGCAGGATAGGGGTGGCAGATAATCCTTATCTTTTTGAGAGGGAGTGTTGAGATTGCAACAAGATGATGAGCTTAGTGAAAAGAGTCACCTTCACTAAGTGGGCCCGCAGGCTATTTTTGGCGTAAAGTCTATTTTTAGACTATGTCTATTTTTAGACATGTCGATCATATTCTATGAGTTGCAGGATGCTATTTGTGGATGGTTATTCAAGTTGGAAAAATAGATGGACTTCTATTTTTAGACATATTGGGCGGAATCTATTTATATATTTCCAGTCTAAAAATAGATATGTCGAATATTATTAGCTCTTAATAATATTTGGACTATAAACATTATCTTATTCTCTAGGAGCACTTCAGTTAAGTGCACAGATGTGGCACATCAGTTGACAGAAGGAATTACGGTATTCCTGAGGGTTAAGTGGAGATATTGCATGAAGACTTCAGTTAGAACTCATGTGAGAGAGTTTGGTGGAGTTGATTGAGGAAGTTAATGGAGTTGTGTTCAGTTTAACTGAGTTAAACATAGTTGAGCTAGTTGTATCTAGTCTAACTGATTGATACACTAGTGAGAGTGGTGTGAATTAATTATTCATTAATTCACTAATTATTAACTCATTAATCAACTAAAGAATACATGAGTTAACTTCAGTGCATGGACAATTTCAGTGGAGACCAGTGGAGAGATAGGTGAAAGAGGAGTGTGACTATCAGTTGTGAATATACTGGTGCATGAGTTTGCACCACACATTGATGGAGATTCCAATAACGATTGCGCAGTGCATACCAAGTGAATTCGAGTTGATTCAGAGCCAATATTCAGCAGGGATTGCGCAGTAGAGGCAGGCTAATAGGTGGCAGAGATTGGAGCATGTGTTTTGCTAGATCGAACCTAATTAGCGTGTAGCAATTGGAGATTGTACTGAGAGCTTGTGAGGAGCTTTGTATAATTATTGTTACATGATATCTATGACATATAATATACAGATAGTTGGGGGTTTTCATCTTTAAGCTTTCCCATGAAATATTGTGTTCATATGTGTGAATGTTTATGGTTTTAATGTGCGCATGAGATTGTTTTTATTTCCGCAATTAATGATCAATGGTAGAAGAGATTCTGTATTGTGCATGAAGTTAAAATAGTGTGTGATTAGTTATTCAAATTTCTACATCAACTATAGTAAGCAAGCTTCCTCCATTATTATAAGTAAAACAACCTACTCAACTATAATTTCCAATTTATATAGTTACCCTTTTATAAATTCCACGCTGGCATTGCAATTAATATTTTTTTGCATGCAAAGACTCCACTGGATTGAAATAGTGATAATACTGAAACAAATTCATATTTAGGTTGCTATAGATTAGTAGCATTAAGGAGCTATTTTGAGTGTGCATGCAACGACTAAAAAAGACATGAATTATTAATATGATTTGTCTCTAGATGTTTATTAGGTGAGGCTGCAATTGGCATAATTGTTTTCATGGCAAAGTATGTAAAATTTTTTTACACTTTGAAGGCAGCAAGCCAATCCCAGTTCGTCCAGTCTGCTACAAATTGCAACACTACTGCTTACAAGTAGCTCCACCAAAAGCCCAAGGGGTTAGCTCAACCAGTTGTCACTTGTTGGGAATTTGGATAGTACGAGCAGCTAACTAGTTTAATCCCCTATATTAGGCTTACTGGTCTACATCAATGGGTTTATAAGAGATGTCATGCACAAATTATAGGAATCATCCCTTGGTTCTCCCAACAATATTTTCCAAGAGAAGCTCAAAATTTGATTAAGCTTCCTTGTTTGTTTTTCCACCTCTAGGTAGCCCTTTAGTATTCTTCTAGATGAAACCCATCTTCATTGTTGTTGAAATTTTTTTCAGGAGTTATGTGAAACTCACTCAAAGAGTTTCCAAGTACAAATCTATAAGTCCATTTGTTTTTTGGAATCATAAAAAAATTTATACTAAAGTTTATCACCACACCACTGGAGTTTTAACAATATAAACACCAAAACTAGATTCTAATGGTTATCATGAAGCCGTATTCTCCTCGCTTGACCAGATTCAATACTTTCTAAATAATCAAAGAAAATTTTAAGTTCGAACCCCGAGATTAATGCACATGATTAACCAAATATTAAAGGCCTTGTAAGTTCCCACATCCATATTTGAGCATCGCCAATAGTTGTATTCCACATTCAACACAAATTGAAGGCCTTTTAAGGTACCAAAAATAATGTTTGAGGGGAAATCACAATTAAAATCAAAATTATTAGCAAATTCATGGATCTTTATAGTATGAAAATCAGACCCTAAGGGCTCTAGAAATGTGATGACACACAAATGAATCTAGCATATATAGAGAGAATCTACCTAATCCATTAAGAAAAATTTACTACAAAATAAAATTTTCTTATACCATTCATGCACAACACAACACATTGTAACCCATATGGATGTTGAGAAGAAACAAAAGAAGTCAAGATATGTAAAAAAAATTCATTTTTTGGAACAATAATGGTGTAGAGTAGAGAATAGTAATTACTCAAGTTAGTTTCTTATTGGAAGATGAAATGCAAAAATATCCCACCTATTGGCCAAAATTAAAAACCTGCAAAATTGTTGTAGGAATTACACAAAGCATACAATTTAAAACACAAAACAAAAGATAAAATAGAGATGCTACAAATACCATGAACTTTGATAATTAGTCAAACTACACCAAACATGTGACCATATTAAGACTATTTTACCTCTCAAACCAAATAAATGAAAGAACCATATACAAGTTACCTATGCATTTAATTGGTAAATCACTTAAGAAATTACATCCATACACTCTTTGGAAAGTACATACCTATTGTTTGTGTCTAGCTCATTGATTCCCACTAGAGTTGAATTCTTTCCATGGATGTTCAACCATTGTAGAAGATGTTGCTTCTCCATGCATTCCATAGTTACCTAACAAAGTGTCATTTGTTAGCACAATGAAATTTGTTAAAGCATCAAGGTATATGTGAAAAAATAACTATATTGAGTGGATGGGAGGGGAAAACTATAGGAAATGCCTAAATGTTGAGTAGATGGTCTTTCTGTATTAGATTTATCATTTTTGTCATTTGCATTACCAAATATCACTTTTTTCTCCTTTATTTAGGATTTAGTTAGATGCACATTCATTCAAATGTACCTGGCATGGCAAGAAATGTTGGATGGTCTTGCATCTTCCTTTGGTCTTGGTTTATTTCCATAGCTATGGATTGTTGCATCTCTGTAAAAATAAACATATCACATGTTAAAGAATGGTGATGACTAAATACACAAATCTAAAACCATCACTATAATCAATACATGAAACAAACCTGGAATCACAGACAATGCATTATTTGATTAAGGATGCCCTTGCCTATTCCATGGATGTTCAACCATTGTAGAAGATGATGCTTCTCCACCCATTCCATAGTTACCTAACAAAGTGTCATTTGTTAGCACAATGAAATTTGTTAAATCATCAAGCTATATGTGCAAACATAACTATATTGAGTGGATGGGAGGGGAAAACTATAGGAAATTCCTAAATGTTGAGTAGATGGTCTTTTTGTATTAGATTTATAATTTCTGTCATTTTGCATTACCAAATATCACTTTTTTCTCCTTTATTTAGGATTTAGTTATAAGCACATTCATTCAAATGTACCTGGCATGGCAGGAAATGTTGGATGGCCTTGCATCTTCCTTGGGTCTTGGTTTATCACCATAGCTATGGATTTTTGCATCGCTATAAAAATAAAAATATCACATGTTAAAGAATGGCGATGACTAAATACACAAATCTAAAACCATCACTATATTCAATACATGAAACAAACCTGGAACCATAGACAATGCATTATTTGATTGAGGACGTCCTCACCTATTCCATGGATGTTCAACCATTGTAGAAGATGATGCTTCTCCACCTGTTCCATAGTTACCTAACAAAGTGTCATTTGGTAGCACAACGAAATTTGTTAAAGCATCAAGGTATATGTGCAAACATAACTATATTGAGTGGATGGGAGGGGAAAACTAAAAGAAATGCCTAAATGTTGATTAGATGGTCTTTCTATATTATATTTATCATTTTTGTCATTTTCTTTAGCACATATCACTTTTTTCTCCTTTATTTAGGATTTAGTTAGATGCACATTTATTCAAATGTACATGGCATGGCAGGAAATGTTGGATGGTCTTGCATATTCCTTTGGTCTTGGTTTATTTCCATAGTTATGGATTGTTGCATCGCTGTAAAAATAAACATATCACATGTTAAAGAATGGTGATGACTAAATACACAAATATAAATTCATCACTATATTCACTACATGAAACAAACCTGGAACCACAGACAATGTATTATTTGATTGAGGACGTCCTCGCCTATTCCATGGATGTTCAACCATTGTAGAAGATGATGCTTCTCCACTCGTTCCATAGTTACCTAAAAAAGTTTCATTTGTTAGCACAATGAAATTTGTTAAAGCATTAAGGTATCTGTACAAACATAACTATGTTGAGTGGATGGAAGCAGAAAACTACATGAAATGCCTAAATGTTGAATAGATGGTATTTCTGTATTAGATATATCATTTTTGTCATTTGCATGATCACATATCACTTTTTTCTCCTTTATTTAGGATATATTTAGATGAACATTCATTCAAATGTACCTAGCATGGCAGGAAATGTTGGATGGTCTTGCATCTTCCTTTGGTCTTGGTTTATCACCATAACTATGGATTGTTGCATCGCTGTAAAAATTAACATATCACATGTTAAATAATGGTGATGACTAAATACACAAATATAAAACCATAACTATATTCAATACATGAAACAAACCTGGAACCACAGACAATGCATTATTTGATTGAGGATGCCCTCACCTATTGAGGTATTGAAACTCAAATGGTTCATATTCTGATGGATAGACAATTAAATCAATTCCTAAACCATTGTTTTTTTTGCTCCTTTGTTTCTTTTTAGGGCTAAGGAAACTCTTATTCCTCTTCAAAGATGAATCAAGAGAGCCCAACCCAGGTGTGAAGTCAAAATCCATAATGTGCAAGTTGTTGGCTTCATCCATTATTTTTTTAACTAGACTAAGCAATTCATTTTCCTTTGTCAAAGTAGTAGGAGGGTTATCTAGAATGAAATGCATGTGTCTAAAAAACTCCTCTTTTACCAAATGAAGTGCTTCAACATCTGCATCAACAATATCTGTGGCCATAGGGGTGGCATCAACATCTACATCATGGCTCTGGGTCTCTATATTGATTTCCGAAGAGTCATTGAATATGTTATCCACTCCATGTTGATGAAGTAATGGATATGGATTATCTGAGTGGAAATACAACCAATTAACCTCTATGGCATGCTTGAAAATGTTGCCACAAGTAGACCATGGGCATTCACACATTATAAAATCCATGCGATACCATTTGACAAGGTACTTCTTATCTTGATCTGTTTGACTTCTCACCCAGTAAGCATTGGTTACGCTCTCATGAGGAGAATAATCACTATTCATAATTTTTCTTACTCTTTCCACTCATGATTCAAGTTGTTTTTCTTTCTTGTAGTTGTTTAGAAATCCTTCTTGTTTCAATATTTCCTTGTATCGATAACAAGGTTCAACGGTTGTTAGCAACATATACAACAACCAATCCATCCAACGAGCACATTTTTTTCTTCTATCAGATAAAAAATTTGTTTTCAAATAGCAATGATATGACTCAAGAACATTGTTGGTCTCCTGATTTGCATGAGGAAACTCTTGACAACCTTTCACCCACATCCCTAAGTGCAAAGAGAATTAATTTAGTACAAATACATCACTTTTATAGAATACAATCATGGATACAATACAAAGAGTTTTTTTATTTATGAATCTTATCACCAACAACCCAATTCTTGTGGAAATAGTATAAGAAATTCTCTTCATCTGCAAATTTGATAAAAAAGTGATTGATTGCATCATCCACTTCAGTATTGAGAGTGTGTTTCATGATAGAATCTAACTCACTGAATATCTCATTGGCTTTTATGGAATTAGTGGCCAACCAGTTCACGTTTTTTAACCAAGCCCTCCGTACATGCCAAACACATAAGATAACATCACAACCTATGATCCTCCTGCCATATTCAATGCATTTTAGTGCAAACATTTTAGAATAAATGAAAATTTTATTATATGATGACAATATTAAAGTTACCTCAAGGTAGTGATTTTAGCCAATGCATCATTGACCATGAATGCATTGACTTTCCAATTAGGACAGATTTGGAAACACCTATGCATGAGCTTCTCCAACCTTAGTGCAATATCATCTGACGTGTTTCCTGATTCCATGACCCATGTAACTTGTACCCCGCTTTGTTTTCCATCAAATGCCACAAGTGTATACAACTGATATTGTCATATTCAATGTTACATAAATTAAATACACGTTATTAATCATATTTAGTGTCTACAACTTAAATACATATATTCAATTAAACATTGTTATCCAACTTACCCCATATTTATTTGTATTAAATGTTAAATCCATGGCTTTTAAGCTATTGTGTGACAGCTTGACCATTGTCCCCAACATCCACTTTGTTTGAATCCCTATTATAAAAGGGACCTCCACACCATTGGGTTTTTGGTATTTAAGAAAAAATCTTCTTGGTGCTTTTGATACCAAAGTTTTACACTCATTTCATCATTTTTGTGGATTTGATAATTTCCCTTTGCCAACCTGTTATATATGTTTACAATATCTTTCCTGCATAAGAAGTCTCTATCCCAAGTTGTCGCATCCATGTCAACATGTCTCTTAATGTAGGTTCTATACACCATATCAATAGGCACTCCCAAAAAGAAACAACTCTCAACATAAGCAACAATGTCCCTTGAAATCATTGGCCTATGCAAGGCCCTAGCCTCACCTGATTGTCCATGTTGTCCATGACAAGGCCAACCTTCTCCATCTTCAAGTTCATACATATTGAAAGTCAATATTGCTATATGAGGACTTTCATTCATAACTTTCACAATAAAGTGGCATTGACAACCCCTCTTCTGCACAAATGAGGTCCTTTGTTTAGTTGAAGGCTCTCTTCTTTTATCCTCTGGCCCAAATGAGCAATAATATCTACATGAAAATTCTTGAAATGTCAATACATACAAAGAATGATAAATGTTGTTTTAAAGGACCTAAACAATGAATTTTGAAATACTTACACTTCATATTCTGATGCAGTAGTAGCTCTTTGTCTTAGTTATATTTTATGCTTTCGTATGAAATTACATGGAGCAATATGATTTTCTTCCTCCCCTTTGATAAAGTGAGAAAGTCTTTTGAAGGGATTAAAGCAGCCCGATCAATGCTGTTGTTATTTCGATTTAGTTCAGTCCAAACTAAGTCTTTACTAGAAAAGGTCGTCTTGTCTTTGAGGTCTTGCACCTGAAGATCCATGATATGCTCCCATTTTTCTCACTTGCCCATTTTTAACTGTTCTTGTTAGAAAATATGCAAACACATCAGAGAAATATCCTATACAAAAACATGTTAACAACAAATATATTCATTCTAGAGCATAACAATAAAATGAAATGAAATTGCATGAACTGATGCCTAAATAAGCATGGAACTACGTGAGCCAGTAACTTTATCAGTACAAAATCTATAACTTAAAGGCAAAGAATATGAACATATGTGAGAAATAGTGTTTCTTTGTTTAGCTTTTTATATAGTTGATTTGACCCCTCAAAAATATCTTTTCCAGTGCAAAATCAATAAAATAAAGGCCCAGAAAATAAACAGATGTGAACGATAATGTTTCATTATTAAGTTTTTCATGAACTAAAATGTTTCATTGTTAAATTTTTCATGGCCTGTCATCAGAACCCAAGATTGGTTGCCTCTTTGAAAAGCCTCATGTTCCATGTGCTCTCTAAAATAATCCTCCATTCAAAAAACTTATGAAAGGTAAAGTAAAAAGGCTTCAAGTTATCAATGGTGAATAATTTTCATGTCCCTAAAGATGCCTTGGTTGTCATCGAATAACTAATTTTCGATTCAACAATTTAATAAGGGATTCACCTGTACTTTGCAAAAAAAAGAGTTGAGAACCTTTTTCTAAGTCGAAGGAACCCAACAATTTAAGAGATTCACCTATATTCCGCAACAAAAGAGGGTAGAATCTTGTTGCAGGCCAGAAGGGCCCAACAATCTAATAAGGGATTCACCTTTATTTTGCAACAAAAGAGTGTGAAGAATCCCGTTCTAGGTCAGAAATACCCAACTAAGTGTAAACCCTAACTGACACAAACCCAACTAAGAGAAGCGTTAATGATGTCCTTCGATATTAATTGATCTAAACTGTCTATTTTATGTGAAGCAAGTCTAGAATATTTGAAGAATAAATGTGATTCTATTCTATGAAACCAATCCTATGCTATGAAACATAACTAAATTAGTATGTTATGAAAGCAATAAACTTCCTATAATAACTTCTTATGCTATGAAGTTCTTATTCTAAACCTATGTTATGAAAGATTCTTAAAATAATTTCATAAGTCCATCATATTCTAATGAAAATGAATATATATCTATCGTAGGAACGGCATAAAATATATTTTATGAAAACTTCAATTGGAAACAAATTTTTATGAAAGGCATTAAGAACTCTATTTCCAAGGAAACAAATGAATGGTAGGATATAAGAAAACAAATACAACTTATTCTATTAAAACGTACAAATTATTTTTCTAATATATTGAATCAAAATCACATATAACGATGAGATTAAAGAAAACTAATATTAATGGTGTGCATGTTCAGAGTTTATAATCATTCATGTTTGCACATTATATATAAATCTAAGCCTACTTAAATGTAGAGGTAAAACAATTGAATCAAGAAGAAACTAAGAAATGTTTTTGTTATTTTTAGAGAGTTATTTAAGAAATTGATTTGCAAATATCCTCCTTCATACTCTAACAAAACGATTTCATAATCGGATACGGTATTTTAAGTACTTTTAGAGACCTTCAAAATTTTCGAAATATTGAAGGTATGTCTTAAAATATTGACCTATATTATTATTCGAAGCAGCTAAATTTCTGCGAGATATTCTACCCCAAAAAAGAGCTAAATTTCTGCAGGATATTCTACCCTAGAAAAGAATTCAGTTAGAACATTTTTTATCCTCAATTGTCATGTGGACAAGTCAAACTTCCAATGTCTCTTTAGCTTCATCTTCTCTTTTTTAAAGGTACTTGGCATGGAGGTTATGCACACATGTTGTATGCTCGATCGTTTGCCCCACTTGATCAAGCGGTAGCTTCTTTGATATAAATACTACCCATACCCAGTATTTTATTTTATTTGAATTTATTGGGATCGAGTTTCATCTTCTTCTGTGCTGAAAATATTATTCCCCTTTGTATTCTTCAACTGGTAAGTGCATTCCATTGGAAAAAAACGATGTATTTAATTCTTGATTTATGTGTGTTGGTACTGGATATGTTCTGGAGATTATTTAGATGAAAAATTAGCGTTTCCTTCTTTTGAATTTACCGGGGAAAATATACATAAAATACCGTATCCTCCTTCATAATCGGTTTCCAGTCTGTGCAATCGTTTGTTCAGATACTTATTTCGCCAAGAGAAGATACAAGCAAATTCATAGTTTTAAGAGTGGATAGGATTGAAAAGGAAAGAAAGAAGGCAACTTACTCGTTGGGCGCAAAAGGAGTGTCTGCAAACCTCTATTTTTTTTTCTTTTTGCGTAGCTACTGTGCTCTATTTCACGCTTTTTTGTCTCGGTGGTCTTTGAATATGTTTAGACAAAGCTACGCATAAGAGTCTGAAAACCTGTGGTCTTTGAATATGTTCACGCTCTTTTGTCTCTGTGGTCTCTTTTGTCTCTGTGGTCTGTGGCCTGGGTAGACTACTCCGTTGTGCAGTGTCTTTGTGAAACTGTGCTCTGTTTCCATTTTGGGAAGATAAGCTGAAAATCCGCAACGTAAAGTCACCCACTTACCTGCCACCCTAACAATTAACTGCTCGCCGAAGACACCTACCTGCCACCCCAGTGAATTAACTGCTCGCCGAAGAATTAACTCTGACAACTCTCACAGAGTAGTCATGTGGTGATCCTCAGGTGTAATTGGCGACGAGCAGAATTATTTTTCCTTTAGGCAGCATTTCCGGGTTAAAACGTTGCCTGGGTAGACTACTTCTTCGGAATTCGGGAAACAATATACTTCTACTAATAAATGAATGAATGATAATGTTGTTTTATTTATTTTTAATGCGATAAGAGTTTGTAAATGAATGATAATGATTTTTTTTTAATGCAATATGATTTTTTAAATGAATAATAATGTTGTTTTATTGTTTTATAATGTAATAAGACTTTGTATATTAAATTTCTAATCAGATTTTTAATGAAACAATTTGATTTTTATGTAATAAGATTTTGTACATTAAATTTCTAACCTGGTTTTTAATGAGACATGAATTATTTAGATAGTTTTTAATAAGATATGTAAAAATCTATTACTTAACGAAGTAAAAAATAATTATGTATTTAAAATCAAATAAAAATAAAAGTGCTAGATGTAATTTATAAATTTATAATTTGTAATTTTATTAAATTTCATCAAAAATATTTTAGTAAAGAGAAACAATTCATGAATTATTTTTGTAAATGAAATAATTTCATAATTTTTTTTTCATGGTGGATTTTGAGGATTGAGAGTTTGAGTAACTATAAACCTACAAAGCTTAACATTTTGTATTATACAAAATAATGAATTTTGTTATTATATGTTATAAATTAGAGTTTTATTTGGGTTGTTTAATGAGTGATTAGCAATTGAGAATACAAGTGTATATTTTGAAAGAATGTTTGTACATAATATATGACTTCATTCCAAACATAAAATGCTTGATAATGTCAAATTTATCTAAATCTAAAGCTAAGTGATTTGGTCCAATATATAATATAATTTGTAACATTTATGATCAAAAATAATTTTAAATATTTTTTTGAGGTTTTCAACGTTGTTATAATTGGCCATTTCAATGATTTAAAATATTTAAAAAATAATATATTTAAATATTTGTAAGAGGTATAGTTCCAAATTTTTACCGTTTGAATTTTAAGTGATCGAATTTTTTCTGTACTGAATTGAATTCGAACTTAGTAACTATGATTTAGATATGGATTCAGCTACATGGATATGAGAATCACAATCCACTCTTGCCAGATCAACAAAATCCACTCTTGCTAGATCAGCAAAATGCGGGAGGCCAACCTTGTTCCAAAACAGAGAAAGGGGGAAGGTCCATTTTTGGATCTGTGTCGTCCATTAGCGACGAATCTTGGTCATTGAAGAGATAGCATGAAGGTGTTTTGATGCCCACTCACATGCGCCATATGACCTGTTCTTCTAATGAATGGAGTTGGAAAAGTCTTAACCCCATTACATTTGGACCACGGTTCTATTCTTCGCGTTAGAAATTGAGGGCTTATTCCTTTGCTTATGCATAAATTTGGTTGAATAGGGTTCAATTCTTGAATTTTATAATTTTACCCCTATTTTAAAAGGATGTATGAAATGTGGTTCTATGAAGGGGAATTTGGGTATATTTTCAGGGTTATAATTGTGAACTTCTGAAAGGGAATTTGGGTTGTTGTGTGTATTTTTAGAGACATATAACATCCATTTGGATGTATTATTATCATTATTATTGGATTGTATATCTTTGAAATATTTTGGGTGGTTAAGGTTGGTATTAGGTATAGGCATATTTTTTTGGTTTTTCGGATTATTATAAAGAATACTTTTCTACATTTTTATTATTAGATGTTTGAGTGCTAACATGAGGTTAGAATTTTGTGCCGAGGAGGGGTGGCAGGGTTGGGTGAGTATGCCATCTAGAGTTTTAAATGGTAATGAGAGTAAATCTTTGCAAAGACAACCAACAATGCAAGTACCCCTCTGTCTTTTCTTAACCATTCACAATCTAATTAGGGTGATGAATATTAATGTTTCCATGAAATATGTCCAAATACATATAGGTGTATTTTATGGAAATGGGAATGACACAGTCTACATTTATAGCCCATTGGCTCTATGTAGAAACACTTTTGGACAAATTTTCCATTGCCAAAATTGGATTTTATGTCTTTGATGCATATTTGACAAACCATCATGCCATCTATCTTACCACAGGAATCACATTACCTTGAATAATTACTAAGGTTACAAATATATTTATTGCTACCATTTCTTACTACATTTTTAAATGCATCAACTTTTAGTTATGTTATAGGTTCCTTAATAGTTAAATTCTTGTTACCTATAAAATCATCATTATTTGATACAGATTGTATATTGGACAGTGGTTGATATGGAATCGAAATTTTTTTCCAGTAAAATCTATAGCATATATGTATTTTTACCTATATGGCTAAGAAATGTGCCTCAAAGAACATGAAATCGTGTCATACAATGCTTTCAATAACGTGCCAAGGTAACTAGTTGTTATTCTATGATTTTTCTTATTGTAGATTTGTTTCCCTTTGATGAGCGCAATATTCATTTGAAATATTTTTTGCATTGACCATGTTTTCACTTGGTCAAGATAGATTCATAATTCAATTGTCTTATTCCAGGACAACATATTCCAAAATATTGCAAAATAACAATATGGACACTTCTTCCAGCACTAAGATTGCATATCAACAAAAAATGTCAGAACACGACACAAAATGGTCATATTGCACTTTAATTTTAGTTTTTTTTTTTGAACACTGGTTATTTTTCTATACAATTGCATTCCTCTTTAACAAAAAAATTTCCTTTTCAAATATACAGATGTAAGAACATGCAACCACAACCCTATTGAACTATCCAAATCTCATCTAGGTGCCACACAAATTCTTTTGAAGGCGATGTACTTGCATTATACGTCTGAAGCAAAAACAAAAATCCAAACTCACCTTCAAAGAGAAAATTACTTCATGCTGACCGAACTGAAAAAGATGGGAAAATAAAAATATAATGAACATAAACAATAATTTTATAAAACATTTTAACAGTTTTTTTAAACCAAGAAATAATGTTTGTATCAAATACTTTGCAATCAGAACCAAAGGATTATATGAGACAGGCAATACCCATTATTTCATTCTTCTACTAGAAAGTACCATAGTTGAAAAGATACCACAAGTTTGTAAAAGCCATAGATTGGCATCAGATAGCATGATACAAGATATCATTATTTCACCTAACACATATAAAATTGGTTATGTGGCATCAATAGTCACATGCTGCTAGCAAAACAAAATGCTTCTTGAACTTACTATCAAAGAAGGTGAAACAACAAATGATATTGCAAATGTAAATTTGATATCACAATGAAACATTTGCTTATTTTTTCTACATATATTTAAAAACATATATCCTATTGTATTTTTTAGTTTTATATGTCTACTCATTCGTTAATATGCATGCGCTCTTTACAATCGTGTTACAGTTGAAGGTTATTAAAATATACAAAGGAATATTTCTAAAAATATAGTATGAGCTACAGTAAAAAAATCACACCACTATATATTTTCAAGGACATTGTAAGAACGAGTCCAAGACAAGTTCATATACTCTTTTGTTGAATAAAAAAAACAAGTGTTTTCTCAACTTTTTTTCCCTTTTAACTAGAATATGTTTCATGTTTTTGTGCAAAAAATTATATTTTTTTTGGAAGATATTTTGGGATGATAGATCCCATTTACCTTTGAAACAAGTACAAGGTACATCAAGGAAAAAAAAAAGTGTTTTCTCCACCATTTCAAAAAAATTGCAGTAATTGCAAACAACCTATGTGCTTTCATCTAGATGTGCAATTTGTAAATAAAATACAAAATGTAACTACGAACATAATGTGACAACTTATTGGCCATAGATGATGGAAAAATAGAATGCATGTTTCAAATAGTGACAACTAGAAAAATATTTTCCACCCTTTTCTACAACAGTCTTTGAACAATATGAAGATAACAATTTTTCAACAATTTTCCACTTCTGAAGGCTTTGAGTGTGAAAGGGAGTTTTTCTTTGAGAGTTGAAAATATTGTCAATTTTATTAAACCACTGTAATCAACATTGATCTCTAGTAACTATATTTATATGTAAATAGTCTAGTTTAAATAAGCCTACAAGTAAAAAATATATATCAATAATAACAATAATGAGTAGTTTTTACTCTATTGAGTATTTCTAGGAAAAAAAAAATTATCATTTCATTTCTTAAACAATATTGTTGGTTCATAGTACGAGGGAGAATTGCTTCACTCCTTCCTCGCTGCCGGCAATTTCTGTAATAATGTGCCTGACCACACCCCCAACACTGTGAGGGGGGTGAGTTTTGAGGATGGTGGAAACACTAGGAGCCTGCAGGTTTGCCCCTGAATCCATTTCCATCACGCGTGCAGACAGGTGATGTGACAGGCATTCAGCTCTGTCAGGTTTCTGCATACACCTCAAGATCCTTCGTTTGGCCACGGGGTGCATGGAATGCAGGGGGAAGACCGTTCTAACCTAACCGTGCTCATGATGGAGGTTAGCGGTAATTTCATTTTATCTAGATGGCATTTGGTGGTTAGGGTTTCTGAACAGGTGTCGTCTTTCCTCTTCCATGGAGTCGGTTTAAGGAGACAAAGCGATGACAACAATGGGGTTCTATAGTGAGTATGTGGACATAGAACCTACGCTTGAAGACCTGCTTACCTGTTGGGGTCACGAGGTCTCAGAAAAAAATTTGGACCATTTCTTTCCGAAAGTTGCAGAGAACCCTTAGAGTTTGAGTGATGTAGGAGGCGCTCGTGGTTTTTTGAATGGAGCAACACTGCTAGAAGAAACTCTACAGAGTACCTTGAGCGGGAGGTGGAAGTTTTGGGTTTCAAAACAATAAGCTCAGTCACTAAACCCTCTGGATGGTGATGGATGGGGTTCGCAGCAGCGCGACTTACAACCCTCATTTTTCTCATCAGGGCCAGGTATTCCATATTTTCCTGCCTTTACTGGTGGTTTAGAAGATATCATAGTAAGCTACAATTTGCAAGGTTTGGTGGCACTAAAAACCCTTGGGAAAGGAGGGTAGCAAGGCCTAGATCCCTATGGAGGAAGAACTAAGGGAGAATCCTCTAGGTTTCGTAAACCACCTCTAAGCCAAGGTTTGAATCTCAGAAATTTCCTATTCTCCCTTGCAAATCAAACAATCTGCTCGGACTCTGCTCAAGGAGAAGGTCTACCTTGTCCGGCTCGGGCTAAGATCCAAAATTGCGGTCAATCTAGGGTTTCATCAAATGGTGTTGTAGAAGAGGAGCTGAAAATACTTTTGGATGGAGCCCAGGGGTTTGACCAGGGACAGGATTTTGGGCCTGTAGTAGGTCAGGTCTCTGTAAAGGGCTGGAAAAGGGGGGTCTCTAGAGAAGCTGAAGTAGGGTGACCAGGGTCGTCTATGGTAGAAGTCACAGATGCACCCGATAGACAGGTGGAAGGCGAGGAAGAAAGGAGAAAGGAGTTTGTGGGAGAAAAAAGAAAGAAGAGTAAGGCTATCAGAAGAAAAGAGGAGCGGCCTAGCTGTGTTCTTAGAGTGGACATATGCATAGACGAAATCATGGAGGCCACTGAGACCATTCTTGTTGGCAGAGGCCATGGTAGGAAGTACTCGGTGAATTACATCATGGAATGGACCTTGTCAGAATGGAAAGAAGCCCCTGGGAGCCCTATTGAAATCAAAATCCTGGGCAGGGGATGGTTCAGTATCATATTCGAGCATAAAGACCACCTGGATTGGGTTTTAGATAGTAACCGGTGCTTCGGGAAGAGACCGATTATGTTCAGAAGATGGACTCCTCTGTTCCACGTATAGAAGGAAAAAATGGCAGAATCCCCTGTGTGGGTAAAGCTACTGGGGCTCCCAATGCCTTTTTGGACAAACTCCACTTTCCACTCTATTGGGAACACGCTTGGCAAGTTTCTAGATGTCGACAGATCTTTTGTTCAAACCAGGGACCTAAGCGTGGCGAGAATTATTGTAAGCCTCAACCGTAGGGAAGGGCTGGCTAATGCAATGACTTTGAAATACAGAGACTTGGGGTACCTATAGACCTTGGACTATGAACACCTCCCCTTTTGCTGCCACAAGTGCCATAAATATGGCCATCTGGCTAAGGATTTCCCTCTGGGACATCGGAGAAGACAAAGGCAAAAAAAATTGTAAAGGAGAATGTTGCTTCTGCGAGAACAAAGGAAATGAAGGAACAAGAGGAGGTCTTCTTAGAAGAAGATGCAGGATTGGGAGTTGATAAGGAGAGTTTTCTGTCTCGAGGCCATAGTATCTCTTCGCTTAATTTGTCTGAAATGGATCCTATTCTGGAGTCCTCCCAGGTATCCCATTCCGAATCAGGGGCAGTTGGTGCAACTCAGACGGGTATGCCTTTCATTCCTCCTTCTTCTTTAAGCTCATATTTTTGTTCTGCTTATTTGGTTTTATCTGAGTCTAGTCCATCCAGGCGGCCTCATCATGATTCTCTAAATTTGCATGTCTTCCATGAATCTGTTGATAATATTATCATGTCCATTCCGTCCCTTCATGTGTCCTCACCCTTAACCTCTAAGGGAGAGTGTGGCCCTGTCCTTTCTTAAGCTAGTCCTCCTGACGCCACCCCTTACAATCTCAAACCTCTTGCAAACAGAACCTGGAAAGGGATTTTTGTAGGAGGTTTAGCATCTAATCCCATTCCAATAGGTCCAAGGAAGTAGAGGGGAAGGAAATCGGAATTGTATAAGGCACAATTGAAAGCCAAGATTGATATAGCAAATGGGAAACAAAGGTCTCTGTCAGGGGTGCTTACAGCGGCGCTGCCACCCAATCCGGGGTTACGATGATCCTCCTATCTTATAATTGTAGGGGTTTAGCTAGTTAGCCTAAAAAACTAGTGCTTAGAGAGCTGGTGAACTCTCAAAATCTAGACGTTTTGTTGATTCAAGAAACCTTGGGGCAGGGAGAATAATTTAAAAGAATCCTCTCAAGGATGTTCCCAGGGTGGGTGTTCCAAGCCTTAGATGCTAATGGTAGATCTGGGGGTTTGGCAACAGGGTACAAAGCTGGGAAACTAAAAGAAGTATCCTCTTGGGGCTTTGAGAACACTTTGGCATTGGAATTGTACTCAAATGAACTTTGTCATCCAATACTTCTCCTTAATGTCTATGGGCCTTGCTTGGAAAGAGAAAAGTTTTGGGACCCCTTTTTTATGAAATATTTTTTGAGTCACCAAAATCTCATTGTGGGTGGGGACTTAAATTTCTCCTTGGGAGCCTCGGAGTCGTGGGGACCTTCGACAAGAGTAGATAATCTTAATGAGTATATTACAAATAAGCTTGCAGCCTCTTAGCTAGTGGATGCTACGTTAATTAAACCAAGACCAACCTGAAGGAATAGAAGATTGGGAGAAGTTGGGTGGCTAAAAATCTGGACCGTTTTCTCCTAGGTGAAGACATGGTGGAAAGAGTATCAGTTTTCAGGCATTGGTTTGCGGAAGGGGGGTTATCGGACCACCTTCCAATTTTCTTGGAAGTTAAAGGAGTCTTCAAAAAACTAGGGAATCCGTTTAAATTTAACTCCTCCTAGCTAAAAGAAGAATCCTTCAACTCTTTGTTCCAAGCTACATGGAGGAAGGAAATCATAAGGGAATCTGAAAGCAGTAGTTAGCACTTTATGGAAAACCTGAAGAGAATGAAGAAAGCAACAAAGGAATGGGAAAATACCAAGAAGCAGAAGGAGGAGGAGGAGCTTAGGAAAGTAAATGAAGAGTTGGATTTTCTAGAAAAAAACAGAAGGAGCTGGATACTCTACCCTAGAGTCTAGGAACGGAATCAGGGAACTGGAATCTGCTAGGAAAACATCCTTCGGATAAGAGAGGAAAGTTTGCGCCTAAAAAGTAGAGCCATATGGCTCCAAGCTGGAGATGAAAACTCAAAGTTTTTTTAGAACTATGCTAAAGGAAGGAAAAATATCAACACTATCTGGGAGATGCAGAAGTTCAATGGGGAGAAGGTAAAATCTTTTGAAGATATTGCTCTCCTAGGGCTAAGTCACTTTAAAACACTTTTCAGAGCTCCAGAGGAGGTTTCCATAGCTGAAGTTATCAGGGTGGCTCAATTTTTTCCTATTTATATTGATGAGGAAGGGAATGACAACATAATGGAACCTGTTATGAAAGAGGAGGTGGAGGATATCTTAAAGGCTATGCAGAAGGAAAAAATCCCAGGGCCTGATGGTTGGACGGTTGAATTTTTTCAACATTTCTTTGAATTTTTAGGGGAGGAGTTGGTAGCCATGGTCGAAGAGTCACACCACACTGGAACCATCTATCAGCCCTTTAATGCAACCTTCCTAGCCCTCATTCCCAAATCTGATCATCTTTCCTCATTTTCTGAGTTCCGACCCATCTCCCTTTGCACCTGTATCTACAAGATCATAGCCAAAGTGATCGCCTCTAGGCTGAAACCTTTCCTCTCCAAACATATCTCGGTAGAACAATTTGCTTTCTTGGATGGTAGGCAAATCAATGAAGCAGTGGGGGTAACTCAAGAAACTCTTCATAGTCTGAAAAAAAGCAGGAAAAAAGGAGCTATTATCAAAATTGATCTCTCAAAGGCTTATGAAAAAATAAGTTGGATGTACCTGAGACTCCTGCTGACACATCTAGGCTTCAGGTTTGATTTTGTAAGATGGGTCATGGGGTGCATCTCAACCTCCTCAATTGCAATTTTGATAAATGGAGCTGCTATAGATTTCTTCAATCCACAAAGGGGCCTCTGTCAAGGATGCCCCCTCTCACCACTTATTTTTCTACTGACAGCGGAAGGCTTCAGTCTAATGATCCATGTAGCTAAGAGACAAGGAGACATCAGAGGAATTGGAGTGGCAATTAAACTTTGGGTAACCCATCTGATGTTTGTTGATGATATTTTGTTGTTCAGAAATGGCAGCCTGGAGGACTGTCATTGTATTAAGGAGATCCTGGATCTTTTCTTAAAAGCAACAAGTCTCTGTATAAATGAGCAAAAATTGTCCTTGACAACATCTGGCCTCTCTAGGGATGAAGTGGGCAGGATAGAATCGGTACTGCATTTTGAAGTCAAAACACTTTAGGACACCTTCAAGTACCTAGGGATTTTATTAAAGCCGGATTCTTATCGAATTCAAGACCGGAAATGGATTATAGCAAAGATAGAGTCTCGGATGCATCACTAGAGCTACAAATGACTGTCAAGAGCGGGAAGATTGGTCCTGATAAAATCAGTGGTAATGGCCATCCCAGTATACTGGGCTAGTCTGATTTGGGTCCCAAAAAACATATTGGCCTCTATCAACAAGATCTGTACAAGATTCTTGTGGGCAGGGTCTAAGGTGGAACATGTGACTCCCTGGGTGGCTTGGGAAAAAATTATTATACCGAAAGGATGGGGAGGGTGGGGAATTAAAGATATTTTCCCCTTCTCGAAGTCTCTTGCATCCAAACTTGCATGGAGGCTAATCACAGCAGAAAATCGCTAGACCTCTGTTACCAAAAGAAAATACATTGATCCAATGCCAATCTTAGAATGGTTGAGAATGCCGCAAAAATCATCAAAAAACTCTTCTGTTGTTTGGAAGGAAACTATTGCCTCAGTTAAGGTCATAGAGCATGATTTGGCTTGGCATGTGGGGGATGGCGCATAGGTTAAACTAGGTTGAGACCCATGGGTGAGTTTCTCAGAAAGTTTTGCATTAACTGGAGATCTTATTGAATTTTTGAACAACAGAGGTCTGTTTAGCCTCAATCAAATCGCTGATCATGAAAACTCCTCCATTTGGAGACAGGAATGTTTGACAGGGAATGTTCTGCAATTAGAGGAAATATGGCTGGGGGAGTGGAGGAATTATATATTGGATCTCCAGAACTCAAACATAAGGATCTTAGACAAAAGAGATGAACTTAGATGGGTACACTCTCCGTCCAGGCTTTACACTCCAAAATTGGGTTATAATTGTCTTATGACTCAAAACGGATGGGGGTAACCAGAATGGTGGTTCAAACCCCTATGGAAGCTGAAAGGACCAGCAAATTCAAGACTGTTCTTCTGGTGCATTCTCCGAAAAAAAGTTCCTACCTGGGATTTCTTACAACGAAGGGGGAAGATAGGCCCGGGGTGGTGCTCACTATGTAGAGATAGTTTGGAAACGGTACAACATGTTTTCCTCACTTGCCCTTTTAATACCAGCCTCTAGAATGAAACCCTGAGATTGCTTAAGATCCCCTAGAAGTGGGAAGGTCAGGAGGTGATGGAAGCTTGAAAAGGTGGTGGCAGGAAGCCCCAAATGACAAGGTTCACACAGTTCCTTTACTAATTGCGTGGGGAACTTGGATTGCGAGGAACCAGGTGTTAAGAATTCTCTATTTTCAATATGTAAGCTGGTAGCTGAAGGCACATCTATATATGATCACATACCTATCCCTCCCCTCGCCCAACAAGCTCGTGTAATTTAGCAGAAAGTTATCAGGGGGGACATTCCTTGGGTATATTTTGATGGAGCCTCAAATCCGCACAGAAGGTGTGGAGCAGGGCTGGTTATGCACCTCCCATCCAGAAAAATTCTTAAAGCCTCAATTGGTTTGGATTAGGGGACCAACAAATTTGCAGAACTTAAAGCCCTACATTACCTCCTATGTTGGTTATATTTTATGAATCTGAGAGAGGTTCAGATTTTTAGGGACTCTTTGAACATTCTGAAGTGGTTCAATGGATCACAACGATGCAAAAATTATATTTTACTTCCTTTGCTTAATGAGATATCCCTCTTGAAATGCTTTTTTAATGAGATATATGTTTGCCATATTTACAGGGAACGGAACCACAATGCGGACCGCATTTCTAAAGAAGGCGCTGAGAAAGATATGGGGTTTTGGATAGCTGTTGAATTGGAGAATGGGCTGGTTCGAGCTATCAAACAGCCTGCTTTTGTTTACATTTTATTGGGCTATGTTGTTCTCTGTTGCTTCATATGATGTATATAAGATGCACTTCCATAAAAATTTTCAAACAAACAGTGAAACTTTCCTTTCGATCCTGAGTTGTTTTCCTCACTGAGGAGGCTCGAGTTTCGGATATCCTTTTCATACTATGGTATTTTGCTGAAAACCGGAATAGTGTCTACTTCCCTGTTTTTGTTATTTTTGAAGCTTCAAGCTACAATTGACTATTGTCTTTTCCTCCCTCTGTTTCGGGTGTTTTTCCTAAAAGGAAGCCCGGGAGGTGGGAAAGGATGAGGAGGCCTCCCTCAATTTACTGATCTCGCTGGTTGGTGAATCACACCTTTTTTTACCACAGCTGAATCTGCGTTTCCTCCTGAAAAAGGGAGTAACGCAATTCTTTGGAAATCTTTTGCATATGCTATGTAAATTTCTATACTAATAGATGGTTCGATTTTTTTCTGTGGAAAAAATATTGTTGGTTCACTAATATATTTATGTATTTTTTTTCTTGTTCTTGATTTTGATGAATACAAGCATCAAAACTATGTTTAGCTAACCTTATGGTTGCATACACAACAATGTTACTAGTTATTGCAATTGCTCAAATACATTTTTCCTTTGCATTTTCTTGAAATTGAGAGAATATGAATAAATAATTAGTTTTAATTTATTTTTATTAATAATCTTTTAATTAATGAAATTTATTTAAATTAAATTATTGGTAAATATAAATAAACATTAAAAGTTATGTCATAATATATTTCACATAATAATAATATATATAAAAAAAAATTTCTAAAATTAATATAATGTTACACTTCTATAAATTTGAAAAGACCATGTAACAAGATTTTGAATCATGAATATTCACTCCACTTTATCATAATTAAAAAAAAGAAAAAGAAAAATCATAAAATATAACTAAATTATAGCTTTGTTTTAAATTTTTATTATTTATTATAAAATTAATATATGAGTTAGATATATATACATTTAAAAAAAACATGTAACATACACACATATATATTAAAAAAAACATGTAACAAGATTCTTAATCATGGAATTCAGCTCTACTTTATCTTATAAATTCTTGATATATAAATATGTTTTGTCACAAATCGATCTGCCCAAAAGACCATAATTCATATTCATATGACATTTATTTTATTTAATCAATTTATTATAAAGAGAAAAAAATGCACAATTACACTTTACAACTCTACAATCAGATAAAAATTTGATCACCAATAAAACTACAAATATATATTTTAGAAAACAAATAAAAATTGTTACAAATAAAACATTTTATTAATATTACTCAAAACTAACACAAATACATTTAACTCTATATTGCGAAGGATTTGTCAAAAACATCTTTGGGCTTACCATAGTAACTAGAAAACCCTCTCCAAAGCACGTAAATGACCTAGGATTCCAAAGAAAACTTCATTTTCATCACGGAAGACCCTCTCCAGCCCTCTTCCATCCAAGTTAGTTCTCCCATCTTATGAATTCCATATTCAGTTAAGGAGGGGGTAACTCCAGAGCCTTTCCTCAGCGTGTTTCCTGTCCTCTAATGTTTTTTAAGTTAGGTTTGTCTTAGTTTTCTTGCTTTGGAGCAGCTTATCACGAAATGGGGCAGAAGTAATGTTTTTCCAGTTATGTTTGTCTTAGTTTTAATCTTGCTATCTGGAGCAGCTTATCATGAAATGGGGCAGAACTTTCACTAACTTAGTCTAGAAATTTCTGTTATCCATGTATTGGCAGAGCTATAAATTTCAGAACTTTCAAGGAAGATCGGTTCTCTTTTCTGTTTTTTTAAATATTAAGAAAGGATTAGTTCTCTTTTTTGAACATTAAAGGGGATTAATTTCTCGCGAATTAATTTCTTAGTGGAAAGGCCTCATGTATTTTTCGAAAATGTAAATTTTGTTTTACGACAGTTAAAAAAATACAATAGTAAAAAGATCGCCTGTAATATTTATTAAGAAAACTTTTATATATATTAATGGTATTTCATTGCCATAAATCCTGCAATACACATTATTCTCACCAGTTCGGGGTTTGTCTTGCACAATTCATATTCAAAGGGAACTAGAAGTGCGGCATTTGTATTTTATATGTAATTTATTCAGACCTCGGTACTCGAATCAATTTCCTTCTATTGCCCACAAACAGAGTATTTGTATGCTTATTGAGGTTGTGGAGATTGCATTACCATATGAATTGGTGTGCAGAGTTATTTTGAAAAAGAATCACTATTTTAGAACTTACATCCTGTAGCCTTTGCACAGGCTTAGTACAATTCATTATGGACTCTTGATATTGAAATAGTATTGTTACAACGGCTCCCTCCTTTTGTTTTGTTGAAGATAAGTTATGACAGTTTGAACACATACATGAGTTTCTCCTTTGAACAGATACATGAGTTTCTCCTATGAATGATGGGTTCATATCTGAATTCTACCATACTTGATTAACATTGGCACATTTCATTTTTGGTCCCTTGAATGATGAGTTTATTTCTGAATTCTACGGTACTAGATTCACATTGCATTTTTTGTCGATAAGTGATTAGAGTAGATGTAGAGGATTTCCTTTAATTTTGTCACATGGTAAGTAGGACCGGGTGCAGATTTGTAATAAAAATGGTTGTTACATTACTAGTTTATAGTCCTTTTTGGTGTGAAGGTTATCAAAGAGTGTGAGTGCAGGTTTCCAATAGCTAGGGTTTGCTCTTTAATGGTCAATAATTAGATTTGCTCTTGAGTTAGAGTTTTCTTTTCTAGTTTATTGGTAATTAGAGTTTTCATATATATAAAACTAATTGCACTTTCCATATTATTAAAATTGAGTGTAATGGTTAGGAAATAATTATTAAAAATAAGTAAATAACATATTTACCATTCAATTTTGTTAAAAAAATAAAATTTAAAACAAATAATTTTTCTAAATTTATGATTTAAAATAATTAGATTTTGAATGTAATTAATTATAAATTTTGATGATTTGTATTAAAAAATTGCTTTACATATTCATTTTTATCATATTCTCAGAAATATGATTTCTTTTTAAATAAATCTACAACACAATTATGTTAAATAATCTAGATCTGAGACATGAATCTAGACCACAACTATGATTATAGCAGCAGTCTAACCAGATTGCCTTTTTCTGCCTTGAAAATCATGGAAATTCCAGCAAGATTTTAATAAAAACTGGCAGGGATTTTTGTAAACCCAGGTTATAGTTATAAAACTTCAAGATTTTGGATTCCTGAAGTTTTTGATAACACTGAATCCATTTCCACCATAAAAAACATGATTCAAACATTGCTACTGTAAAATTTCTTAATTTTTTTTTTGCCCAAATTCCAACCAGTTTTGAAAATCCCAACTATGTAGCAGTTCCACAGTTCTACAGATAAGAGGCATAAGCGTCTTCGACTGTAAAATTGAAGCATATTCGACCTTTCATAAATTATCTTCTGAACGGAGTAAACCGCTGAATATATATATTAATGCTACATATAAATTGGCATCGTTATATTTGAAACGAAAACTGCATCAAATGAAATGAGCATATGCGTATACATATATCCATAAAGCTTCTTCGATTTCTTCTTTCTATATCACTCAATTAACTGTCCCGAGTTCACAGACTTGGCCCTCCAGTTCTGAGCTCGAATCCTGCCTCTGGACGTGATGCCGTATTCGTCATTAAAGTCGTCCTCGCAGCAAGAGGCAACAATGGAGGCGTTCAAATACTGATACGTCCCAAACAACATCAACAATATTCCTATAATCACGCACCCACACAGTACTAAAGTGGCCGCTGTAACGACAAGCGGATTAATGAAAGGCTTTAGAGAGAGGGCTAATGTTCGTCTGATACTGCATGAAGTTTTGCAGAAAAGTGGAGACATACCAATGGAATTTGCATTTGGGCCATTGACGTTAATAATATGAGAAGCATCACCCACTAATTCTGAGCACTCACGGGGAAGAAGAGGAAGAAGTAGCAGCACTAGAGTAGAGGAGAAGAGAAAATAGGTGACTGATTTTCCAACTGCCATTCCCTCTACTTTTGCACAGAGCTCCACACACTCAAAGAACTAATAATTTCTTCCTCTAAGAAAGAGGAGCAGGTCGAGTTATGGGTAATGGAGAGCCTGCTGTAGATCTTATAAAGGTTCAAGAAGAAGAGGAGACTATTAATGCCAAATCAGTCGCTGCATGATGAGACTACATAAGAAAACAACAGAATGATAACCATTTTATTGGAATATGAGAAAAACAGTAAACCCTTAATATCTTCCTACAAGAAGAAGGAGCGAGGGAGGTTGGTAGGGTTGTTTATGAAGTTTATTAAGTCTCCGAAATTTTCGATTACCAAATAAGACAACGGTCCGTCCCCACCACTGTACATAGCATCTCTTGACAAGGAAACTATTGATACCGAATCAGTGGCTGCAAGGTGATGCTAGATATTTAGTGACTTTGTACCATAAGAAAAATCAGAATTGTCACCGTTTAGGTGGAATCTGACAAATACGGATAGACAGTTAATATCTCCCTTCAAGAAGCAGGAGGTTTTTGGAAATGGTAGATGGAAGTCTCCGAAACTTTCGCTGAACCAGTAAGTAGGGGAGGAGTGTCATATGTTGAATTTCATTAGGGATCGTCCCTTCTGATGTCGTTAGGGTCCCATAGAGCGCGCACATCATCCGCGCGTACTCCGTTGAATTTTCTGGACAAGTCTCTTCAGCTGAGGAATTGTTTAAACAGTAAAATGGTGTTGAAATTTGGGTAAAATAATTTCAAAAAATTTAGTAGTATCAGTGTTTAATCATGTTTTTGCGGTGGAAATAAATTTGGCATCATCAAAAATCTCTACCACATTTAATATCTTAAAATTTAATAATTATAACTTAAATTTAAAATATTCTTACCAAATTTTATTAAAATCTTTACCAAAATTTTACGAAAAAACAAACTAATTGCCTCGCAACTATTTGTATCACCAAGTACAGGGTATATTTATCAATGTTTCATGGCATAAACCAAATTTCTCCTCACCACCGATTGAGTTCATAATGTTTTTAATGGATATTAATAAAGCCGAATATAATTATCGGTTGATATGATATGTTTAAGGTATTGGACAGTGTTGCCATAATCCATGATCTGTCCTTAAGCGTTAGAGATTTAATTCCAACTTCCGTCTCTTTATCAAATTTATTAATATTACATTAAAAAATATTTATATGATTTCATAAATTTCAATAATATTGATATTATTTATATAAAGAAGCGGAAGGGGATCAGTGATCAAATTTGAGGGGAAGGTTCGAGAAATTGGGCATATATTTATGTCACTTTTCCATGATGAAAATCTTAAAAAAGAAAAACATTTCAATTGACCACAATATATTGTTTTTATATTTCATTTTCATAAAGAAAAAACCATCAATCTTTATGTTAATAAAAGACGGTTACATATACAACAGTGAAGGAAGCTCCATCTTGCATTGCTTAAATCTCTTATTGGCAATGCCAACATAAGTCTTGAAGACACTATTATAAGAATTTGGATGGATACCACCTGGATATAGGAGATTCTAATGTGCAATTTTGGCTTTGTTTGACAAGGAGCAGTAGCATGAAGGCCTGGATTTTTCTTATAGAACTTTTTTTTTATTTGAAACGTTGTTTACAGATATGAATACAACAATGAAATTATGAGCATGGTGGACAATTAGTCAAGCTCATGATGCCAAACCATGATGTTGTAAGTTTGGCATTTAACATTTTTAAATGTTAAAGACAAATAGTCAAAATCACTAACAACTTAGTATGCCATTATAAATCATCATTCCTCGTTCACTTTTGTTAATAGGGTTATGTCACACGATGATATCTCTTCTCTGACATTTTCTTGTATTGAAGATCACCATTCTAAGAATAAGGAGTCATTTTCTCCAAAAATAACCCTAGCCAAACATTGACAATGCATCAATGATATCTTTCTATGCTTCATAAGTACATATGTTCCACTTCTAAATCATGTCTTGGGAGTGGTCGTTTTGCTGGAAGTTATTCACTAGTTGGTTTCATACCAAAGTCTTTCTCTCATTTTCAACATCCAAGACATGAACTTTTGAAAGATAATGGTTTAAAACAACATAAATATTTGAAATTTTACAAGAATTGCCTAGCAAACTTTGAATATGAATTTTGAAGTCAAGTGTCATTTTGAAAGGTAACACAAGAACTTCACCATTTTGAAAGTGTCATTTTGTATATTGATTTGGGAAAGTTTTAGATTTCGAACTTCACCATTCATAATAGATGTCAAATTCTGGATTTTTCTTATGGTTGAATGGAATGTACCACATGGTTTTACTTCAGAAAGAAAACTTCTCCTCATATTTGATTTCCCAAATAGAAAAATTGGAGAAAAGTCTCCATAATTGAGGTCCAGAGCAAGAAAAACAATGTCATATTGACTATATCTCTTATTCAACGTGGTAGAGATATTGTATAATTGAATACCCATAGAGTAGGCCTCACACTTGGCTTTCATACCCATTAGCATATTTTGTAGAAATGTGAAATATGACATGTCAGAAGAAATGGAACCCAGGTTTGTTGAACCTCATTAGGGGGTATCCCAAAACCTTGGTTATTTTTGGTGTAACCTAGAGTGGAGAAGGAGGTCACATGTTGTTGTTGATCCATGGCAGGTGTTGTTGATTCACTTTCAAAAGATATTGCACCCAAACATTGGTGGGGATACAAGGAGACGCTAAAAGTGGAGGCAAATTTGGAGAATCAATATCAAGGTAACTTGAGCATATCTAAAACCCTAATGGGCCGTTTTAGCTCTAAAATATTTCTGAAATATAATCACATCCCATAATATTTTGTCACTCTTAGGAATATAAAATAGGAACCAAAATAAACATATAGAAATCACCACATCTTAATGAAATTGAAATAAGAAAAAAATATGACATACTTATGTTAAAATTATATGAAAGGTCTTATTTATAAAATTAAAAATAAATTCTAGCTTATATAAGAGGTATCAATGGAGTTCTAACTTATAAATTTCAGATTTGACCAAATCATTATTCTATTGTCTATTAAAATTCTTTTGGAATGTTGAGACTTCCAATAATTTCACATCTCAAATAATTGGAACAACAGTCCCTTGACTTGGCCGCAAAATTGATCCAATGTAGTTTTTTCTTCCAGTTATAAACCTTTGACAGTTGTGGTCCTCTAGCTTAACATATATTGTGTGATATCGTGCAATTATTAAATTCAATATGTTAATAAAAAAACATAATAAAACTTGAAAGATATTATAAAACATAAATTAAAAGTCAAATGGTATAAAACTAAAAAAATTCACTTACACTAATGGTAACAAACACTGAAACTTTCTAGTCCTTTCAATCTATTCTCATAGTGGAAGAGGTTTTCGAGTTTTCATCTCCTTCCATTCATCATAAATAACATTCCAATCTACCTCATTTAGAGCATGAGGTGCATTGAGAGAGAGAAACATTAACATATCCAATGTTTTTAAAGAAAGTTTTGATCTATCATCATTTTTAATTCGATTTAATTTTGAAAAACCTCTTTCACATACTGTTGTACTAGCCGGAATAACAAGAATTGCTTGCCATAGCTGAATTAAGCATGGAAATATTTCAAAACATTCAATTTCACCTCCACATAGATCCCATACTCCAAAAATATGTTTTTTTGGGTAAGATTTATAAATAATACATATAAATTCACCCATTTCACCCATACATTTAATGTTGTCTACAAAAAGCAAGCCTCCAACACTAAGTTTTCACATAAACATGTCAACCATCTTCTTGTTTGAGAGTCTCTATCATCCATATCCTCATAATAATTACGAGGACTAAAAAACTTAGCTGCATTAAAAATAGGCAAATCAATGAACCTTGCATTTAGAGAGTCAATCACCTTCATTACAATAACTTTTCCCAGCTTAATGTAGTCATTTAGTGTCCCTGATCTTTGTGACTTCGGCAAAATCTCAAACCTCAATTCATGTACATGTACTATACCTATGCAATTTGCAAACTCAAGAGTTCCTTGTTGTGTTTTACTTAAAAAAGATGATGTGTGCATTGCACCTGCCCCAAATGTGCCTCATAGAAATCGCTTATGAAGCAAGCTGATAGTGATATCCAAATTCGTTCCAATAGATGTAATGTCAGCATGATCCTCTTGAAACTTTTGATTCAGCTTATTTAACTCAATAAGCACATCTGCAAGTAAGTGGATGCAAAATTGAACTTGAAATATTATAGCCATCTCATACATTTTTTTCTCCACTAACTCCCAGTCTCTTAACAAAGCAGGGATGAGCTTAACGAGTCTTTCCATGACTTTTCCTCTAGAAAGCCATCTAATATGATGAATCTGTAACACTTCTAGCCTTGTGATTTGAAATGACTCCATTAGCTCTTTCAATTCTCCATGTCTTTTAGTAGATTTCCCTAACCATGAATAGATCTTGTTTGCAAACTTATCAATAGCTTGCAACTCTTCAAAATATGATGAAGCATTATTTGCTGCTAATACTTCTCGATGAGAGATACAATGGATATCTAATAAATGAGGGGCATGTCGACGAAGCTTGGTAGATAAACCTTCACAAATACCCCTCATGGATGATGCTCCATCAGATCCATATCCAACTAACTTTGTCATGGATAGATTCATGTCTGCTAAAAGAGATGTCACAACATCATACATAATTGTGATGTTCCATCCTTAATCTATAGCAAGTGAATGAATTTTTTAGCACATGGTCCTCTTCCTTCATTTGTCAAATATGTAATATAAACAATCAAATGTTGCACCATAGTCTGATCAGTGCTTTCATCAACTAAAAGTGAGTAATATGTGCTTTGTAAAATCTCATCTTTTAATTTTCTCCAATATACCTCCTTAGCAGCTTCTAAAAATTCTTTTCCAGATGTTGTATTTGTATATGCTGAGTATTCATGTGTTAAAGGCATGTGAGGAGTGTTTTTATACCTGTTCAAGTCACAAATTGGCTTATATACTTCCAAAGGTAAATCATGTATTGCAACAAAATACATGTTCTCAATAACTAATATAATTCTCTCTTTCTGAGCATCAACCATTAGCTCTACATGTTTTGTAATTGGAAGAGTGCTCCATTTTCTTTCTTCTTTTAAAATTTGCAAAGAAAATTTATGAGCCTCTGATGTTGCATGGATGTTTAAAGCACTAACTTGAAGAGTTGTGCTTCCATCTTTAGCAAATGGAGTTTTCCTTTTAAATTTTACACACCATGAACATTTTATCCTTTCAACGCCATTACAATCTTTTACAGCATAAGCCCATGGAAATCTCATCTTCCATTTGGACTTGAATCTTCTTTTGTACCTCTTGGATGTCGGTTCCTCTTTAAGAATTTCTGCACTATCTGATTCATGGTCCTCATGTACATGATCATATACTTCATTTTCATAAATGTGCAGTTGATTAGAGCATTAAGAGACACCAAATTCATCGGCAAGTGAACGTTGTTTCATATCCTTTTTTGGGGGACCAAGAGGTGGCATTTTATACTTGTAAATCATAAACAATCAACAAAACGAGAAATATAAAAAAATAGATTAATATAAAAACACAGATATTCTTTGAAAACAAGACGGTAGACAACAAACTTCATATGAAAACTAATGAAATGAAAAGAAACAAATAGATCTCACACACAAAGGTTTGTTGATCATTGAAATTAAAACTAACATTGATCTTCATGTCCTGAAAAGAGGAAAAAAGGAAAGCTAAGCTTGTTTTTCACACCTAAAAGTTATCCAATTTTTCATTGCATTTCATATATTGTTAGGACCAACTACAGTCTCTTAGGAATTAAAGACAATTAACCAAATATAAACTAATCTATCTGTCTTGCATAAGAGCTTGATCATAAAGAAAAATGAGTTTTCAATACTTATTAATTAAATTAATGACGCACATTTAAGACTTATTTCATTTGGAGAATTCATCAAGTTAGACCATAATATTCCCTACCTTAAATTCGTTACTGTATATATTATAGAGAAGATGCACATATACTTTGCTGGATATTACTTGTTTTTAATTGGAATTTTTACACAATGAGAGTTTTTTTTTAATTGAAATTAATCCTAATCTGAGTTCAAATTTGTATATTGTTGTCATCAACTCCTTTTTAGTTTGACCATTGAAAGGGAGACATAAATACTTCAAGTATACTTTACTCCTTTTCAGTTTGACTCACCGCTTCACATAAATGCTCAAGCACTTGATTGCTTCTTTTTATCAATACATCAATTGAAGTTCCAAGGCTTCCCCATGTGGGTAAAACTACTGTGCCTTATCCTTATTCAATTATGTGTAAGCAAATCATAAAGATCAATTCCAAAGAAACACACAAATTGAAATATTGGTGAATCAATTATGACTATATTGGTAAAAAAACACACAGAAAAAAACATAATTGAAATATTGGTGGATCAATTATAACTATGTTCTTAATACTACACTGAGCTCAACATAAATCATCAAAAATAAAATGTTTTGAATACCCCTTTGATGAAGGACCCTCCATGGCAAAGCTATAATTAGAAAATAAGTACATCGTACCTAAAAGCTCGCTGTGGGACATGAGCAATGGCTGGAAAATAAGTACTTCCAGACTGAAACCAACACTTACTACCCAAAAAAATATGTTCTTCATCTCATGGATATCTCAGCAAATTTTTGTGAATTCTGGGAAATTTAGTTTTTTTCCTTGTTTAACTATTCCTCGCAGCTTGGTGCTTCTCATATCAATCCAAAAAGCTTGGAAATGCCTCTGGGTATTTAGAAATGATGGTTTTGGTTGTAGGCGATCATTTATGTGCAATGCACTCATTCAAATCTATTTTATTGATGTGCAAACAAAAAAAGCTCCGAAAAGAATTGTGAAATACCCATGGGTTCCCTCGCAATTCTCTTGCTTGAAATTTGTTAGCATGATTCGCTTGAGTCCAGGGTTGTTTTGATTCTAGTAAAATTATCTGTTATATTTCTGATATGGTTTATCTCATGGATATCAATATCCCTTTTATATCGAATGACACAGATTTTTTTTAATGATAATGAGGGGCATATAAAACCTTGATTGGATTCTTATAATACAAAGAAGAGGGCATCTCATTGCTCCTATCTCGCATATAATTTTTATTTCCATCCATTTAAAGGGAACAAAAGAATTTATAGAAAAGTTAAAACTATAGCACATTTATTTTCTTGTTGTTATTTGAGGATGAGATTTGATTCCTTGTTTCATATGGTATCCAAAGTACTCTATGTCTTTTACCCTCCTGTTGTTGGATTGATTGTCATTATTCATTTAAAAATAAGAATTACCCTCCTGTTGTTGGATTTCTTGTCATTGTTCATTCAAAACTAAGAATGTTATTATTGTTTTTTTAAAAAGACTTGTTTGCATGCGAAGATATCAAGAATGAAATAGGAATGATTTAATGAGAATGATAAAAAAGAGTTGTTCATATGCAAATATATCAAAAGGATTTGAATGAAATAGGAATGAAGTAATGAGAATGATGAAAATATGAGAGATTGAGAACCCATTCTTCATTAAAGAAAGAATGAGCCATCATCAAACCATTACATGACTTGATTCCAATGGAGAATGTAATGGGAGTTCTTCAAGGATCCTAGTGGGAGGTCCCCGAGTCCAGGTTAGGCTCAGATATTTTCGCAAAATTCTAAAATTTCCGGAATGCCATTGAACTTTCCTTTAAATTTCTCAAATTTCACTCTGAAAAAGAGAGTACCAGGAGTGGAGTGGAGTATAATGTGTGTTTGATTTCGGTAGGTTCAAAAAAAAGTGGTATCCCCCTTTCAATTATTATAATATGTATAATAAAATGAACCTGGACAACTTTGTCTTTCTTTCCATTCACTTTTCCCAATGACAATTCCATTGAAATTGAACAAAGACATATGTTAAATATTCTACGAAAGAAAAAGTATACATTTCCTATAACAATAGAGCTTCCATATTCTCTCTCCTTCCAGTTGGTGGAGGAAATGCTGTCTGTAATCAGTGTACGGAAATCCCAAGTTGATAGTGCTAAGTTTTTGATTGATTCCCAAAAAAATTTTGATGCTCTTCCTCCATTCTAACCACAAAGGATTAGGATAGATCCTTTCGGCTCCAAGCAAAGAATTACTTGCAAGTTTATCATCTCCAAAAATCCTATGTATCAGTGACCCAGTTGCTAATCGTACCTCTCACAGATCTGTATTTATGGTGATGGACATGTTAGGACCAGGGCATTAAGAACAAAGCACAGCCAGAGATCCCAACCCATTTTTTTTTTCAGATTTTTTGCCTCAGGAAAAGTTGTGCTAAACTCTCAAATATTCACACCCATCATGGGGACACAACATTTGAATGGAAAAAGGTTTCAACAGCTTCTTTGCTTCCTACTCCTACTTTGTGTTGTTATCTGTTAAAGTAAGTTCAGTTTTCTAACTCAGATTGTTTGAATCATGTTTTACTGATCTGGGTTCAGACTACTCTATGATTCTGTACATATTCTATATTGGTTGGTGGGTGATTTTCTCATGTAACAACATATCTCATCAACCCACTATCAATGGCTCTGTGTTGGCCCAATAGTTTGTAAATCAAATTGTTGTCTTGTGAGAAAATGTGGCCTTAGCATCTGTACATATATTATGTTGGTTGGTGGGTGATTTTCTCATGTAAAAACATATTTGATCAACCCATTATCAATGGCTCTGAGTTGTCCCAATAGTTTGTAAATCAAATTGATGTCCTGTGAGAAAATGTGGTCATGGCATCTGATGCACAATCTTCCAAAACCGTGTTACAGTTAGTGGGGATGTAGGAGCTTATGAGAGACATTGTTTGGAAACGTTTGACAGTTCTGTGTTCCTTTTGAGGTTATGGTTTGATCTATAATATTATTTATGTTTTTCCAGGAACATCAATTAGAGTGTCATATGATTTGAAGGACAGTACCCTGCCATCTCCTAAGAAACTTGTAGAACTGCTGATGGCACATGATCTACTCCATGTTAGGCTCTTGGATGCCAATCCCATTGTTTTGGAAGCTTTATCTGGGATAGGGATTGAGGTGTCCACTGTCTGTGAGTATGAAGTATAAGCAAGCGAATGACATTGGAAAATCAAAGTCACAAGCAGCATTATGGCTGAAGAAAAAAGTTATGGGTTTCATGCCTGATACTCTCATAACCAGTATCATTGTTAACCATCAAGGGATATCATAAGAAGCAGTATTGACATTGGTAACTACTATGAATGCCATTTATTCTGCTCTTGTGGATGCAAATCCAGATAAGCGTATCAAGGTCACAACCACACTTTCATCCACTTTGATTCAAGATGCATATAGTGTACCTCCATCCTCTTCCACCGAGGATTTGAGGTGGGTTCTTCACCCTCTACTGGAATTTGTCTCAAAGACAGGTTCTTTTCTAATACTGAACACTGACTTTAACAGAGATTTTGCACATAGTGAAGAAGACCTCATTAACTCTGTAGTCGTTGCTACTAGAAATGCTATGGCATTTCTTCACTATCGTGATATTCACATAGTTATTAATGATCAAGGTCTGCTTTCTGAAGCAATGAAGACCTTTTTAATGACTAAGAATCTCAGGGATCATTTTCTTGCCCAAATCATGAATAGGGCTTGGATATGGACAAAAATAGTGAAAATGAGTTCTTTGGACGTTTCTATGCAGAAGGAGTTGAGCAAAGAAGGGGAAGAACTGTTCCGCTCAAATTCTAGGGAGATTTTGGAGAATAAAGCTAACTCTACTAGGAACAAGACAAGTGAGTTGGGTTGTCAGTTTGATACTTTTCCAACTACACCTATTACAACAACTCCTCCAACTCTGATCACGACCACTCCCACAACACCAATGAGAATAACTCCTCCTGCAACAACAATCACACCAACAACTCCTACTACCCTAATCACAACCCCTACCACCCCAATAGTTACCCCATACACTCCTCCCTCAACACCTACCACAACAACATCGACCACCAGCTCAAGCCAAAGTTGGTGTGTAGCAAAGTTTGGTATCCTTGATTCAACCTTGCAGGTTTCTCTCGACTATGCTTGCGGGCTTGGAGGTGTAGAATGTACAACAATTCAACAAAGTGGCACGTGCTATAATATAGATACTTTTTCTTATTATGCTTCCTATGCTTTTGACAGCTACTACAAGAATAATGGCATGGACCCCTGGTACTTGTGACTTTGCTGGCAATGCAATGGTGACTACTCAAGATCCAAGTAAGCTAGATGCCCATATGCTAAGTTTGTTTTTTTCCCATTTCTTTTCTTTTCATTGAATTTATCAATTTATATGGATTCCTATGGTCCTGTGGTGATGATAAAATTTTTATCCACTTCTACACAGTTTGTTGTCTGCTTGTGTTCTTTCATTGCGTCAAATTCTTGGATACCTTTCGCAGATTATCATCTACATTCTGTTAGATGATTGTTGATTTGCATGCTTATTCCATGCCTAGTTGAGCTCATCTAAATGCAAAATACATCGTCCACTGATATACATTTTCCCATTGTAGGGTCCACCATGATAAGTAAATGACAGGATTATAGACCCATTTCTTGTCTATTGTCTGTCTTAAAACATCATGCAACCTTCAAATGTAAACACTTGTTATGGATAACTTGTATTGTTCAGGATATTTCCTTTTGGTTTAATGATGGAACTGCGTGATGTATTAAGAGAGAGTTATATTTGTAGGCAATCTGCTCTTTTGCATGCAACATAACTTTCATTTATGCCTGGATATATTGCATATTATTTTTTCTTTATTGATTTCGTTATGAGAAGCTAAGGGTATACATACTAAGTTTCTCTTATACCCAATCTGTCTTCTGCAAATTTTATTCATTTTATATGAATATAAAAGACATTTGTGTTTCTTGTGCATGGTTTTGGTTCTACTAGATTCAAGATATTTGACTGTGATTAAAATGCTTGACATGCATTTTCTAAAATCTTCCCTTCATGGGTTAACAAGATATACAAATTGAGGCTTGAAATTTTGTGAAATTGGAGAATGCATTGCACTCATGAAAGTCTTCCTTTATGGATTTTCTGATGACAGGTACTGGCACATGCACATTTACATCAATGTATATACTAAGGAGTTGCATTCTTCCTATCTTTTGTACCATTTTCTATTCTACAATAAGTATTTTTTCAAGTTTTCATACATAATTTAGATTCAAGATTTTGGATTTTTGATATATTTTATGTTCTATCCCAGCTTATAGCTTTTTAGCATTCTGATTTTTCCAAATTTCTTGCAGCAGTAGCAGTTCATCACTTCTTAATACAAGCATACCTACATCTGGTGGCTTGGGTGGTACTAGTATTCCACCAACATCGGGCAATAATGGTGATGCAACATCCATATTCTTCTGTGTTCCAACTTTCTTTTCTTTGTTTTCTTTGATTGTATCTATGATGGTCGGAAAACAGCTTTAGATGTTCTACATATTGATCTCTATTGGCTGAATTGAGGAGAAACATCAAGATGTTTTAGTTGGCATAGCTAGTGTAGACAGAGAGCTAGGGGATGCACACAAAAAACTCTCCAGAGTTTGATCTCATTTGTCCCAGAATTTTTTTTTATGTAATGGGGGGAACACTAGGAGAGACTTTGAAAATGGGTACACCAGTGCATTTCAGGTTGCAATTATTTGTATGAAAGAGAGGTTAAATATAGTTGGTATTCAGGTTATCATTGGGACAAATTGGTTCCACATTTTTTGAAGGCAAGTCTGGGTGATAACATGATGGATTATTATACAGTGGGAACTTACTTGTCCGCCCAAGATTAATACATGCCCGAAAACACCAACAACGACAATAAAAATGGGTTGAGAATCCTAAGCTCAAAGCTACAAAAATTCCTTTGAAGAAGTAGGGATAGGCAGATCCTGTATATATAGCTTACTGTGACTGCGGTGGAAGGGAAATCTTGCTTATCGTTGAAGGGATTTCAACGAAAAAATTCAACATGATTTCACAATTTTTCATGCTCTCACAGAGGGGAGACAACATTGTCTTCCGAGATTGTAAGTCCTGCAGGTTGCCATCATTCCGTTGTTCCTCTTATTAATCATTCATGACTATTCATTTAGTTTTTTATAAATTGAAAGAAAAACGATTAACAAAGCTCAGGCCATGAAATCTCTGAGAGAACGCATGGACAAAGATATTGTGTAGATTCTGAAGAAGGAAAAGTTCATTAAAACAAAATTGAAGGAGCTAGATAAGGCCAATCTGTCTAGCTGTGGGATTCCTGGGTGCGGGGAAGGGAGTTCAACAGACAGAACGCGCATTGCCACCACCAATGGCTTGAGGAATTCTTTAAAGAAATTGATGGGGGAATTCAATTTGTATTACATGGTCTTATAGCGTTGTATATTCATATTTGGTATTGCCTTTGTTGGGTTTATTAGTGTCTGTTTCAGGATTTCTAGAGCCATACAAAAGAGATAATGTATTGTTTCAGGGTAGAAAATTGGAGGGGATTGAGTCAGTGACCAAAGAGTTTGACAGGAATATCAGGTGGCTAACTGCCATGGCAATGAGATTGTTGATTAATGAAATTTCTTGAGGAAAAGATTCCTTAGACGAGGGGAACACACCTTTGTGTCATTCAAAGGATTTGACTGGAAAATGGTAAGGTGAATTGAATTATTGCCCCTATCAAGCTGTGTAAGGTCTTGAATATCAGAAGTATTCAAATCTTCCCCTTCCCCCGCTCGATTGGCTTATTCCAAGCAGAAAACCCTTATTTATGTATCAATAAAAACAAGATCAGATTGCAAAGCTCTAGTATTGATTCTAGATGCAACTATTGTACATAAATTCAGGTTGGCTTTGGACTGTTTTTAGTTTATATGAGATGAATCTGTTCTTCATGTGGCTTGTGTGGTATTCCCTTTTTCATATTTTTCTTTTTTGAACAACGTTGCTGAGTTGGGACTAAGTTAGAGAGAGAAACATTTGATCAAAAGTTGAGATCAGTGTGCCCTTCAAAGGGAAAGCTGAGTATATGGGCTCAAAAAAATCATGAGTCAATAAATGTTCAGGCCTAAAATGTCCATACGAAGGGCCAGGTTCAGGGCAGAAGGAAAAGGTTTGATTTTTTCTTCACAAGAGGCAACGAAGGATGTTGAAATCCTGTAAAAGAAGGCTCCAAAAACTAAATAGACATCCTTATCCCCCTATAAATAGCAGTCTAGCTAGTAGCAGGATTCAGGGATTCTAATTGAGTACCTGGTTGTTTGTGCATTCGATTGAAGAATGGATATTATTTTGCTGAGTTCCGAGTCCCGACTCCTGTCCTGAGCAGTGAGGAATGGATCTTTCGCTGCAATTCTTCTCCAGGATGAAAAAGAAAATCCTTCACCGCTCGCGCTGAAGCGTGCTGCCTAAGTCTAGAAAAAATATCACTGTTAACTTTTAAGTGTTGAGCATGAGCGTGCCAAACTGCCAGTGCCATAATTTATGATGGTTGTTGCTATTTGGCTTGGAGTTGGAACTTGGCACTACTAAGTTACTAATTAGGCAGACAGTTGCACAATGCAGACTTGCAGAATTGCAGTTAATGGAATTTGGAAACTCAACTAGCTCTCCCTTGCAGTTGCAAGTTGCCATTACTCTCTTTCAATTCTACAACAACCTAAGTCTAGTCACCATTCACGAGTCACGAGTCACGACTGAGTCACCAACCTGTTACGCTTTACTAACTTAGTAACTTACTATACTTAAGAATTTTAAAAAATGTGACTGGCTCTGACACGCTACAACACTTCTGGTGACATTTTATAATATTATTCATTTTTTTTTTAACTTTTAAAAATCCAAATTAATTTTTTTTTGATTGGTAAATTCCAATCTCTACTTCTCTGACGTGCCAGAGACCCTTTGAAGGGTTGAGGCCCTTTGAAGGGCTATGACGTGTTCAATTTTGAACAATGAAGGGGATACTGAATTGAGAAAAAGAATATAGAAAATGTTTAAAATATGCAATAAAAAATATATTTAATAGTTAATTTGTAATAAGTTAGGATTTTTTTTTTTTTATAAAATAGAAGAAGAAAAAATTATTTTAACGTTTACTAGGCTAAATATAGCATATGGGATAGATTGCTTTTTCTTCTGGCTCTTGTATTCAATCCCTTTCCTGTGACTTCTCACAATAAGTGCTTCTAGCTTCTGGACAAACTCTTGCTGAATAGATTATCCAAAGAGCTAGATTATCCCAAGAGCTAGTTGCCATATCCGAAGAGCTAGTTGCTAAAATATCTACATAACTTACCCTGTTGTCTTTGAAGGCTTCCAATTCTAACTGAATTGAGAAAAAGAATATAGAAAATGTTTAGAATATGTAATAAAAAAATATATTTAATAGTTAATTTGTAATAAGTTAGGATTTTTTTTTTTTATAAAATAGAAGAAAAAAAAATTATTTTAACGTTTACTAGGCTAAATATAGCATATGGGATAGATTGCTTTTTCTTCTGGCTCTTGTATTCAATCCCTTTCCTGTGACTTCTCACAATAAATGCTTCTAGCTTCTCGACAAACTCTTGCTGAATAGATTATCCCAAGAGCTAGTTGCCATATCCGAAGAGCTAGTTGCTAAAATATCTACATAACTTACCCTGTTGTCTTTGAAGGCTTCCAATTCTAAAATGAAATGCTTTTCTATTTCCACTTTTCAAGAAGATAAAAAAATACATACTCTTTCCTCCCACACTTCTTTTTGCCTTTTCAAACACCATGTCACACAATTTTATTATATTTTATAATAATATAATATAAAATATATTATTTATAGTAAAAAATATTAAAATCCAGGGGCTTTGGATTAATGGAGAATGAGCAGATTATTAAGTTACTCATCATAGGTAGCTATTTAAATCTCCACTAAATATTTCTTTAATGTGATACCTCATAGTAAATTTATCTTTAGTGCTTTATATATGTGGTACAAGTAATGTGTTATGACATTGGAAATATTTATTTTCATTAAAAAATAATAATTTTTTGGATTATTATTATTATTATTATATTAAATGTCATCACAATTATATTCCTAATTGCCAAAAAACACTTGGAATCAGTTATGTCCAAGGAGTTGGAACAAGAATAAAGAAAAAATACTCCTTAATAGTAGTAGGGCTCAGAGAAAACCTAAGATGGCCCCATGACAAGAGTCTAATAGGCCTTTGGCTTAGACTTTACCCTCTAAACTACTTAATAACCACATAGCTCATATAGATGTAAAACCATAATAATAGATAAATTACAAAGTACACTTTCCTAGTTACAAAAATCCAAATGAAAGTAACAATGTCATAAATGCATAGATTGCAATGATATTTGTATGTAAGAAAATAGATAATTATTATTTCATGCATTGTGAATAGAAAGAAAAAGAAAACTATCAAGGTTGTAAATGCCATAACTATGGTTATATTAGCATTTGAAAGTTCAGAAATAAATATACAGTATGTTTTTCTCTATGGTTTTTCCCCAAGAAAGGAAAAGAAAGTTATCAAGGTTGTAAAAGCCATGACTATGATTATATTAGCATTTGAAAGTTAATAAATAAATATACTGTATGTTTTTCCCCAAAAATAGAAGAAGGATTTCATTTCTGGTCAAGAGAGCTTCTGTCATAATTTGTAGTATAGAATAAAAAACTTCAAGTTATAAAAGAGAGAAACCCTTAATAAAAATACAATAAACATTATGGTTTCAGCGATTGGGCTTTCTTCCCAAAATAGTCTTAATTACCCCTCAGATAAATATATAAGAGGACATTGCAAAACCCTCACCATATTGTGAACTTTTCCATTCACCATAATTACAACCAAATTTCAACAGTCGGTGAATAAGTTGAACCAGCTTGAAGATAGCATTAGAGAACCTGCAAAGGGTAATTGTGAATGAGCACCTGTAGTGGTTGCAACTGAAGAAGAAAATTTGCAAGTACTTAATCCTAGAAAATGCCCCATATCAAAACTCTATTGTGGCTAGGGAATACCTGTGAGTAAAACAAGAGGAAAACCCTTAGTCTGCTTCAAATTATTAGAAAAGTCTCTCATAAAAATATGTAAACGACTTTGAAGCTAACGAGTATCTCACCTTGTTGAGAGAAGGAAAAATCTCTGCTCCCATTCCCTCTTACAGGAACGAAAATACTTTAGTATCGAGTGTGTATAAAGAAAACCCTGTTGAAAAATATTCGAGATAGGGTTCTGAATATGGATGAAATTTTGTGGAATTACCTTGAGGAAACCATAATAAATGTGTGCCATTACTGAAATACCTGTAGAAGATGGTCACTAAGACCAAAACCTCCATGGAAAGCTAGGGTTTAACCTGTATATGTGTCATCGAGTAGAGAAATAAAAATTAGCCATCGTACTATCCAAGAATCTTACCAATAGTTACATAGAACTATACAAATAGCCAAAAATAATAAAATGAGGAGAGGATGAGGGTAAAATTAAAACCTTAGAGAAAAATCTTGTCTCGTCCAGCTAACAATTCACCTTCCCATCGCCATATGGAGCATGAAAAACAGAATCACTGTGTAAAATATATGAAAATACGAGGTAAAACCCTAGCTCCTTATCAGTTTAATTTTGACGTTGCAGAGCTCAATTCATGTGCAAATGAAAATGATGCTAAAACAGTGGAGGGACAAAGGGTAGGTAGTTACCCTAACGAAATCAGAACAATTTTCATTGTCGATTAACCTCAAGACAATCACCATTGTCGTATGGAAACACCTGTCTAGGGTTTAGTCTAGTGTAGTGGGTTCCTCCTCCACATATTGGCATCACGTGAGATGAATACATAAGCCCTCCACAGATGCATATTGTGCCACGAAGGCCCAAGTCTAGAAAATTCATCGTTCATCAATATATGTATAAATTTCAGGTATAGAGAGAAGTAACGTCAAGGAGAAATCCAAATAAATATAAATAATGCAAAACACTTGGAAATATAAGGTCAGTGACCACCATGTGCATACAATATAATTCGATGTACTGTTATAAGAGTTGAATTATGATATAGGTCTATAAAGGTTAACATAATGGAGTTGGGCTATGGTATAAGGAAAACATAACAATAACCAATATCCTTAAGCTATAGTGGGGTATGTCGGCTATACCAATTCTCTAGCATAGGCCATAGCCCTAAGGTTTTTAAAGAGATCATTAGGTAATAAGGAATATATAACAAAATTCATTATCAATTACATCACAAACCAAATTTTTAATGCAGAGATTATACTAATTATTGAAAAGGAAAAAAGAATGTGGAAACCAAAAGAGTGTGAGTGTTACGTATGTGGAAAAAAATCAAGAGTTGTCGAGCTAAAGTGACCGTTAATGCATGTTGAGTTTTTTTTAAAAAGATTTATTATGTAATTTTTGGTATAATAATTTTTTTGGAGAGATGTGATATATGGTATCAAAGAAAAATAGGTTTAATACTGAGGCTTTGGAGCTAACCATGATTTTTTTTAATAAAATTAATACTGGTTTTACACAAAATAAGAGGGAAAGTAAGTAAAAGGAACAAGAGATGGAAATATCGCAAAGAGAAATTCACATAGGTGAAGATAGAATATGGGTATATTTAGGTGAAAAAGTGGAAGTACCCATACTAGAATTAATGAATATGGTGAGAGATATGAACATAGAGTTAGTGAACCTCCTTGCAATACAGGAGCAATTACTAGAAGTAAGTTCAAAACAAGAGCAAATCATTAAAGCTTGTGATCTAGACAGATCCAATCCCAAGATTGTGGAAACAACAAGGGAGAAATAGGATTGTAGAGAGACATCTAAGAAAAATATCTTAGAAGAGGTGGATGAAAGCAAAGAAGATAGATCTGAAAGGGGAGGAAGATTTTTTTTTAGCAAAGCTTCATTCGAAGCTTGGAAAGAAGCCAAAAATGGAACTACAAGGAGAATTCAAGAAGATCAGACCCCCAACCTATTATGGGGAATCAGAAGAAGTAGCATAAATGTGGTTGCTTAATATTAATAGGTATTCTACGTTTTAAAATTATTCTATTGAATTAAAAGCTAAATTAGCTACCTATTGGTTACAAGAAAAAAACATCCATGTGGTGGGAAGAATTCAAAATATTGCATAATTTAGATAATAAGGATGCCAATTGGGAATAATTTCATATATTTTTAAAGAAAAAAACTTAATAGAGTGATATTTCGATGACAAGGCCAAGGAATTTCATGATTTGAAACTTGGCCAAATTTTAAGGGATGAGTTAATGACGAAATTTTCTCATCTTTTGAGGTATGTACCATATATAAGATAATAAAAAGATAAAGTGCAATGCTCAATAAACTGTCTCCCTCCCTCTTTTATGGAATGAATTGAGTACGATAATCCTAAAGCAATGGATGAGACCATTAAAAAAACAAGAATATACTACCTCCAAGTCAAGAAGAGAAATAAAAGCATGGCCTAATAAAAATAAAACCATGTTTTCTCAAGGTGGAAAAGGAGGAAAATATGGACCTTTTAAGCAATTTGGTAAGGAAAATCAAGGTCGAAGCTTCAGTAAAAACATCAATCTGACCCAAACAACCCATAAACATACTCAGACTAGGTCCAAACAACCAAAATTAAGGTATTTAATGGAAAGGATAAATAACCCTTAAAATGTTGGGGCTTTGGAGAACCCCATCTATTGTGAAACTATCCTTACAATACAAGATCTATACATAACATACAAAATATTCAACAAGCCTCTACTATTAATGATGTGGCCAAGAATATTCCACATATCAATGCAGTGTTGGAAGAGTGCGAAGCAGATCATCAAGCGACCATGGTGGAGATAGACGGTACAATTTTAAACCAATTTGTTTCCATTTTGATAGACCCTCATGCTAGTTTAAGTTATATTCGTCCCAAAATTGTAGAAAATGTAAATTAAAGTCTATAAAATATAAAAATCCATGGATGATCCAGATAGCTACTGGCACAAAAAGGAAAATTAATTATTAGGTGAAGACATTCCCAATGATGTTAAATGGGAATCCAACCACTATGAATTTGAACATTCTTCCACAGGGTTCATATGACATTTTGGTTGGGATGGACAAGTTGGAGGGGCACAACGCTGTTAATTTCCTTGATAAAATTATTACTTGCACCTTAGAAAATGGAGAAGCTCAAATTGTAAAAGGCATACCTAGGATCATTCCTATGCGACAAATATATCCTTTACAATTAAAGAGAGTTTTAAGAAAATGATGTTAGTTGTTTTCCATTCAAGCAGGGGACCACTCATAGGATAAACCATCTAAATCCTTGAATGGTTTGGAGGTTGTTTGGGACTATCAAGATGTATTTCCTAATGAAATTCGTAGTTTTATACCTAATAGGGAGATATATTTTATATAGAACTAATACCAGGAGCGACACCCGTATCAAAATTACCTTACGAGATGAGTGTACAAAAAATAATGGAGCTAGAAATGCAATTACCATAATTGTTAAATAAAGCGTACATCAAACCCTGTGTTTCACCATGGGGTGCACTAGTGATATTTGTTAAGAAGAAAGATGAAACATCAGGTTATGTATTGACTATTGACATTTGAATAAACTGACAATTTAAAATAAGAATCCCATGCCCAGAGATGATTATTTATTTGACTAATTAAGGGGAGCGGCTGTGTTTTCTAAAATAGATTTTGGATCTGTTTATCACCAGCTGAGGATTAAAGAAGAGGAAATTGTAAAAACAACCTTTTGAACCTAATATGGACACTATGAGTTTACAATGCTTCCTTTTGGACTTATGAATGCACTTGCTACATTTATGTGTTTGACGAATAGTGTCTTTAGGAATTTCCTGGACAAGTTTGTATTAATATTTATAGATGATGTATTGATTTATTCAAAGACATCATAGGAGCACAAATAAGTTTAGAAATAATGTTTCAGACTTACATGAACATCAACTATACGCTAATTTAAGCAAATCTGAATTCTATTAAGATAAGATACAATAACTAGAACATGTGATATCTAAAGATGTGATAGTAGTGGATCTCGAAAAGGTAAAGGCCATTTTTAATTGACAAATTCCCAAGGATGTGGTGGATGTAAGGTTATTCATGGGCATCGTCGGTTTCTAAATTATCTTACTTCATAACCTCCCTATAGAAGAAAGGGGTAAAATTTGAATGGACTAAAAAATGTCAAGAAATATTTGAGCAGTTAAAACATTTACTTACTATTTCACATGTGCTTAAATTAGTAGACCCTGATAATGATTTTGTAGTGTGTATTGATGCTTGTTTGGAAGGTTTGCGAGGGTGATCATGTAGTAAGACAATGTGGTGGTATATGAATCCAACAAATTAAAGGATCATGAAATAAATTATGCAATTTACGACCTTCAGCTAGTTGTAGGCATCCATGTACTTAAAATGTGGAGAAACTACTTAATTGATAAGATGTTTACATTAGCTCATGATGTTGTGAGTTAAAAATATATTTTTATTCAACTTGACATAAATTTCAAGCAAGCTAGATGGATGGCATTCCTGAGCGAATATGATTTCAAATTTAAGCATATAAAAGAAAAACAAAAGAAGGTGGCGGACATGCTAAGTGAGAATATGAAAAAAATTGTGAAGTAACAATAAGTAGTGTTGAAGCTGATTTCATATGGCAGATTAAGATAGCAATATTAGAAGATGAAAATTATAATATGATCCGTGAAAATCTAAAAATTAAGGCTGACCATGGAAAACAGTTAGATTATGCACTTAATTAGAAGGGCTTATTAATATTTAAAATAAATTTATGTTCTAAATGTGGCCAAAATTAAACAATTGATATTAGATGAATATTAAAAAGGACTCTTTTCAGCCCACCTAGGTTATTATAAAATTATCACGGTTCTTAGAAATGAATTATTTTAGCCTGATACGAAGAAGGATGTAGTTGAGTACTTGGGAATATACCAAGAAATTAAGCAAGTAAAAGTGGAACATCAACACCCAACAGGATTATTGAACCCCCTGCCTATACCAGGATGGAAGTGGGTTATTAGAATTTATTACTGGTTTACACAAGACTGAGATACAACATGATTCTATTATTTTTGTGGTGGAAAATTTGTCTAAGACTTCTCATTTTATACATGTTCGGTCTACTTATAGAGTTGTGCAGGTGATAGAAGTAATCAAACTTCACGGAATACCAAATATTGTTATATCATATAGGGACGCAAAATTCGCTTTCAATTTTTGGAAGGAATTGTTTACTCGAATGGGTACATAGCTAAGTTTCAACATTTCATACCATCCACAAAAATATGGGAAAATAGAAAGGGTTAATCAAGTCCTTAAAGACATGTTATGCATGTATATAATGAACCACCCCATGAAATGGGAGGACTATATGTATTTAGTGGAGTTTTCTTATAACAACAATTATCATGCATCACTCAAGATGAGTCCTTTCAAGGTTATGTATGGAAGGAAGTTCCATATTCCCTTAAGTTGGAGTTGACCTGAGGATAGGCTTATGCTAGGGCCAAATATGCTATAGGAAATGGAATAGATGATGTAAAAGATCAAGTAGAGCCTAAAAGTAGCACATGACAAGAAAAAATGTTATATCGACTTAAAAAGGACACACAAAATATTTCAAGTGGGTGAACATGTATACATTAAAGTATGACCAAAAACAAATTTTGTAAAACTGGGGAGTTGCTTTAAACTAGCCCCTTAGTTTTGTGGTTCGTTTGAAATACTATCCAAGGTAGGGTCAATGGGATACCAGCAAGAACTACCAACCCACATTAGAGTTCATAATGTATTTTATGTGTCTCTTTTCATAACATATATTCGTGATCCTACTCATATAATTAATTAGAATGTTGTACTTGTTAACCTTGAAGGCGAGTTCTAGGTCGAGGGCTTACAAATTATTGATAAGAGGGAAAATACACTCTAGAATCAATCCATCACCTAGGTTAAAGTGCAATGGAAACACTTTGGGCTTGAGGATTCCACCTGGGAGATGGAAGATGAATGAAATAAGCCTTTCTTATGTTGTTCCAAGAAAAATTGAAGCATGAAAGAACCAAGGATGGTGTTCCCTTTTAAGGGAATGGGATATGTGATACCCCCTAGTATATTTATCTTTATGACTTTATATTGGATATGTGACTGAAAGGTAAAGTGGTACAAGTAATGTGTTATGGCATTGTAAATATTATTTTGATTAATAAAAAAAGGAAAAAAATGTTTTGTGTATTATTATTTTTGAAAATATATTAAAGGCTACGATGTATGAGATTAGACTCCTAACCACTAGAAAAAAGTTCGAATCAACTATGCCCAAGAAGGAGCATGAACAAAAAAATCCTCATTTTTTTCATTCAGTGGAATTGTTGGCTGAGGTAGACCAGCAAGGATTTCATGATTGGAGATAAATGTCATGGGTGGAAGTTTTGAAAAGTGGACTATGGGTGATAAATGCATATTTTTTTAAAGAACATACTAGTGGGAGAGAAAGATTGGACCTGAGTGCATAAAATAGCAGGACACTGCTAAAGGGTTAAGAGGTGAAGATGAAGAAGAAATCCTATGTTATTTTCATGGCAGGGAGGAGTAGAGATTGGGGGGGAACTACTAAGTAATATATTTCATGGTTGGGAGGAACATGGTAGCATTTAATTTATTTTCAAGAAAACTTTAGAGAAGTATGTGAATGTCTAGATAATATTATATTAATTATGTTATTTATGGTTGCTGAAGGCTATTAAACAATGGAATAGGACATTATTATGATTTTAAATGATCCTAGGTATTTACAGGAAAATGAATGGAAAACCCTACTAATTTTATATGAGTGAAATGTATATAGATATATGTATATTTGTATTACTTCCTATTGCAGGAAAACTAGTAGCTATAGGTACATAGTAAGTGTTCAATCTCTTGTGGAGGATTGGGGAATAAACCCTATCTGGGGACCAACCCTGGTATCCACTATATAAGTGGATATGAACAATAAAACCATAATTTTTTTACTAAGGTAGAATAAATACCAAGGTGATAAGGGAAATAACACTATACACACAGTGTTCCCTTAAATATTAACACATTACGAGTATTAAAATTGTACTATTGGTAACTGTAGGAATATATATATATATATATATATATATATATATATATATATATATATATATATATATATATATATATATATATATATATATATACAAGCACATATTTATGGATTTAAAAGAGAATTATTATAAGATGTTAAAAAATACAGTTGAATTAGAAGGATAAGTTTTTATGTCCGGGTTAGTTGTTGTAGGCCATGATAAGGATGGGAACTGTGTTGATTGGCCAAAAGATGGGAAATCCTATAAAAAAGAGTAGCACGGCTCTAAAAATCCCTAGGTCCCCCCCCCCCCTAGGTCCCCCCCCACCCCCCATGATAGGCATCCACCAGACCTTTGACATAGTTTGTAACCTCTAAACTAATTAATAATCACATAGCTCATATATATGTACAACCATACTAATACATAAATTGTAGAGTAATCATGCATTTTTATAGAAATACAAATGAAATTATTAATGTCATAAATGACAATATTACGTTGATATTTGTATGTGAGAACATAAATAATTAGTATTTCACACATGCATGGTGAACATAAAGGAAAATAAACCTATCAAGGGAATAAAATCCATGAATATGATTATATTAGCATGTGAAAGCTTGAAAATAAATATACAATACATTTCCCCCAAAGAACAAAGATGAGGAATTTCAATTATGGACATGAGATATTTTGTCATAATTTGTCTTATAGAATACAAAACTTTGAGTTATGAAAGGGAGAAAACCTTATTGAAAATACAATAAAAATTATGGTTTTAGTGACTGGGATTTCTTCCTTAAAGAGTCTTAATAACCCTTAAGATAAATATATAAGAGGACATTGAAAAACCCTATCTTGATTGTGACCTTTTGTATTCACCCTAATTACAACCAAATTTCAATAGTGAGTGAATAATTTGAACCGTGAATATGACTTCAGATAAATTGCAAATGAGAATAGTGAATGATCACTTGTAGTGGTTGCAGTTAAAGAAGAAAAATTGAACATACTTAATCTTGGAAAGTTCCCCATATCAAAATTCAAGCATGTCCAGGGACTAACCTGTGCGTGAAACTAGAGAAAAGCCCTTGGTATGCTCCCATACCTTGTTATAGGAATGCAAATACTTCAATATCACATTTGTGTGTGTGTGTGTGTGTATAACCCTCTTGGAAAATCATCAAGGTAGGGTTTTCAATTTGGATGAAATTACGAGGAATTATCTTGAGGAAACCATAAGAAATGCACGCCATTGTTGAAATTCCTATAGAAGATGGTCACTAAGACCAAAACCTCCATAGAAGGCCAGGGTTTTACCTATATATGGTCACTAAGACCAAAACCTCCATAGAAGGCTAGGGTTTTACCTATATCTATCTATATACACACACACACACACACACACACACACACACACAGATATATATATATATATATATATATATATATATATATATATATATATATATATATATATATATATATATATATATATATATATATATATATATATATATATGAGAATAAATAAATATATATATAGAAATAAAAACTAGTCGTTGTAATATTCAAGAATCTTAGCAATGGTTACATAGATCTATAAATATAGAAAAAAACAATTAAATAGATAGAGGATGAGGGTCAAAATAAGATCTGAGTGTAAACCATGTCTCAGCCAACAAACAATTCTCCTTCTCGTTGGCATATGAAGCATGAAAAATAGAATCATTATGTAAAATATTGAAAAATATGAGCTAAAACTCTATCCCCTTATCAATTTATTATTGATTTTGCAGAGCTCAGCTCCAAACCTATGCAAATACAAATAATGAGGCAAAAGCGGTGAAGGGATGGATGGTAGGTAGTTACCCTAACGAAATCAAAACAATGTTCACCTTCAATCAACCTTAAGACAATCTCCATCATCAAATGGAAACACTTGTCTAGGGTTTAGTCTATTGTCGCGGTCTCCTACTCCACCTATTGGCATCACATGAACTGAATACATAAGGCCTCCATAGATGCATACAATTCCACGAAGGCCCGAGTATAAAAAATTCATCACTTATCAATATGTATAAATTTCCAACATAGAGAGAAGCAACATCAAGGAGAAAGCCATATAAATATATATAATGTGCATACCTTGGAAATATAAGTTCAGTCGCCACCATATACATACAATATGAGTCTATATAACGTTATAAGAATTGAATTGTGATGTAAATATATAAATGTTAACATAATGTTATTAGAGTTGGGGTATGGTATAAAGAAAACATAACAATAACCAATATCCTTAAGCTATGGCGGGGGTAGGTCGGTTAGAAAAATTCTCTAGCATAGGCCATATCCTTAAGGTTGTCAAAGATATCATTGGGTAATAAGGTATATATAATAATCTGCATTATCATATCCGACCAATTTGGATCACAAACCAAATTTAAAATGCAGAGGTTATACTAATTGTTGATAAGGAAAAAAGAATGTCGAAACCAAAATAGTGATACCTTTGCGAAGAAAAAATTAAAGAGTCATCCATCTAATGTGAAAATTAATGGATGTTGTGTTCTTTTTTAATAAAAATTACTATGTAATTCCTCGTAGTTCTTAATTATTTTTCTAAGATATTTTTTAAGGGATTTTACATTTGATAACTTTATCTGTCTCTAAATGATGATATGTTGTGTCATGACATTGATAGTTTTTTCGTATTTATTTCCTCTCAAGTTCTGGTCTGCAAAATGTTTTTGGCTCAATGTAATCGTTTTTGGAAATTTTCTACTAGCCAACAAATCTAGTAAGAGTGAGGTAGTAGAATTTTGATAATAAGTGGACAAGAATGTAATTTTTCCATATAAATGAAAAATTTCGACCTCCTAAAAAAAACATAGAAAAATATATAAGTATGCTTTGTTGATATTTTCTTTTAAAAAATATTTATAATTTCTTTATAAATATGTGGAAAAAAATAAAGTTCCTACATAATAGGTGTTAATAAAATAACTAGCACAACCATATTAATTTAAGCGATAGATATATGTATATGGCTATTATTTTCATACAAATAATTTTAAAAAATAGAAATGTTGGAAATATTGTCATTGATGGCAAAGGAAAAGAAAGGAGCAGCACCAGAATTATCATTAAGGACAAAGGAGCAAATCAAGATCAACTGGAGTATAAAGGAGCTATATGATGCAGGCAAGGCCTGCAATACCCAGAATCTTTCCACTTCAATACACGGGCAAATTCAACAACTTTAATTCGCGGAAGCTCTCTTCAAATATTTTGTTCACAAACTTCTGTGGTTTAGAAAAAAAAACCATGCTTTATATCACTTTCATGCAATCTACCCAAAACTTCATTTCAATCCCAATTTAGAAACTACATTCATCATTTCACTTTCAACATATACTTCATAAAACCCTCAAGCTTTGTGAACACCCATTCAAAAGTCTTATAAAAGAATTTAACCATTCAAGCCCAACACTTATCATGACATGAAGGCATTTTAATATTGTGAAATTTACCTCTAAATCTACCATACACAATGGATACAAATTCACCCATCCCATTCAACATGATAGTAGATCTAACACGGTAATTACAAATGAGTTTATCTTTGAATGGCTACGCAACTCAAGTGCGCCTTCACCCTATTCAGTTCTGCAATGCTCTCACACCTCAACCTTCACTATAACCATTATAAACCCGCGCAAAGTTTGATTAAAACCAAAGGTCACAACATTCGACCATAACTATTGACTTTAGCCATAGTCGATTTTGCCAATAGTGTGAGAATGTTTCAATTCATAACTCAGACTTAAATCAAAATGTCGCGCTCACAAAAACCATATCTGATTAAAAGAAAATCAAAATCCAATAATCTGCCCAGGCAATTACATACCTTCCATCAGAATGAAAGAACTTACCTCTTCATCCTCATGAATTTCTTCAACGCATTCCTCATTCAGCATTTAACACTGCCAATCTTCGACTTTACCCATTTCTGTTTCATACTGTGGCTACCTTCCATTTCATGTTAAACCAGCGTTTCAACAAAACAATTCTTATCAACAGGTTTCCAATGTTAATTCTGCGCTTCTTGCACTCGATTCATCCAGATCTTTATTAAAGTGATTTCGCCTCCATGAATTCGACTTTCAAAGTCGATAAGCCAACCCCACGTAACTAACATTCGACCCAGGATGATCGATTTCCTGCGTCCTTCTCAACAAATGTAGATTCCATTTGAGTGAATCGATATTAGTTTAAATGGGACACAGCGTTCAACTGCTCTCCACGCCAGCACTCGGTTCATTAAACCAGATTCATAACGCTGGTCGATTAGCTGAAATGTGAAATGATATGATTTTTCAAAGTTAAACAACAAAATCCTCTGCGTCCAGATTTCAGCTACGACCCACATACCATTTGATATCGACTTACAAACCTGATAACATTCTGCCGCAACTTCAAATACACAATTACCTATTTACTTAGCACGTTGTTCTTCAACTCCAGCATGTTCGCATTTGAAGCTTCCAATTAATCGATTCCTCAAAACTCTGCGTACATTCTCTCATGGATTTAAACATTGCACTGTCATATTATGTTGTCTCAACTTGTTTAATCGAATGTCTCATTCGATTACACATCCAGCTACGTTTTCAATTAATCCAGCGCTGCACCATTGACATGTTCTATGTGTCAATAATTCAGATTTAAGGCCGAAACTTATCAACCCAGATTTAGAACGCTGTCCCTGTTTCAAAACAGTTAAAAAAAAACGTTCCATTTCACATGTGAAACACAACTCTTCGATGTTACTCATTTTGTACTAACGTACTAGTGCGTTCCATTCAAATTTGTGAAGATCATTGCTTTTAGTGACAGCGTATTGCATCTTCAGAGACGGTAAAACAAAAACATTCCAGACAGAACTCTCGGCAATCACATACAATAACGCCTTCTTTCAAATAGTAGCTAACAATCTACTGATACAGGAAGTTTTTCTTCTTGAAATCGATCCATGGTGATCGATTTACCAATTCCATGATTTAAATTAAGGTGCAGTCTCACATAATGAACCTCTGCAGAAATTGAATTTCTTTCATAAGCTAAACACCATTCCTTTGCACATAATAACCCCAGATTTCAAAGAAGAACGAATTTCCTTTCACACAAATTCAATCTTACTCAACTCAATAATTGACATTCAGTAAAAAAAACAACTACTGTATTAACACACTAAACACTTACAATACAACTTCCTTCCGTGGCCTGATTTCCAATAAATTGGCCCTTACAATTGCCTGAAGGCTTATAGCCTTGGCTGTTCAAGCCTGCTCTCAATCACACTCTCTCACAATCTCAATGTATTTTTCTCTCAAAACCCCTCCTATTTATACAATTTTAAAAATCATTTAATTAAATGCTCAATCCCTTCAATTCCTCAACAAACCCCTAAATCTCTCAACATCCCTAAAGGATAGGTCTTTATCCCTAAAATCCTTCAACTAATTAAATTATCTCATATCCTTTTATTAATAAAAAGATATTTACAAAAATCCTCACCTTCTCCTATTTTATTCAAATTAATTAATAAAATATTAAAAATTATCACACCCCCTCTTAACATATTTACAAAATAAAAAACACCCTTGATGCTCCTGCATCAGACTCCCCATGTAAGAAAATTCATGACCACCTGGTCATAAGTCTGGATATTTCCTCCTGGATCCCAAATTTTATTTTGTAATCTTTCCGTGCTTGTCAATTGCTTTACTGTTGTTGTTATCTGCTGTTGTCTTCCAGGTTTCCATATTTTGTGCTGTAATGCTCCACTTGCTGTGCTCTTGCAATCTTTCGCTGTCTTTCTCTTGTTGTCTTTCCTTTTCTTTCTTGTCGTTGGCCTCTTCCGGGATACTTTCATCATCAGTCTTCTGATGCTTTCAATCTCTCGGTCCAATAAATCTCCCGACTGCTGATTTCTAGCTGTCTGCTGAGCTAAGACGGCTTGTTCAGTTTTTACTTTCTCTATTTGTACTGTCACTTGCTGAATTCTTGCTTCTATGCTTGTTTCTGTTCTGACTGCCACCCGATCATCCATGCCCTCTTGTCTTCTGGAACAGAAAACTTCTTCTCCTTTCATTTGACTGCTCAACTGAGTCAGATGTTCTGCAACAATACCTGCATTCACAAAACACTTGTTAGAAAAAAAATCAGAAGGCATCAGTGCCTTGTCCTCCTTTGCCAGCACTTCAGTATGCTGTTCCGAATTCTCCTCCACTATCAGCACATCAGTATGCTGATTCTCTTTACCCAAAGAATTCTCTGAAGAATTCTCAAGACTGTCAACCAGTCTTTCCTTCACACCATCTGTCTCTAAGATGTCTTTCTGCTCTCGTTCACTATACTGAACTCTTTCGTCTGTTGTAACCTCTCTATCATACTCTGAATTTATCAACAAGTATTCCAACAATGCAATTTCTCTGTAGCATTGCTGAAGCATATCATCATCACCTGCATTCATACATAAACTTTTAGTTTGCATAAAATGTTCAACAGTATCAGCTGTTACTTCCCTTATCTGCGCTTCAGACTGCTTCTCTTCTTCAGCATCCACAAGAATTTTCTCTTGTACTGTAACAGCAAAAGCATCACTGCTTTCTTTTTCAGAGTACTTATCATTTTCTGCTTCCTCTATCTTCATTCCTTTCTGAGATTTTGCTATCTCAGCATCGATCTGAACAACCTTCAGATTCAAATCTTCTATCTCCTGAACAAACTTTAAAGCTTGCTCATCTCCATGTACTGTACCTGCAAACACACACAACTCATCAGTTTTAAAACCACAAGACTTTTCAGTCTTGACTGCTTCCTCAAGCACTCCCCTCTGAACAAATCTGCATGTGGAATCTTCAAATTCCAACTCTGGCTCAAGAACTCTACATTCCTTTTTCAACAAGGCAATCACAATTTGCCTCAACCTCCTCTGCAATTGTCGCCAAATCAATCTCTTTCCCTTCAGTGGAAAGATCCAACCTCTATTCTGATTTTCCTGCTCTTGCAGCCATTCTTCCAGTACCTGCAATTGTACCTTTATTACTGCAATCTCTCTTTCTCTGACTTCATCAATCATCTCACCTTTGTGGCATTTCTCTGAACCTCTTCTCTGATCCTCCATGATCATCTTCTCCATGAGTTTCTCACTCATCACGAGTTGCACTAGCCTCTACGACAGCAATCTCTTCTGCTGCCACTTACCTCACCAAGCTCTCCTCACTCAGTCTTTTGGTAAGCACTTGGTTCACTGCCTCTGGAACCTCTTGAGCATTTTCCTCTGCTCTCTCTCTGGGCTATCTCTTCAACTCACCTTCTTCTTCAGGACACTGCAATTGTCCTCCTTATCCAGCATTTAGCTGAATGCCAGGTTCAATGCCATCATCTTCTCTGCAACCATAAACTGCATTTACAAATTTCAAATCAGAAAAATCAACTCACCTCTTAAGATCTTGCATGATCTTGTCTCCATTTACTTCTGCCATCCTGTTCACTTGCAATTGTGTATGCTGCATATCAGATTTAAAATCTGATCTTCATCATTCATCAAAAATACATTTCAGTTCAACAAATCTTCTTGTCCTCATTCAGAAAATAAACATTTCAACAGAGCATTCCGGCTTTGATACCAAAAATGATGCAGGCAAGGCCTGCAATACCCAGAATCTTTCCACTTCAATACATGGGAAAATTCAACAACTTAAATTCGCGGAAGCTCTCTTCAAATATTTTGTTCACAAACTTCTGTGGTTTAGAAAAAAAAACCATGCTTTATATCACTTTCATGCAATCTACCCAAAACTTCATTTCAATCCCAATTTAGAAACTACATTCATCATTTCACTTTCAACATATACTTCATAAAACCCTCAAGCTTTGTGAACACCCATTCAAAAGTCTTATAAAAGAATTTAACCATTCAAGCCCAACACTTATCATGACATGAAGGCATTTTAATATTGTGAAATTTAACTCTAAATCTACCATACACAATGGATACAAATTCACCCATCCCATTCAACATGATAGTAGATCTAACACGGTAATTACAAATGAGTTTATCTTTGAATGGCTACACAACTCAAGTGCGCCTTCACCCTATTCATTTCTGCAATGCTCTCACACCTCAACCTTCACTATAACCATTATAAACCCGCGCAAAGTTTGATTAAAACCAAAGGTCACAACATTCGACCATAACTATTGACTTTAGCCATAGTCGATTTTGCCAATAGTGTGAGAATGTTTCAATTCATAACTCAGACTTAAATCAAAATGCCGCGCTCACAAAAACCATATCTGATTAAAAGAAAATCAAAATCCAATAATCTGCCCAGGCAATTACATACCTTCCATCAGAATGAAAGAACTTACCTCTTCATCCTCCTGAATTTCTTCAACGCATTCCTCATTCAGCATTTAACACTGCCAATCTTCGACTTTACCCATTTCTGTTTCATACTGTGGCTACCTTCCATTTCATGTTAAACCAGCGTTTCAACAAAACAATTCTTATCAACAGGTTTCCAATGTTAATTCTGCGCTTCTTGCACTCGATTCATCCAGATCTTTATTAAAGTGATTTCGCCTCCATGAATTCGACTTTCAAAGTCGATAGGCCAACCCCACGTAACTGACATTCGACCCAAGATGATCGATTTCCTGCGTCCTTCTCAACAAATATAGATTCCATTTGAGTGAATCGATATTAGTTTAAATGGGACACAGCGTTCAACTGCTCTCCACGCCAGCACTCGGTTCATCAAACCAGATTCATAACGCTGGTCGATTAGCTGAAATGTGAAATGATATGATTTTTCAAAGTTAAACAACAAAATCCTCTGCGTCCAGATTTCAGCTACGACCCACATACCATTTGATATCGGCTTACAAACCTGATAACATTCTGCCGCAACTTCAAATACGCAATTACCTATTTACTTAGCACGCTGTTCTTCAACTCCAGCACGTTCGCGTTTGAAGCTTCCAATTAATTGATTCCTCAAAACTCTGCGTACATTCTCTCATGGATTTAAACATTGCACTGTCATATTATATTGTCTCAACTTGTTTAATCGAATGTCTCATTCGATTACACATCCAGCTACGTTTTCAATTAATCCAACGCTGCACCATTGACCTGTTCTATGGGTCAATAATTCAGATTTAAGGCCGAAACTTATCAACCCAGATTTAGAACGCTGTCCCTGTTTCAAAACAGTTAAAAAAAAACGTTCCATTTCACATGTGAAACACAACTCTTCGATGTTACTCATTTCAGTCAACGTACCATGCGTTCCATTCAGATTTGTGAAGATCATTGCTTTTAGTGACAGCGTATTTCATTTTCAGAGACGGTAAACAAAAAAATTCCAAACAGAACTCTCGGCAATCACATACAATAACGCCCTCTTTCAAACAGTGACTAACAATCTACTGATACAGGAAGTTTTTCTTCTTGAAATCGATCCATGGTGATCAATTTACCAATTTCATGATTTAAATTAAGGTGCAGTCTTACATAATGAACCTCTACAGAAATTGAATTTCTTTCATAAGCTAAACACCATTCCTTTGCACATAATAACCCCAGATTTCAAAGAAGAACGAATTTCCTTTCACACAAATTCAATCTTACGCAACTCAATAATTGACATTCAGTAAAAAAACAACTGCTGTATTAACACACTAAACACTTACAGTACAACTTCCTTCCGTGGCCTGATTTCCAATAAATTGGCCCTTACAATTGCCTGAAGGCTTATAACCTTCGCTGTTCAAGCCTTCTCTCAATCACACTCTCTCATAATCTCAATGTGTTTTTCTCTCAAAACCCCTTCCTATTTATACAATTTAAAAAATGATCTAATTAAATGCTCTATCCCTTCAATTCCTCAACAAACCCCTAAATATCTCAACATCCCTAAAGGATAGATCTTTATCCCTAAAATCCTTCAACTAATTAAATTCCCTCATATCCTTTTATTTAATAAAAAGATATTTACAAAAATCCTCACCTTCTCCTATTTTATTCAAATTAATTAATAAAATATTAAAAATTATCACACCCCCTTTTAACATATTTACAAAATAAAAAACACCCTTGATGCGCCTGCATCACTATAAGGCAAAGAAGGCAAAAGTACAATGGCGGAGAAGAAAGGAGTAAGGCACACGAGCATCAAAGAGGCATCGATCAACACCAGAATTATCATGAAGGCAAAGGAGTAGAGAGGAGCAGTAAAAAGGCAAGGAGAAGCATTAGAATCTTTATCAAGAAGAAAAGGTAGCAAAGGCAACAAGTTTGGGTCGAGTCATGCACGAGTGGGTAGAGTGGTGAACGTGCTAAGACAAGTAATGAACACGTTCACCTAGTGGAGAAAGTCGTGAACGTGTGGGCAGAGTAAGGCTAGTTTGCGTTTAGAACAGTGCATGAAGGTGTGTGCAGCACATGTAGTTTTGTGGGCAGAGTCGGGTAAATTTCTAGAAAAACATGTTCAGAACAATGGTTGGCGGAGATATTGCAAATCACAATTGCAATAGAAGGCATGATCGCATATTGCAAATCAAAGTGGAAGGAGTATCGCAAACAAGAGAGACACAAAAATTCTGAAATGAAAAGTGCGGGAGATGACGTGGCAGTGACATGGTGATGATGTGGAAGTGACGTGGCGATGACATGCCAATGACATGGCGATGACGTGGTATTGACGTGGCACGATGACGTGGACCTGGCCTGCATATTGCACATTGCAAGCTCAAGAGGATAAGCGCTCAAAAATTATGTTAAAATGTTGAAGTGTGAAATGCGATAAGAGTATCAGATGTGATAAGCTTGAAAGTTAAAATCTAAAGGATTTAAAGTCCGGGTGTGGGACCCAATCACATATTGCACATCACAAGCTCAGAAGGGATAATACTCATGAATCACATTGAAATGCCAAAATGTGAAGTGCGATAAGAGCCTGGACGCGTTACCTCTCAGAGTTTAAATACTAAAGTTTTTAAATTCTGACGTGGGACCCATTCGCATATCGCAAATTGCAAGATCAGAAAGGTGAAGATCATAAGAACAAGGTTGAATCGCTGAAATGCGAAATGCGATATTAGAAAGGACGCGATGCATTTTCAAAGGTAAATTATAATATATCTCAGGTCCGAGGTTAGGTGTATTTCCTTAACAAATCACATCGAGAGAACGAAAGGCGTCTATAACATATAATACATAGGATTTCCAAAATGCGATAAGAGTACCAGATGAAATGTAGTTTCAAAGAAAAATTCTAAAGGATTTCAAATCCAGAGGTATAAGGTTTCCCTTTGAGAAATCGCATCGGGGTTTGGAAGAGCTATGCATAACAAGAAACACATGAGAACGTCGAAGTGCGAAGTGTGATAATGAAGTGGACATGATGTAGGTCAACGTTGAAGCCTAAAGTATTTCAAGTCCAGGAGTATGGGTTTTCCCTTTGTTAAATGGCATCGGAGAGAAAAGGAGGATTATAATGTAAAACAAAGGAAATGTCGAAATGCGATAAGCGACCAGATGCGATATCGTACAAAGGTAAATATTAATATATTCCAGGTCTAGGTTTAATGTGGTTATGCTTGTTTACAAACAAGTAAAGCTGAATGGAGAGTTGACTCGGGTGTACAAAAAGAAAATCCTGAACGCAAGAAAAGGCTCAGGTAAGTAAAAAAACCCGACCCCGTGCAAAACAGTGTTGCATGCCGTTGCAACAGTGAGTTAAAAGGAAAGGTTAAACGCAAGAGGATACTCGGATAAGTGACCCGACACAGATCAAAGGAGTAGGTGAAGGTTGAACGCTGCGGGAACGAGCAGAAGAGGCAGAGTCGGGAAAAAGGAGCATATGGTGGCATTATGGGAAACACAACAGCTGGGTCGAGTAGGGCCAAAAAGACCATTATGCAGAACTGTGTTGAATGTAACAACAGAAACATAACAGACTCTAATAGCAGTAGAAAAGACAAATGCACAGCGAGCAAAGAGTTGAGAGGGTTGAGTGAATATTGTTTTAAATGTAAATGTAATAATTCATTTTTTATTGTTTGTGATGAAAAGGCAAGTCTCCATAGGCATAGGAAAAACTCCATGAGTGTTGTAATGATTATTTCTGATGTAATAACCTGAACTGAAAAATGAGGAATCAAATGGGTGGAAGGCATAGGGTTAGGCCTATTCACTTCGTATTCCCTGTAGAATGCAAATAGTCAGGGATTTATCTATATAAGAGATGTAATATCAGTGTGGATAGAAAGGTTAGAAAGCTGTAGAATGGAAGAGAGCGAAAGAAGGTTATAAAGCTGCAGAATGGAAGAGAGCGGAAGAATGTAAGAGAGCAGAAGAAGGTTAGAGAGCACAAGAATAAAAAAAATATGATAGAGATGTTGCGCACATCAGGAGCTGATATGAAGCAAAAATGAGGGCAGAAAAGGTAGGAGTGAAGGAGGAGTATAACCGAGCTGATATCCATGTAAATAAACATATGATTTTTATTGTAGTGTGAGGGAGTTGAAGCTTCCATATCAAGTTGTAGCTTGATAGATGTCCAGTTGGAGCTGGTTGAGGTAGAAGCCTCCCATGGGTTGTAGCCTGCAAAAAATACATGGGAGTTGGTGCTTCCGTTTCAAGTTAAGCTTGATAAAGTTCCAGTTGGAGCTGGGTGAAGTAGGAGTCTCCTGTAGGTTGTAGCCTGCAGAAAATTTATGGGAGTTGGAGCTTTCTTGCGAGTTGTAGCTTGCAGAAACTGAGGTAGTAGCATCTTGTAGGTAGGTGCCTGTAGAAAATTAGTTGTGAGAGGATGTAGGAGCTTGCATTTGCATCAAAACAATAATAAGATGCAGTTTTATCCCTTATGTTTTTGCACTTATATCTGGTGTCTATGTGCTTGATGATTATGTGTTGATGTGATGTTTTAATTTGCTTAATTACTTTTTGTCCACACATTCAGTTTGTTGATTCATTATGTATTAAGCTTCTTATAGAATGAAGTATTCAATGGGTGCAAAGAAAATAGTTTTAAATGTCCATGAATGTAGTAAAATGATTCCCCCCCCCATCCCCCCTCTCTCAGTTTAGCTAAGGGTTCATCAATTGGTATCAGAGCTAGTTCCTTCAGTTTCAGTCTAACAACTGGAAGGAGGTGCTAAGTCCCCAAGATGGGAAATCTAGAAGGAAGCTTTACAAATAAAGCCCCTCTATTTTATGGCACAAATTATGCTTTCTGGAAAGTAAGAATGAGGACATACTTAATGTCTTTGGGAATAGAATTCTGGGTTGTTGTGGAAGAAAAATATGTACCAAACGAAACTAACAGCGAGAAAGAAGCCAAACAAAATTTCATAGCTAATGCAAAATAAATGACTGCACTCTTGAGCGGTCTGAGTGAGTCAGAATTTATCAAAGTAATGCACAGTAAGACTGCTAAAGAAATCTGGGATACATTAGAAAATATTCATAAGGGAGATACAAAGGTGAATATGGCCAAACTACAAGCACATAGAACTCATTTTGAAAACTTAAAAATGAATGAAGATGAAAATATAGCTGCATTCTTCTTAAGAGTTGTAGAAGTTGTGAATATCATGATAGGCCTAAGAGAAGAAATTAAAGAAAGTGTTGTAGTACAAAAATTATTGAGATCTCTACCACCCAGGTTTAATCCTAAGGTTTCTTCCATGGGAGAAACAACAAACTAGGAAACCTTGACCAGGAACCAATTACTTGGAAACCTAACAACATATGCGATGAGAATTCCTAAAGGGGAGTCAAACATGAGGGAGGTTGCCTTTAAAGCATATAAGTGCATAGAAGAGAAGGAAGGTACATGCTCATGCTCTAATGAAGAAGAAGCCAAATTTGTTAGAAGACTGGACATAGGCACAGGTGAGTATAAAGATAAAATTCCATTCGAGTTCTTTAATTGTGGAAAAGTGGGCTACTATGTCTCAAAATGTCCCAATAAGATAACAGAGAATCAGGCTAAAAGGAAAGAGAAAAGAAGCTCCTATAATATGCAATAAGGGAAGAAATTTAAGAGAAAAACCTTTTTTTCCCAGCAAGATAGTATTCCATCTAAAAGCTCAGATGAATCCCCAGATGAAGATGGAATCTCCGAATTCACACTAATGGGTATGAACGATCTCGAAGATGATCTCCTGGAATATGAAGAAGAAGGTGAGGTAGACCTTGAGGGGGAGTTGGTGAGTGCCCTAAAGGAAATTGATAGAATCAAGCTCAAGACTAGAAAGAAGAAGGAAATCCTTTTGAAATATGTTAATGAAGAACCAAACTCTGAAGATTTTATTAAGTTGAAGATTGAACTAGAAGAAGCAATGAAAGTAGAAAACATTCTGATACAGCAAATAAGAGAGAAAAGCCAGGAATGTGGAAGATTGGAAGAAGAGATGGTGAGTCCGAGGAAGAAATTGGAAAAGTCTCAAATTGATTTAGCAATGAACATTCAATAGTTAAAATGTGTTGAACAATTGGACAAGATATTGAATGCACAAATATCTCCTCTTGTAAAGGTTGGTATAGGATATGAAGGAGAATACATCAAGTCGAAGGCAGAGGATACGAAAGCTATTACTTTTGTGAAAGTTGTACTAAAGGAAAATGACAACTCTCATCAATCTGTGATTATTTTAGCTAGAAGATTGATAGAAGAAAGGATCAGGTTGTGCAAGTAGCTCGAAGATGATATTTCCTCCATGGAAAACTCAAAGAAGGCAGACATTGAAAGGGGTGATGAAGCAGCTCAAAAAGGATCCACAGAAGCAAAATACAGCAAGAACTTGATGTGTAATGAAACAAATAGAAACAAGCAACAACATCAAGAGACAAAGAATAAGAGGAAGAAGCAAGTTGTTGCAAAAAGGTCAATTTTTCCTGAAGATCAACTGAACAAGTTCAGAAGGTCTCAAAGGAGGTTCTTTCCTCCTATGAAAAATATCACATGTTTCTCTTGTCATAAACTAGGACATATTGCAGCACTTTGTAATACAAGGCATATCAACTCTATCCAGCAAAAGATGCAGCAAATGAGAAGACCCCCTCAAGCAAGAAAATGGAAAAGACAATCTTTCACCAGGTACACAAATCATTTCTGTGGCTACTGTTATTCATGCAATGACTTTGGACATGTAGAAGCTCAACGTAATACAAAGAAAATCAAGTTTAACCAGCAAAAGATGCAACAAATGAGAACACTACCTCAAGCAAACAAATTGAAAGGACAACCTTTCACTAGGTACATAAATCATTTCCAAGGATATTGTTATTCATGCAATGAATTTGGACATAAATATGTTAAATGTAAACTATGTTAAAAAAGGAGCACAAAATGTTATACATCAGCTCAAACGTACCTAGGTAAAATAAGATGCTATGTATGCCACAATCTTGGACACAAATAAAATGACTGTAGTTTGCCATATACATTAAAGGACTCTAGACAGATGATGGAACCAAATCAAATCAAACCAAACCATGAATCAAAAGGAGATGCAGATATTATGAGGAACCCTAACAAAGTATGGAAGAAGAAGAAAAAGGGGGAGCCTATTACTTCAATAACATAATGAATCCACCATAGTCTTAGGGGGAGATGCTCTAGGAACCAACGCAGATATATAGTCAGTGATAAACAAGAAGCAACATCCCAGGGGGAGACCAGTTCATAAAAAGTCCCCATAAGAGCTTTCAATGAAGAGTTTCTTGGAATAAGAACAACTAAAATTTCAGGAAGGGAAAGGAAAATTCCTCTGGTAGAGAACTATAGAGGAAGAAGGACACCTGAAGCATTCAATAGCCAATAGGTTGATGGAAGAAGAGAAAGTAGCAAGCAACCATGGTGGTAAAGGGAACATTAGTCATGAACTTGGAAACTAAGAGGATGATTACACTCTGTGTCTCACTGCAAGTGTTGATAATGAAAAAAAAATCTTTTAAGAAAGATGAATAAGAAAAATATTATTATCATTATATCATTGCAAATATCCATCCCAAGTGTTATTATCAGAGCAGTGGTATGATACAGTTCCTCAGCATCAGAATATTATGGTATGCATCATGGTGGTGGTATGGTAGAAACACATCAAGGAAGTAGTCCCAATGTTATCAACATTATAATATGTGTGGATTAAGTTCTGGTTGCTCTGATTAGTGCAAAGTATCTTCTAGTTGCAAATGTTGGAGAATGTCGAGTTGTGTTATCAAAGCATGGAAAGGTTAGTAAAATGTCAAAGCATCATTATCTTATGTCCGTCAATGTGTTATATTGAGCACTGAAGAATCACGTAGTCTTAGATATGAATGTCCACATTTTTAAGTCAATATTGATATATTTTCAAGGCCTCATTCTTAAGTCATGCATAAGCTTTTTGAAGTTTGTCTGATGAAACTTCAAGTAGCCAAATTGAAGATGTTTCCCGAAGAACATGGTGATAGAATAGTTGAAGTGTATGAAGTATGATGGGTTAGTTGTGTTAATCTTACTATTGAAGGTCAAGAGCCTATTATTGATTCATCTGAAAATTACTTCAACAGAAAGGAATAATTGATATTTCACCATTGCAGAGAGTTGATCATTGAACTACATACCCCCTCGTGTCATAAATAAAAGTTTATAGTAGATAGTAAGATTGTATAATGCATGAAAGGTATCAAGCCTCGAGGGTTTTATGCTTAAATATGTAACTATTCAGTATTAAAGTCATTAAGCCTTTTAGATTGAAATATATTGTCTAATCTTACAATAAAGTGTAAGCTCCATTTCAACTCATTGTTCACATCAGCATCAAGGGCTTTTGACTTGTAGTGATTACATCTTCATTAGAAGTCTAGCACATATCATTATCATCAAACAGCAAGGGACAAAAGAACATAACATTATATGGTTACATGCCTTCCATCATTCTCATGAGTTGTGATAGCATCAATTTGTTGTGTATATTCATTTAATAACAAAAGAATTGAATGAAGGATGCTTATACTGAACTCAAAGAGGAGCTTCTCTAGGAAGCACCCAAGCATTATTATTGGAGCAGCATTGGTATTGGAACAAGCATTATTGATGTGCTGAGCTTGCATTGAAGTTGTGCATGTTTTTGTTTTGGAGGTAAGTAGATAAATGAGTGATAAAACTGTGAACATTCTGTCTTTCAGCTTCCGATTAAATAAATTGAAAAGGTCTTCCTGAAACGCATTGTGATAGAACAATTGATTGATCCTGCATCTCCACCATTACAAAAGGTTAATGATGCCAGAATCAGATTCTCTATATTCATGATTGTTGTTGAGATTAGTGGAGAGCTCAATGCAAATAACTAAGAGTATGAAGGGTATCATAACTATGGATGTCTATGCGAGCCGAAGTGAAATTACTGCATGGATTATCAATGGGTATCATATTATCTTGTGGCCTTGGATGCATAGACACTTTTGGCATAAGTGTATACCATAGAGATCAGATATATCAAGCTCTAACCATTAGTCTTCCTTAAGCATGTGTTACACCTAAAATTTATGTAACAGTGGTATGTGGGTGAATTTGAGAATCCCTTATAAGAAAACATGAGCGGCTGGACTATGAACCAAGTTCTGTGCAAAGACATCCTTGAATCTGCAACGAAATCACTATGTAATCTGGTAGTAAAGGTGAACCGTGGGTGCAAAAGATATATTGGTATCATCATTTTTGAACAGATGTGTACTGTAGATGTGTGTTGCAGAAGAAGACATATTCCATCTACAATCTTCCTCAACATATATGTATCTCATATGAAGATCATAATATAGACTGAAGTATATTTGAAGAAAACTGTATATATCATATGGAGCATTCTCAGTATTTTAGTATTATTCCAATGATGCATTTATGATTGTATAAGTTTGGTACTGTTTGTTTTATGGAGTGTCCTTATCATCACTTTCAGCATTATACAAGTGCAAGGAGTTTGTGCTTTGGGATTATATCAACTTACTGTGCATATACATACAAGTTCAATGATTACGAAATTATTCTCCCAACAATGCTTATACACCAAATGGAGCAGGGGTCCTAGCCAAGTATGTGGACAAAACGAAGAATACTTATGCAGAACTCTAATAAGGAAATGATGGAAAATACACTGGAAAAAGGTGTAACCCTTTGCCATTGATGTCAAAGGGAGAGGAAAAGCAAGCAGAGGAAGATAGACACTTCTCATACTGAAAGGGGGAGTAAGTGTTGCCATCAATGCCAAAGGGGGAGATTGTTGGAAATATTGTCATTGATGGCAAATGAGCAGAAAGGAGCAGCGCCAGAAAAAGGAGCAAATCAAGATCAACTGGAGTATAAAGGAGCTATAAGGCAAAGAAGGCAAAATTAAAGTGGAGGAGAAGAAAGGACTAAGGCAAAGGAGCAACAAAGAGGCATGGATCAACACCAGAATTATCATTAAGGCAAAGGAGTAGAGAGGAGCATTAAAAAGGTAAGGAGCAGCATTAGAAGCTTTATCAAGGAGCAAAGGCAGCAAAGGCAGCATGTTTGGGTCGAGTCGTGCATGAGTGGGCAGAGTCGTGAACATGATAAGACAAGTAATGAACACGTTCAACTAGTGGAGAAAGTCGTGAACGCACGGAAAGATTCGGGATAGTTTGCGTTCATAATAGTGCACGAAGGCATGTGCAACACATGGATTTCAATGGGTAGAGTTAGGTAAATTTCTAGAAAAACATGTTCAGAATAGTGTTCAACGGAGATAGCACAAATCACAATCACAACAGAAGACCTGATCATATATCACAAATCGCAGCGGAAGGAGTATCGAAAAACAATAGAGACATAGGAATTGCAAAATGTGAAGTGTGGGAGATGACGTGGCAAGATGATGTGGCAGTGACATGGCGATGATGTGGAAGTGACGTGGTAGTGACATGGCGATGATGTGGAAGTGATGTGGCAGTGACATGGCAATGATGTGGTAGTGACGTGGACCCGACTTGCATATCGCACATCGCAAGCTCAGGAGGATAAGCGCTCAAGAATCATGTTAAAATGTTGAAGTGCGAAATGAGATAAGAGAATCAGATGTGATAAGCTTCAAAGCTAAATCTAAAGGATTTAAAGTTTGGTTATGGGACCCAATCGCATATCACACATCGCAAGCTCAAAAGGGATAACACTCATGAATCACATTAAAATGCCGAAATGTGAAGTGTGATAAGAGCCCAGATGCAATACCTCTCAAAGTTTAAATACTAAAGTTTTTAAAGTCCGGCATGGGACCCATTCGCATATCGCAAATCACAAGATTAGAAAGATGAAGACCATAAGAACAAGGTTGAATCGTCAAAATGCAAAATGCAATATGAGAAAGGACACGATGCATTTTCAAAGGTAAATTATAATATATTTCAGGTCCGGGGTTAGGTGTATTTCCTTACGAAATCACAACGGGATAATGAAAGGCGTCTATAAAATATAATACATAGGATCACCAAAATGAGATAAGAGTACCGGATGCGATGTAGTTTCAAAGAAATATTCTAAAGGATTTAAAATCCAGAGGTATAAGGTTTCCCTTTGAGAAATCACATCGAGGTTTGGAAGAGCTATGCATAACAAGAAACACATGAGAACGCCGAAGTTCGAAGTACAATAATGAAGCGGATGCGATGCATGTCAACGTTGAAGCCTAAAGGATTTCAAGTTCGGGAGTATGGGTTTTCCCTTTGTTAAATCACATCAGAGCGAAAATGAGGATTATAATGTAAAACAAAGGAAACGCCGAAATGCGATAAGTGACCGGACGCGATATCGTATAAAGGTAAATATTAATATATTTTAGGTCCAGTTTTAATGTGGCTACACTTGTTTACAAAGAAGTAAACTTGAACAGAGAGTTGACTTAGGTGTACAAAAAGGAAAGCATGAATGCAAGAAAAGACTCGGGTAAGTAAAAAGACCCGACCCCGTGCATAACAGTGTTGTATGCGGTTGCGGTAGTGAGTTAAAAGGAAAGGCTAAATGCAAGAGGAGACTCGGGTAAGTGACCCAATAGAGAGCAAAGGAGCAAGTGAAGGTTGAATGCTGCGAGCACGAGCATAAGAGGCAGAGTCGGGAAAAAGGAGCATATGGTGGCACTGTTGGAAACGCAACAGTTGGGTCGAGTCGGGCCAAAAATATAGTTATGAAAAACTATGTTGAATGTAACAGCAAAAACAGAAAAGACTCTGACAACAACAGAAAATACAAATGCACAGTGAGCAAAGAGTTGAGAGGGCTGAGTGAATATTGTTTTAAATGTAAATGTATTAATTAATTTTTTATTGTTTGTCATGCAAAGGAAAATCTCCATAGGCATAGGCAAAACTCCATGAGTGTTGTAATGACTATTTCTGGTGTAATACCCTGAACTGAAGAATGAGGAATTGAATGGGTGGAAGGCATAGGGTCAGGCCTGTTCACTTCGTATTCCATGTAGAATGTAAATAGTCAGGGAGTTATATGTATAAGAGATGTAATATTAGTGTGGATAGAAAGGTTAGAAAGCTACAGAATGGAAGAGAGCGGAAGAAGGTTAGAAAGTTGCAGAATGGAAGAGAGCGGAAGAAGGTAAGAGAGATGCAGAAGGTTAGAAAACAAAAGAATCAGAGAAAGTTGGTAGAGATTTTGCGCACATCAGGAGCTGATATGAAGTAGAAATGGAGGCAAAAAAGGCAACAGCGAAGGAGGAGAATAATCGATCTGATATCCAGGTAAATCAACATATGATTTTTATTGTAGTGTGAGGGAGTTGGAACTTCGATATCAAGTTGTAGCTTGATAGATGTCCATTTGGAGTTGGTTGAGGTAAGAGCCTCCTGTGGGTTGTAGCCTACAGAAAATACATGGGAGTTGGTGCTTCCATTTCAAGTTGCAGCTTGATAAAATTCTCGTTGGAGCTGGGTGAAGTAGGATTCTCCTATAGGTTGTAGCCTGCAGAAAAATTATGGGAGTTGGAGCTTCCTTGCAAGTTGTAGCTTGCAGAAACTGAGGTAGTAGCCTCCTGTAGGTAGGTGTCTGTAGAAAATCAATTGTGAGAGGGTGTAGGTGCTTGCCTTTGCATCACAACAATAATAAGATGTGGTTTTCTCCCTTATGGTTTCTACTTATATCTGGTGTCTATGTGCTTGATGATTATGTGTTGATGTCACGTTTTAATCTGCTTAATTACTTGTTGTCCACACATTAAGTTTGCTGATTCATTATGTATTAAGCTGCTTATAAAATGAAGTAGTTGATGGGTGCAAAGAAAAGAGTTTTAAATGTCCATGAATGTACTTAACTGATTCACATCCCTCCCCCTTCTCTCCCTCCCTCCCTCCCTCTCAGTTTAGCTAAGGGTTCATCAAGAAAATGATGTTATCAACCACTTTATTAATGTCATTGTGTTATTATATTCTTAAATAACTTAAGCTTGAAGTTTTATTAAAAATATTTGATTTCAACACATCAAATGCCATGGGTTACACCATAAAAAAAATAAACCCATTCTTGAATGAATCAAGGTTATCTTAATTTCTTTCTCACCCATTTTAGATTAAACCAATATTATTCTTCTTCACTTGGGAGAAACATCTATTCTTCTTCTTCACTTGGGAGAAACACCTATCCCACTTGAGGATTTCTTATTTCAACTAAAATATTAATTTAGTTTAAGATTAAAATATGAAATCACTTTAAATATGAGAAAGTGAATGCAACATTGGAAACTGAATTTTTGTTAAAGTCATTTAAAGTTTGGAAATCATTTTTTTATAAATAAAAGTAATTTTTTTTTTTTGCTAAGTTGTATGAGTCTTGAGATGAGTGCACATTTAACCACTGGCTTGAGAAATTGTGACCTAGGGGCATCTAAGTCGTCAAAATCACTCGGGGATCAAACCCAACTTTGGCCACACTAGCCTTTAATTTGGCTGAAATTTTTCCAAGAGAGTTCTAAATCTATAACTTTTACATCACTGAGTGCCTTAATATTACACCCCATCGCAATCGATTCTAAGTCCCATGGGAACATAAATATATAATTTTAATTGAAAGTATTCCGTTGAATACTTTTATATTTATTAATTTAATATTCTTAATTTAATTTGTCAAGTCCCACTAGCACAACTAGTTGAGCATGGGCCTCGTTAGCAAGGCGACCGAGGATCAAACTTCACGTGGTGGTTGTGTCATGTGCTAGGGGAAGGAGACATGCTAAAAAAACCAGTTGGTGTGGCCTAGACCAGATACAATCCCTAGATGCTTTTAACAGATTAAATGCCTTGGGTCGCGACTCCTCAAGCCACAAGCGAAGCGTAGAAAATTACGTACAACTTTACAGACAGAAAAATACTTTTAATTTAATTCAATTCCAATTAATTAAACAATTCTATGTTATTTAATTTAATACACTTATTTGAAAAAACAAAGAGGATACATATCCTATGCTTATGTATACAATTTTATGGTCTATTTTTAAATAATAGGTTAAATTTTTAATATGAAATTAAAATATTTTTAATGCAGGTTAGAGCACCTTGAATCACTCGAAGTCTATATAGCTTTCTATATTGCTAGATGAAAACTGGGATTGTTGAGCGTCAATCACGCAGAGAAAATTTGCCTCTTGGATAAATAGCTTTTAAGGATTAGAATTAAGAATAGATATGTAACCTACATTTACATTTTCTACTGATTCAATTGATACATTTAAATATCTTAACTCGCTTGACTAGCTTGGATTGTCGAGCGTCAATCAGACGCAGAAAATTTGACCCCCTCATAACTAGCATTTAAGGATTAGAATTAAGAATAGGTATGTCACCTACGTTTACATTTTCTACTCATTCAAATGTCTTTTATGCTTGCGTATACTTTTTATGAATTTAGATATTTCATTTACATTTAATTTTTTATAAATTTATTTAAACAATAGGATAATTTGAAACGTTTTTTTTTTTTAAAGTTTTGTAGAACTATATTTTTATTATGTTTTTTTTTGTAGGTTTGGTAGGACTACATCTTTATCCTGTTCAATAAAGATGACTTTCATGAGGGCGGGGAATTGAACTGGTGACTTTACGTCAAGGAGTGTCAAGGAGTGCCTTAACAGAGCACCGGATGTGACTTCACATCAAGGAGTGTCAAGGACTGCCTTAACAGAGCACCCGATAACCGTCTATCCAAGACCCCATAGACTATTGACTATTATATTTTTTTTGTAAGCTTGGTAAGACTGCATTTTCATCATGTCTAATATATAACCCAGGAATTGAACCTATGACTTCACATCAAGGAATGCCTTAACATAACACATATAACCGTCTTGGAATCAAAAACCTTGTAAACTATTTATATTGAAACATTGCTAAATAAATAAATAAAATCATTTCCCTTCCACAAAAAAATATATACACTCATGAGTTTTTTTATTTTATTTTAATAGATATCAAACACAAAAATTAATACATACACTAAATCAACAAAAACAATAGAAAACAATAAAATAAATACATTGGGTGAAAAAAAAATAATGAAAAAACTAAAAAATAAAATTAATATAAGAGTTAAAACCAAAAAAAAGAGAATAAAAGAATTATTTTTATTAGCTAATATACAAATAATAAGTGATTTTGTCTAACCATTATATGTTTTGGAGATTTTTTTTTTGCTAACTCTTAGGGAATTTTAATTGTGTATAGTTCACAACTCAAAATTATGGTTCCAACAAATCTCTACTAATTGGAGCACATTAGACTAAAAAATATAAAAAATAATTAATTAATTGAGAACAATAAAATTTATAAGTTAATTAATAAAAAATATTAAAGAGAATTAAAATTGATAGAAAAAACAATAAAATTAATACAATAGTTAATATAAAGAACAATATACTTACTGCTAGCCAAATGATGAGCATAGTTGTAATGGCTTTTGTGAATACCTAAGTAATTATACTTGTGGACTAGTCTTATACCAACTACCTCACTCTAGCCCTAGAGCTGAGAGAAACCTTAATTTCTTTCCTAAAAAATAAAAAATAATAAAGAACACTAAGTATATTTTATGTCCATTTTGGATCCCTTGTTTAAAGATAGGAGTTTCATAATGTAGATATTTTAAATATTAAATATTGTATTGATATGAAAATGATGAAACTAGAGCTTAGTTTAACTAATAGAGGAAATGTCCTCTAAAATAATTAACTAATAGAGGAAATTACCTCTAATATAATTTTGAGCAAGATTGTGATTTCTTATTATTTAAAACTCATTTTTGAATGCATAAATGGATTCAATGCCCTAAATAATCCTAAGGCACTCAAGATTTCTAGACTAAATGATGTATAATTATTATTCTTACAAATCTATACTATATTTTGGACAAAATTGACTAGAAAAAAGTGCCCGGAAAATAGTCCTTTCCTCTATTAGTTAGACCGATTAGATCACTTTCGTCAGACCACATTCGTCGTAGTGTACTTTAAACATCATCATTATCAAAACAATAGTTAATATAAAGAACAATATAAGTAGTATATTTGTCTCTATAGCATTTTTATTTAGGAATAGCGATTTTATAAAGTTGGCTCATTAAATGATTACTTTGATAGGCATGTCTATTTTAAAAATAGACTTCCAAACAATTAATATGCTAGGGATTTAACATGCATTGAATATTTTAGAATATTCATAGATACAAATCAAAGATTAAGATTCATCTCCAAAATAGTTATGTCATTTTTTCCCTTTAATTAATTAATCAATTTAAAAAACAAATTATATTAAAAAATAGCATATGAAATGACTTATAATTTTTTAGACATGTGGTATTGATAAATCGTTGTATTGTAACGAAAGTTATTTATAAATTAAAAATCTTCACAATAAATTTAATGTAAATATTCACAATTAAAAATCTTATTCTATATTTTTTAATTATATATATATATATATATATATATATATATATATATATATATATATATTTATAATTATTAATAATATTAATCATTTAAAATTACTAGTTTATATAATTTACTAACAACCTACATATTTCATAACGACTTTATAAAATCTGAATTTTACATATCCTACTAACAACATACATACTTCATGACAACTTTATAAAATCTGAATTTTACAAATCCCTCATTTCTTTAGCCTATTCAACATACTTTCCGAATCTTGAAATACAATCTACTCCATGCATGTGCATTTATACAAAAAATTTCAGCAATCCTTATGAATGGTTTATAAAAATTCATCACAGCATCATACTTTACACACCATGGTCCCGATACTCTGATCCGGGTAGCACCATAGTCACACGTTTCGATTATCAACTAAATCCATAAGCGTGAGGTTGACATCTAAAAGAAATTGAGAAACCATGGGCTACTAATTACCTTCAATTTATTTTTATTAACGATTTACTAACTATGAGAAGATTGAATTAAAAGAATGGGAATTTCTTTTTAATTACTGTAATGGAAATTTATTTTAAATTTTTAATATAATAATAGAAATTAAATAAATGAAAAAATTTTAATTTTAATATCTTATATAATATAATATATTTTATTATTTAATATTATTTAATTTTTTAAATAATGAAAAAATTATCATAATGTATTTGTCAAAGTAATTATAAGATAATCATTATTGGTTGCTATATGTAAACACAAATTCACTCATCACTATTAAAACTATCTCATTTAGAGTTATTTATTAGTCATCTATAAAAGAACAAGTTTTCACTATTGCTAGATACCTTTAGGTCTTAAGCCATTAATATATTTTTTTTCTATGAAAAAAACAAAGTCTTAATTTTATGACATACTCTAAACCTATAATACTATTTGATACTTAAATTATTTTAATATTTAATTGATTTTTAAATTATAATATAATTTATTAATATTATTTTATATCTTTAATATTATTAATTAATAACTATAATATAACTTAATACTACAATTTTATAATTATAATGTAATTTGTTTTTTAATAACTTAATATTATTTATAGTTATATTATAAAATTCTTCAAGTTATAAAACAAATCAGAATAAATTTTTAATATTTATCGATATCAATTATAAAAATGTTGTATATCATAAATTAAGTAAAAACATTCACGAAATGTCGGATACCTTTAAAATGACTGACGATGTGTTTGCTCTGTAATGATAATTAAGCATAGATAACACATTTTAGGTTCATTGTTTAATTTATAAAAACACATCTAATTTTTAAAACCATTAAAATTCTCTAATTTAGAATTTAAATTTAAATTAATTATATATTGTCCTAATCTATATTAGGATATTCATTTTTATTATACTATATTAGAATAATAAACACAGGGACGAAATATGATTTCTTTAAATGAATAAGACCACGCGTGAAATATCTAGCGGCTCCGTACAAAAAAGAGACATAAATGTGAAGTGAAATTAATCATACATTTCAGTTACTGTGTTTAACTATCACTTTACAGATTCATTTTTACTATATTTTATTATGATAATTAACACAACACACATTGTAGAAATATGATTTATTATTAGTCCCTGCCGCCTGCGGCATGGCAGGGACTATTGTAATCGATTTGAAGATGTGCATTAGTCCCTGCACAAAAACCAACAAAACCCACGTTAGTATAACCTAAAGTTTGCATTTATAATTTATTATTCAATCAATAAAAACTTACCAAATTATTTTTCTTGACCAATAAGCAAATTGGAGGTCTTATTTGGCCTCATATCGAGGCAAGACCATTGAAACATAGGCTAAATGTCTATTGATACAAACTTTTAGTTTCCGAAATCGAACAAACCGAACTAATGTTAACATTAGTTCTCTAACAACAAATGTTTTATGTTTTCATGTTAATTAAACTATAGTTTCTACCATTAAGCTTTGCAGGCACATGTTTTTCCACAACAAATGTTTTATGTTTTCATGTTAATTAAACTATAGTTTCTACCATTAAGCTTTGCAGGCACATGTTTTTCCACCGCCTGTAAGTTTTGTGACATCTGGGCTCCCAGCTTTCTGCATGTATCCGCGGACTCAAATTATCGACAGCGCTGCGCTTTCTGCATGTATCTGCAAGCTCCGAGTATCAACAACGCTTTCTGCTATTAGGTCTTCTACTGGCTCTGTGGCTGGGACTCGTGTTTCAGCTGGACCAACATAACCCACTGAAACAACAGCTGCATACAAATTCTAGACACAACACAAATTCTGACAAGCAATTCTAGACACAACACAAATTCTGGCAGCAATCCATCGGCAACACAAATTTTGAACACAGAGAAGAGGGAAGAAGGTTACAGTTGGTGTATTCCAAACCCTTGTTCGGTCCTCTTGACTCTGAAACTCCACTCGAGTACCTCCATGCCTGTGGGTGGTCATGAGAAGCGCTGGACCATGACTTGAGCCTTGCTTCGTCTCACAAGGAAAGCAAGCAAAGAGGCGTTGCACAAGCATATGATGAGCCAATCAAATCAGAATTGGAGAGAGCTTGATTACCTGTTGGGGGCCGGCGCCTACTGTTGGAAGGTTCTGTTTCTGTCAGAAGTACAAAATAGCGTAACATCGACTCTCTCAGGATGGCGGGGGAGAAATGTGAACGTCAGGCATGAAGCTGAAGAGGTAGTAACGTGACTTCGATCTTCAACCAATATTATAAGATTTTGAACGTTAAGTGGTTTGATTTGGATGCAGATGGTATTCTCACTGATGGTCAAGCACTTGTTCAGTCTTAAACCAGGCACCGAAATGCAAAAGATGAGACATGATTTCCATATTATGAGAAAGGGATTTTTCAGCTTACCGTTTAAGGTCCCCGGCACATCTTTCCACAAAAGCATGCAGGTAATAATAAACATCTTTCCAAACAAATTTGAAAGTAATAATGAATACACGGCGTTCGTATTTGATTACATCTTGATGATCAGTGTTAATGTATTCATTTTATTGTTTAGAGGGGCAGGTCACGACACTCGGCCCATGTTTACTTGAGTACACGAGTCATGAACAATTAACACGTCTATTTTATTCAAAACTTTCGTTTTAGGCTTTTAGCTACTAACTTATGTATGAGGTTTATCTGTGCGCTTCAATTCTTGGTTCGTTGGGCCGGTGATCATTTAATTGGATAGTTTCCAACATCTTATTTTTAATAACATAGTGAAATAATGTTTCAAACCTGTGAATATTTTGGATATTTATAGGTTAACAAGTTAATTTAATTTACCTAATTTTCCAAAAAAAACTCTAAAAATATGCAAGCCTTATTGATTTTGAAAAACTATTTCTAATTACATTTTCACAAAAATCTATTGGAACCAAATCTGTTGGTTGAGGTAAATATTCGCCCAGGTTATTACTGCAGAAGCGGCTTACCAGGTCGGTTATTACTGCAGAAGTGGCTTACCAGGTCTATCCTATATCGCATGCATCTTTAAGCTTCCACATTTAGCATACATGTTGATAATTTTATTTTCCAAATATATATCTGGTTGAAACCAAATTTTGATGATGTGTTGATGAAGTCGCTTTCCCGAGGGATTTTTTTGTCAATGCATTTCCGTAAGATGCGAGAATACGTATCAGAATCTAGAGGATCAACTCGTTCCACCGCATGTCGAGTGCTATGATTCTCTCATAGAAGAAAATATTTTCTAATTCCAACATAAAACTAGAAACCGGAACTTGAATCAAAGCTTCCGAAAATCGAACTTGGGACCTCTCGCTTATGGGGGCTCATGTAAGACAAAACAAAGTTATTAAATAATAGCTAAAACATTTCCATTAATTTCCATTATCCTCTTTGTATGAACAGTACATGCCACTGACTATGGTTATGATAAAAGAAAATGAATTAAAAATCTGCATTTTTTTAACAAAGGAAAAAACATGTAACTAAATCCTCTGATTTCGACATATTCATAACTGTGGATGGCCAAATTTTTAACAAGTTTTTATTTCAGAATATCTGCATTCGTACAGGATTGTACTGTCTAATATCTGCATTCTTACAAAATTGTACTGTTTATTATCTGCATTGTTACAGGATTGTACCTGTTTATTTCGGCATTGTTCCAAAACTATGCGTTCTGGACAAGAGCTCAAGCCCTACTTCAAAACCTTGCGTTCTCCTCCAAATAATTTCTGGAAACAATTTAAAATAGTGTTGCGTTCAGAACAGGAGCTCAAGTCCTACTTTGCGTTCTCCTCGAAACAATCTCTGTGAATAATTTAAAATAGTGTTTTACAACCACGTGTCCTGCATGCAAACCAACCTTAGGGTGTCAATCCATGTCCATATTTAATTTTATTCGTTATTTATATTAATTTTTTTATTATTTTTTATAAAAATACCTTACATGTATTTAGGCTTTATAAAATTTTCTTACCTTGCTTTTGTTCCACTGGGCGGGTGAAATGTTTCTGTAGCAGAAGTAGCAGAAGTTGGATACTTGTATGGAAATCAATTTCCAGAAATCAACCATTTTATTTGCACGCTGAATACTAGTGACAGCTTTTGTTCCACTGGGCGGGTGAAATGTTTCTATAGCAGAGGCTGGATACTTGTATGGAAATCAATTTCCAGAAATAAACCATTTTATTTGCACGTTGAATACTACTGACCGTAGCACACAAGTGGAAATCAGTTGACAGAAATCACCCATTTTGTTTAATTTCATTTCTAGAGGATTCAATTAAGATCCACACATTTACCAAACTCTGCTAACTAATTGTAAGGAATCTACCCAACTCACGAAAATAATTGCAGATCTATATAAAATTCTCTGATGCCTTTTTTTTGCACTGTTGGATATGCTAAAATCTGGAGAGGAAATGGATATCTAAACATTGTCATTTCAATAAGTTTTCGCACGGTTGAATTGTCATTATAAATCTAACAACTACAATTAGCATATACTTTATAATATAATCTGTGTGTTTATCTTGTTTTTGTTCTACTGGTTGGTTGGTAAAAAGAAATTCTTTATCTTGCTTTTGTTCTACTGGACCAGTAAAGACATCTCTTACGCTTGAGGCAGGGACTTGCTGCGTTTCAGCAGCCATCCTTGTTTTTAATGAATCTAGGCAAACTCTCAACTGGGCAGCAGCTCCCGACGAAAATGAGCGTGTTAGAGTCCATGTAAAATTGAAGCAGACACATTTTGAACACTTTTTATAAGAAAATCCCCGAAATATGAATACAATAATACAGCATATGCTACATTTAAAATTATATGGTTACATTTAAAACAAAGAACCCCAGGAAACGAAATGAAATGGGCATTTGCTAATTATGCATAAAGTTTGTTGTAGGTTACTCAGTTAACTGTCCCGAGTTCACAAAGTGGGCGCTCGCTCAATTTGACACCCCAGTTCTGAGCTCGAATCCTGCGCCGTGACATGATGGCGTATGCGTGCATTAAAGTCGTCCTCGTTATAATAATTAAGGGACTTCAAATATAGATACGCACACAACATCCAGAATATGGTTATAATCACACACCCACAAAGCGCTAAACTCACGACAAGCGGATTAATGAAAGGCTTCCAAGAGATCGTTAATGCTCCTCTGCTACTGCTAACACTGCATGACATTTTGGTGAAGGATGGAATCCTTCCAATCGCATTTGCATTTCTGAAATTGACATTAACACGATGAACAGCAACGCCCACTAATTTCGAGCAGTGAGTGGGAGGAAAAAGAAGAAGCAGAAGCAATAGAGTAGAGGAGGAGAGAAAACAAGTGATTAATCTTCCAACTGCCATTTCCTCTGCTTCTGCAGACCGGGGGAAAGCTCAAACACTTGATTCTTCCTCTAAGAATCAATTACTGATGGGTATTTGAGGGGGCTGCCGCAGCAGTTATAAAGCTTCAAGAAGAAGAAAATGAGACTATTAATGCCAAATGAGTTGCTGCAAGATGTTGCTACATATTTAGTGGAATCATTGACACATCACATCTCCCTTAAAGAAGCAGCAGCAAGGGAGGTCGAGATGGGTTGTAACTTTATGAAGTTTAAGTATCTGAAACTTTCGCGTACCAACAAACTCGAGAGTGGAAATTGATTGAATTTCATTAGGTGACGTCTCTTTGAGGTCGTCAGGGTCCCTGAGGGCGCACACATCATCCACGACGACACTCTCATTTCGTTGGCCATGAGATGAGACATACTTCGTCTTTTGTGGGGGCTCTTGGGCGTATGTGGATCGACTATGCCCTCCTTACAAATTCCAAAATAAGTGGTTTAAACGAAACTTTCTTTCTAATGTTTCACCAAATTGTTTTTGTTCATACTCTATCGTATTTGGTTTTCTAACGTTTCACCAAATTGTTTTTGTTCATATTCCATCGTATTTGGTAAATGAAGCTGACTGATTTTTGATTTGCGGTGGATACATTAAACACAATTCATGTTAGATGTGTTTAGTGGAGGAGGAGATTAAGTTTAGTGGAGGAGGAGATTAAACACAATTCATGTTAGATGTGTTTAGTGGAGGAGGAGTTTAATATGGAAAGCAAAGATAATATCAAAAATACTATTACTTCTTAGTTTAAGAATACGCGGTGGGAGGATCAGCTCATGTTAAAGGAAGCTAAGATACTATAAGGAAGTGATCAACCTCACTCTTGATAATGAGAATTATCTCTCTGTGTTGTCTAGCAATAAAAAAAAATGAACATCGCTTAGATAAGAACTAACTCCCATGAGCTTCGGAGTGAGACTGGGCGGTGGTCTATTCCTAAGACCCCTTGGAACAATAGAACCTGTCAGATTTGCGATTCTAAGGAGGTGGAAGATGAAAAACACTTCCTTTTAGACTGCCCAACTCTTACTCATATTCGGTCTCAATTCCCTACCATCTGCCACACCTTTCTTTCTCGTGTCTTAAGGTCCTATAAATCACATTGGTCTTAGCGTGATGTAACCATCATCATCATCATTTTATGGTGGGAAAATTTATAACAATTTAGTGGTCAAATCAATAGTAGGATAATCATTATTAATTTTTACACTTGAATATCATCATCAATATTATTCATGGAAAAAGAGAAATCACACCACTTAAAATGACCCTCTTGATTTATAAAAGGGGCAGAATAAATATGTCAATTTATAATAAGGTTTTTTAAATTTTAATTTAATTTCAACAATTATTGGGTGGATTGTAGGAATTTAAATTCTTAAAATATTTTAATAGTATACACAGATGAAGGTTGAGATTTATCTCCAAAATAGTTTTTTTTTCTACTCCTTTAATTAAATTGATTAATATAAAATTCAAAAAATAGCATGAACAAGTGTCATATGAATATGAGTTATGCTTTTATTGGTGATGTGGTATTAGTTAGCCATGGTATTGTAACACAACCTTTTTACAAGTTAAGAATATCCATGGTAATTTGAAATGAATCTTCATAGTTAAGAATGCATATATATGTTTAACTCATATATTAATTATTTTTATAATTGAGTAGAAAGACTCATTCTACAACCCAATGTGAGAGGGATATGTTTGGTTACCCTTTAAAATAAAAATAAAAGTTAAAAATTATGTTCTAAATAGAAAAATAATGTCCGCTATAATTAAAAAAAATGAATATGTTGTAAATTAATTAGAAAAAAAAATTGTGAGTAAGATGTTTAAATCTTATAATTTTGTTATAGATAAAATATTTTAATACGAATTAATATTGACATATACTTAAAATATGTTAATAATAAAAAATCATTTTAATTTTCCTCATAAATGTGGTCATACATAAAAATATTTTAATGTCAATTTCCTATACATTATATATTAGTTTTAAAAATTTATGTATATATCATGAAAAAGTTAATTTTTTATGGTTAAAGATTTTATTTCGTCCTATATATACTCTATTTAACATTCAAAAATTGAATTTCAACAATGAAAACTAACACATTGTATTTTACACTCTAAAGAAGTTTTCACGTCATGTTAGATCATACTTAAGATGGATCTATGTTGGCTAATAACTAATGCAACCATATAGATTGAATGATTGATAAATTCCAAGAGACATTAATCCATAATAAGCATCAAAATACTTACAATATGATACAACTAGCAATAAAATTAGTTATAAATTTATTTTAAACTATTATTAATTATAAAAAAGAATGAAATATAAGCTAAATATGTATACATTAACCATGGAGATTTACCTCACTTTACAATGGAGATTCTTAAAATGTTTGTTACAATACCATGGATTATTTAGCCACAGGCTAGCCTGGTATGAGGGAGATGTGTAATGTGTAATTTCGTGCTCAATGTGGGGTTGACACATGTCCATTGTAAAATAAAATAAAAAATTTATTTAAATTAAAAATAATGTTAACTATAATCAAAATAAAAAACAAATATACATCCTTAACTAGTTTTTACTTAAAAGTATTATAAAATGTATTCTCACTCTAACTGCGTTTACTTTATTGGTTCATATTACAACCCAATACAATACAAAGGACATATGGTAAAAATATTTCACTCTTATAAATAAAATATTTCCATGTCTATATGAAATAAGATATTTTTATTTCAGCTTTTAAAATTATTTTAAAGTAATTAAAACAAATAAAGTTGATATTATTTATATTTGCATATTTGAATTAGATAAGTAAATAAACCATTTTAATATCCATGGTAATTAATTAATTTTAATATCAATCTTAGAAAAAGCATAAACATATATGATTCAATATTTCAATATTTCAATTACTTCATTTATTTAGCAGTTGAAGAAATATTCAAAATTGTTGAAACAGACACTAGCTATCTAGGACAAGGTGGAATACTAAAACAACAAAAAGATGGAAAGGAACAAGTAGTCCAATTTGCCCCAGGGACATGGAATCCTTCTCAAAGGAATTATTCTACAATAGAAAAAGAGGTAAAGGTTGCCTATAAATGTATAGATAAATTTGATATACATCTTGTACATAAAAAATTCTTACTAAGAAAAGACGCCTCCGCACTCAAGAAGGTCTTGACAAAAGGTATCAAGAAGCCTGGGGAATCTAACTTTGCCACATGGCAAGCACTCTTTTCAAATTTTGACTTCCAGGTAGAACACATCAAAGGACAAAAGAACTGCTTACCAGATTTCTTAGGCAGAGAAAATCTAGTGCAAACAAAAAACCTGATGGTCATTGTTACAGAATGGGATCCTAATGTAGAAATTGAAGCCTATAGAAATATCCCTGATAATACTTGTTGGTTTGATTACGTCAGACAGTGGAAGCCAACTTGGCAATTAAGGAACACTAAAGTTCTTGATGCAAAACTACAACCACATACTGATATCTAGCATTTAGTACTAGAACAAAGAGTTTATCCTAAGTCCAATAGATGGATACATGACATGATATACAAGCATTCCATACTCCCTCCTAACTTGGCTGAAGAAGCATTAACAGAAAGATTCCATGATTTGCAAATAATTTGGAACGAAGGAAGCTCAAGAACTAATACTTTTCATAAGTATTACGTAATCAATAGAACAAGGGATCCTGATTTCTCCGACAGATTAATGTGGCCAAATCATAATCCTAACCTTATTTTTCCTAACACTATATATGATTTTGCAGGATACAATAGATTATGGTGGGATGTACTATGTAGAGAAAAAGTAAATGAAATCCATTCCACATTAATCAAATTTGGACCCACTTTCATCACACAGCTCCTCCATCAACCCCAATGGCTCCAAGAATGGTGGTCATGGTTTGGATTAAATAAAACTGCTATGGATCCAAGACAGTTCATTTTTGATTTTGAGGAAGAATGTATAGAGCATATGCACTGCCATGAAACTCCTTGTTCAGTTCTTATAGATCTTGGTCAATATTATGACAATAAGATCCTTGGCTATTTCATGAAGCATCATCATCAATGGGCCATTATGACAAAAATTAAACACCATATTGTGTTAGGGAAACCCATGATAGTAAGGCGCATCTATACTAAGGCATGGGACACATCAGGTCTATTCACTCGCCGATTTCCAGGCATAAATCTTTTAGGAACATGCCAAAATGATATTGCAACAAGAACTGGAGAACATCATTGAGAAATAAGAACAAGAGATCATATTCAAGTCTAGTCACCTGACAGTGAGCGTGATCGTTTTCCATGGGTTTTTCGATAAAATCTCCATTGTGTAAATATGGATTCTTTTGCAAAACCGTTTTCCATGGGATTTCTGACAAAATCTCCACTGTGTAGCTTTTCTGTAAGTTTTACTTTTCGGACGAATCTTGAGACGCGGAGCACTTCTTCGACTTTTGGTGTGATTTGATCCACATCTCAAGATCATGTCAAATCTTAGTACGATAATGTTTGTTGGCTAGATTGTCTAGGGCTGGTCTCCTTTAATTCCTATATAAGGAGAGGAGTAGAGCTCATTTGGGACATCGACATTTGGAGAGAGTCTAGAGTTTTTAGAGTCAATAGAGTTTTTATTAACCTAAATAAAATATTTCGATGTATGAAGAGAAGTAATTGAAAGTAAAAGGATTCAATTCTAGGGATATGTGTAGTTAATTGAATTATTAATATAAAATTAATATGTGACATTTAAAAAATATTAATAGTAATTAAAAAATTCAATGTGCATCATACAACTTGGAAATAATGCTTACATTAGTAAATGGATAGATTTGGTTTGTTGGTTGTTTGAGTTGTTGAAATATTTTCTCAAAAATCAATCTCTTTATTTGGAAACCTTACTATATATTTGGCATGTATTTTGGTTTTGAATGTAATATACGAATATTATTATGTGTGAAACCTCTGTCTTATGTATTCTTCCTTGATTTCTTTCGCGACGTCTGAGCATGTATGGGCTTAACTCCCTCAAGAGAGGGCCCACGAAGATGGAAGATATTTGAGGGATTGCTACTTCTATATATATAAATAGGACAATGTGTGAGATTAGATTAATTTAGTGTGTGAATATTTATGTCTTGTCATCACTTAGGAATTTATATCATTGACATAAGGAGCATGCCATTCTTTCTAATATTGAATCTCAGTGCTCACACCAACACATTTTTCTTTGACTTGTGGTTGTCTATGGGAATTTCAATTAGTTTTCAATTGTACGTTGTGCACTGGAAAAAAGAGATCCTCGTCAAGTTTCGAGCTTAATTGATCTACATTTTAGCATTTTCGTTTAACCATCCTCACTTTTTTGTATCTTTGCAAGGAATCATTAGGTAGAGGCACACTGTCAATGTTGGAGGCATTGTGGATAGATGATTATTCCTAGTCATCAAAGTACCATAGACTTGCAACCCCTATTATCCTAGAATCCTCTCAGGGTATTTTCATGACAAATAAATCACGATCAATGTTCTTCTTGCAGGATGGGGATTTGACACCAACATTACTTTTCATGGGATTTCAATCTTGAATTAGCTACTCACCTTTGACAGTCAGATTTTTGTAACCAAAAAAGGTATTTTGCTAAGAATGGCATGATGCCATGCAATTTGGCACATTTGATTTGTAGTTTTTATGGGACGTGTGAAAAAGAAATCCAACTTTGCATATCCATTATTTTTTTGTGTTTCACTAGTCATGATTGTTTTTATTTTCATTTACAATGGAATCTTTGAATTTTGATGTTATATATGTTAAAAAACTATCAGTGCAATCAGCTAGATTGCTAACAACTGGAGCCATGAACACTAAGGAAGAAAAGATGAAGGGATTATGATCATCTATGAAATAATATGTGTATTGGAAATGGATCATTCCACATTGTTTTAAGATGTTTTTTGTGCATGGTGAAGGAAAAATACATGAGTTCTGTGCAGGTAGAGATGCAACATAATAAGAGATGCTTCTACATTCGAACAAAATCATGCTCCCAATGGAAGTGGTCATTATAGTGCTTTTTTTATAGTTAGAGTTCGACATGATCAAATTCTCATATTTCTAAACGAAGCTTTATGTGTATCCCTAGTCATACTGATATACATAGATTGATTAGACAAAACTAGTTATTGTGATATAAAATAATGACTGAGCATTGATTCTTAAAGGTAGCTGCAATTTTCCTTTTTTGAATTAATTTTTCTTGTTGTCACTTTCTATATCTTTGAGTTTGTATAACAACATATTAAGTTTTTTCAACTTAATATGGGAGTGTGATCTCGTTAGAATTGACCACTCTAACAATTCAACCTCGTGAAAAAGAGAAACTCCAAAATGAAGATTGAACCAAATATGCTTAGATGACAACTTATATTTTGATGAATTTGTTGTTGTGAGATTTAAGTAGTTTTCCATTATGTTTGCAAAAGGTGGAGAACCAATTATTAAATAATGTTGCATAATTCAAATTAGTGGTTCTAGAAATTCTTTGGTGTCGAGAGAACATATCGCTAATTTGATTATGTGAATCTGTTATATGGTTGTGGGTCTTGTTCTGCTCCAGGTTTCAAGAGAATCGATTACGTGTTATTTTTATGAGATCCATGTGTGTGAGACAAGTCAAGTTGTTTGATCAAAATTTTAGCACATTCAGTATCCATACCACCCTCATAGAAACTAACAGATAGTTGAAAGAGAAATATTCGACAGATGGTGGTTGGTCCATAGGATTGTTAATAACTTAAAAAAATTTATCGTGGAAGCCCTGACAAGCCAAGATGTTAATATTGAGTAGAAAATACTTGAAACCTTGCAACTTCTAATGAGAGAAAATTGATCTGCAAAATACACAATATTTATCTACCAAAATTCTATGGAAAGAAAAGATGAATAGAAACATAATCACCCTGAGCTATGGTCCTCATCATCATCTTGTTGGTCAAACCAATTTTCTGAATAGCTTAAACTAAAACTGAGATATTGGCTAATGTTCTATCTTGAGAGCTTTATCCCACTCTCACTCAACCATCATGTCTCTAATTTGGTAACTCTTTTCCTTGTTACTCAAGGCTAAACATCCATCACCCTGAAATTTATAAAGGCTCTCGGTCCTGACCCAAACCTACTTGAATTATCCTGAAGTAGAATGCTTGAGGTAGGCATTCCCTTTGTTGAATAATACATCATACCCTTTGTCTTCAAAGACTGCTACTGAGACAAGGTTTTTATTCAATACTGGAACATACATCACATTCTAGAGATGGAGAAGGGAACCAGACTCCCTCTTAAAGCCCACTGTACCAACTTCTTTGGTCATGTACATGCGGTCATATCCAAGCTCGATATTGAATTTCATATCTTTCTCCTCCAAATTATTGAAGAATTATTTATCCCTTATCATTTGGAATGAATCCCCTAAGTCAATATACCACTCACTACCTCGAACTGAGCTTGCCATGCAAGCTATCAAAGAGAAATCCAATTAAAACCTAGAAGAGAGTTCTTCTCCTCCTGTTGTTATTGCAACATGCTTGTTGGATTTGTTTCTAAATTTTTTTAGCATAATTTCCAAACTCATGACAATGAAAACACTTAATCTTTCTAAGATCCTTCTTTTCCTTGCCACCATTCTAACTAGATTAGGTTTGGCCTTGTTCCTTCTTTCCCTTGGATTTCATCCCTTTTCCAACTAAAGGAACATTCTCCTCCTCTTTTGTCCTAGATGAGACTCTATCCCTTGTGTTCCTCCTTATCTGTTCCTGCACAAGGTCTGATCACAGGGTAAAAACACGAAGGTGGGTTACACTTTCATGAGAAACATAGGTGGAAAATTCATTTTTCCAATAGTTCGACCAAACTTTTATAAAATTTTGGCTGAATTGTTAGAAATTTCGGACGAAGTTTGAAAATTAGTTCGGCCGAACTACTTCTGCTGTTTACCTTGACGACGTACTGAAGGTGTGGGTAAATATATTTTTGGCTGGGGATGGGAAAACCAGAAAAAAAAGTTCGGTCGAAATATTAGTTCGGCCGGACTATTAGTTCGACTGAAATTTTGAAACAAATTCGGCCGAACTATTTCATATAAATATACGGACCCGCAGACCGAAATAGGTTTTGGGCTTGTTATCGTTTGTTTGTTATCGTTGTCTGATCTCTGTCTCGATGTTTTTTGTTGTTTGTTTTTGCAGGTGTAGGAATTTAATACAAAATGCAAGTATATCCTAGATTCTCCTGATCTAACAATAATACGCTACTGTTAAATACAAAATCACTTCTACAAATCTTTGTGGAATTTGAAACACAATTTCCAATCACAATATCATGAAGAAAGATCAATCACACATAACACAGATAATTTACCTGGGGAAAGCATATAGCTAAAAACCCCACTATATTCTATTATGTATTATATCATGGATCACAAAACAATTAAATACAAAGCTCTAATCCAAGAGCTCTCAGTACATGAGCTAACTGTCTCACATTGTCATAGAAAATTTGGCAAGTTCCTTAGTCAATTTATTGTCTCCAGACAACCTTCCTCCACTATGCAATCGTAGCTAATAGAAAATCCATAAATGAGTGAAATCCTACTTGCCTTGACTACGCAATCCTCATGGGCACATCCAATGTGTGGTTGGTTGCATGTGTTCAACTGGATAATGTCACAACGAATAGTTTACTTCCCTTTCACATAGAACTCACCTGGGTCTCCACTAGATCTGACATGCATGCAGTTAATAGTAGTAAATCTTGAGTTGCATGTGAGACCACTGATTATGAATTAATTAATAATTAATTCACTTTATCTCTCACTAGTGTATCTTCAGTTATAACTAGCACAACTCAATTTTACTCACTTAACTGAGTTAAATTACTTTACAACTTTCATAACCACACTTCTAACTTTGTTACAACTTCCAATCACTCAGCTACAACTAATTCCACTTTCATGTACCACCAACCAACCTCTTAACTCGAAATTCTATTAGCTAACTTATTTTCCACTTTAGTTAACTATTTCCAAGTACTCATTGAGAATAGATTATTGTTTATTGTCCAACTAATATTAAGGGATAATAATAGTCGACATGCATCTATAAATAGACATGCAATCTATAAATAGAACTTGCACATACATCTATAAATAGACATGCATATATAAATAGAATTTTCTTACGCATCTATAAATAGGCACTCACCTAAAAATGGCCTGAGGCTCCATCCTAGTGTAGGTGCTTAATTTCACTAGGATCTTCTTGTTGAATCTCAACAACAAGGGATTGTTGTTGTAGGGGTGAGGAGGTTAGAAGCTTCTTGTTTCTATTTTTTTCTGTATTTTTTTATTGGTTTTTAATATTTTTCTCTTTTTTTTAATTCACAGGTTATAAATAACCTACGTCTTCAGTGATCTCCTTTCTTGTTGTGGCCCGCCTCATCGTTTGCTATCGTTGGAGGATGCCTTGTCGTTTGCTGTCATTGTGGCCTACCTCGTCGTTTTCTATCGTCTCGTCGTCTCAAGGTAGACAAAAAAACTTGGAATCTAACTGTTGGTTACAATAATTATAATGTGTATTAAAAAATATTTTACAATATTATATTAAATTTCATAATAGAAATTTATGAATGAACAGGAAATAATGTATGTCAAATAGATCATATCATTATTAAGAAGTGTTTAAAGCTCAAGACATTGCTCATATACAGTGCAACATGACAGGGTGGTTTCAGAAACATTTGTGAATATAATTTTAATGGAAATCTCCATCCTAAACATCTATATATAGGAGTGTTTAGAGCTTAGCCAATTTAACACAAGAGCATTCCTCCTCTTAGAGGGCTCGATCCATTGTCATATACGGAACCTCCAAGGTCATCAACTTTGATTTCTTTTAAGATGGCCGATTCTCGGCACTGGAGAGCAAATGTAGGCCAGAGCGTTTGCTATTATACTTCTTCTTTTGTTTATGGTCGATGGATTTCCATTGGACGAAGCTCTATTTATCCACTCATAAAACTTGGAATCTAACTGTTTTTACCACAATGAAAATAGATTACCACGAATTTACTTGGAATCTGACTATTGTTTTAGCTTACCTTGGTATGTGATCCTTTTCTCTGGGCTATGAGGCACGTAAGATACAATCCATTAATATTTTTTTTGACTATTTAAGCTACAATCCATTGAATACCTTTTTTGTTCAGTAATTGGATATTGATCTCCATTTCCAATCAATTTCCAATCAATTATAGATCGCGATTAGCTACCTGCTGCAACCCATGTTCCTACCCAATAAACATCTCTATGGGCTACCGGGTGGGTAGGCGATGCTTAATTGAATATCACTACTTAGAAGCAGTAGTGCTATTCAATTGAGCATATAGAATTTTATTTCAATGTTATAAAATTTTGTGTTTGGTGGGTTTAAACCTTTTTGTGTGTGCTTGAATTAGCATTTATATTAGCAATTTCCTTCAAATTGTATTGGAATTGCACTCTAAAATAACTAACATTGTTTGTAATGAAGGTTGGTTCAAATGTATTTGCAATTTTGTTTGTTAAGACTTTCCTTAAGTTTTCACTTGGCATGTTAATAGTTTGAAAGAATTTGACTAGTGGCTTCAAATAATAGGAAAGAGAATGTCTAAACAAAGAAGTTATACATGAGAGTAAAAAAAACATGGATTGAAAATGGTTGATAGCTCTGTCATTTCCTTCAACCTATGCAGATCTAATATCTCTATGTTCTTCTTATGAGTACCAACTCACAACTCTGCTCTTTCTTAAGCTTGTAGTTTGTATTTGTGTTCTGTTGCTTCCTCAAGCCTTTGTTAGATTGTATTTGTCTTTTAGAAGAGTGTTTGTTTGTGGTTACAATGCCTATCTTCCTTAATACTCCTTGCTAAGGTAAAACCTAAGATTTTATTTCTTATTCCTGAACTGAAGCTTCCTAATCTAGTTAGCTTTCTAATGCCTCAAAGAGTAGAGTTATATGTGTTTTCTTGATGGCCGATAGCTTTGTTATTTCCTTCAACCTATGCAGATCTAATATCTTTGTGTTATTCTTATGAGCACCAACTCACAGCTTTGTTCTTTATTAAGCTTCTAGGTTGTATTTGTGCTATGTTGCTTCCTCAGACCTTTGTTAGATTATCTTTGTCTTTCATCAGAGTGTTTGTTTGTGGTTACGGTAGATGCACACAAATTTTCTTCTACCTTTTTATAGAAGTGAAAAAATATTGATTCCTTATAAGTTGATGTAATTACATTGGATACCTTTGATAGTGGCTAGAAAAATGAATACTGGAAATACATATGAAGTGAAATTGAATGGTATTCTATGAAAGAGGTGAAATGAATGTTGACTATAGTTTATCATTTTATGCATTTGGAGGCATGTTGTTAATAGGAATGATTGATAGAAATGGTTTATTCGAGTAATGAAGGCCCTTGGCTTCTTACCATAATTCAACTATAGGTTTTCCACTGTATTCATATTTATGTTGATGCTAACTATTTTTTATTAATGTACCTAAATTTACACCTTCCATGATGCTTCCTCTCCTAGTGTTGTCATTTACTTTTCTAATCTTGTAAAATGTTAAAAGTGGAGTGTTTTATGATGTAATGGATATTACTAATCTAGATTATGTACATTTACTTTTCTAATCTTGTAAAATATTAAAAGTGGAGTGTTTTATGACGTAATGGATATTACTAATCTAGATTATGTACAGTGATATGATGATAGTGTGTAGGTTGAGTTGAAGTTGTAATATTCTTGTACATATCAAGGATGAATGATAGTACAAGCCGAAAATGACATTATTATATTATTAGATTAATGATAGTACAAGCCAAAAATGAAATGATTATACTATTAGATTAATGATAGTATAAGCCAAAAATAACATTGTTATATTATTAGACAATCTGTTAGGTGCTAAATCATACTTCTTATTAAGGAAATAACTAATGCAAGTTGAAAATTATTTTTTAATGTTCTTATCCTATTTATAGATGTCAAAGTAAAGGCTTCTAGATGTGATTTCTCCCATAAAATTTAAGGAAAACCATGTACATTTCATTTCTCCCACAAACTCATCAAGGTTTGACTTTTTACATAACTTCATCAACCACTACCACTAGTTGTTTTAGTAAGTGCATAAAATAATTTTTCAAACTTTAAGGAAAACTTTAAGGCAAACTATGTACATGCCATTTATTTGTCATTTCTCCCATAAATTTGAAGGAAAAATTTAAGGATAACCATGTACATACAAGTCATTTCTCCCATTTCTCCCATTTCTCCCATAAAATCAAGTCAAACTTTAAGGATAACCATGTACATGTCATTTCTATGTCATTTCTCCCATAAACTTTAAGGCAAACTTTAAGGTTAACCATGTACATACATGTCATTTATCCCATTTCTCCCATAAAATCATGTCAAACTTTAAGGATAACCATGTACATGTCATTTCTCCGATAAAATTGAAGGCATTTGCTAGTGTTTTTGGAACCATGGACATGTCATTTCTATGTCATATCTTCCATAAAATTTAAGGCAAGCTTTAAGGAAAACCATGTAAATACATGTCATTTCTCACATTTCTCCCAAGGAAAACTTTAAGGATAACCATGTACATGTGTCATTTCTCCCATAAAATTTAAGACATGTCATTTCTCCCATAAACTATAAGGCAAACTCTAAGGGAAACCATGTACATGTCATTTCTCCCTTAAACTATAGACAAGGAAAACTTTAAGGCATGTCATTTATAGATGTGATTTCTCCCATAAAATTTAAGGCAAAATTTAAGGCAAACCATTCACATTTCATTTCTCCCATAAAATCAAGGCTTTCTCGCATAAACTCAAAGCAAACTTTAAAGCCTAAAAACCTTGGTGCGAACCTAAAGTAGTTGAACTTCCATAGGATTTGAGTCACTCTATTGAGTGTTAAATTCTACAAGTTCTAAAGGCAGATTCTATAAAGAGCCAGGTAGCCTCTGGATCTCATCCTTTTTCAAAGGTGACATATCCAGTAAATTCCCCTACAGTCATTCTCTAGAGCAGATCTAAATAGAGGTTATTCATTATAATATCCATTTCTGTACATGCCATTTCTCTCATAAACTTTAAGGCATTTGCTAGTGCTTTTGGAACCATGTACATGTCATTTCTCCCATAAAATTTAAGGAAAAATTTAAGGCAAACCATGTACATACATGTCATTTCTCCCATACATGTGTCATTTTTCCCATAAACTTTAAGGCATGCCATTTCTATGTCATTTCTCTTATAAAATTAAAGGAAAACCATCTACATGTCATTTCTCCCATGCATTTACAATAAATGTTAATTTAATATATTTTATTGAATTTGTTTTTTTTAGAAATAAAAAAACCACTAAATATGGCTGAAAAATGGACATTATGCATAGATGTTTCTTGCTATCCCAATCTAGGGAAAGTAGTGATTACATATGTGCTTTGAAATATTGCAACTAAGAAGGTCCTCCAAAGGAAAATGAATATACCGGGAAGAACAAAAAACAATGAGGCATATTATATTGCATTGATAGAAGGCTTGAGAACAACTAGGGAGTATGGATCAAATGGAATTGTAGTTTTCACCAATTCTGAACTTGTGTGCAACTAGATGAAAGATGTGTACCAAGTTAAGAATGAGAGGCTAAAACAACTACATATAAAAGCAAACAATATTGTTAGAAAATTTCAATTTTTTAGTATAAGACATTGTGGAAATGTTAATAAGATGTCTTATGATCTATTGTGTGGGGCAACGCCAATTCAAGATTCATATGTCAAAGATGAATTAATAGATGAATTAGTATTGGTATATGCCAATTCAAGATTCATCTCTCAAAGATGAATTAGTGTTGAGACGCTCTCCTTCAAAATTTATTGATGGACATTGTAACATATCTTTGATATGTGTGTTTTTTTACTTATAAATGCGTCATTTTTAATGACCATGGGTTTCTTTCAATTATATACTAAGTGTGCTCCTACCATGTAAAGCACAACTTGGTGAACTTCAGATTTTTATATAATTAAAATGTGAGGACTTCAATAATTTTTTGTTTAAATTCAGTTTCACACATCAATTAGTGCTTTGAAAGTTGTGTTTTACATAATTTGTGTACTAAATTACATTAATTTTTTGTGTACTATTTTGAATTTATTTTAAATAACAATTTAAAAATAATCGTAAATGTCTACTGTAGATATATCCATATATATCTTGGAGGATGAAAGGCGAAGATCAATAGAATCCCATGCCTCTATGAGAGAGGGGGATCATGGATCGAGGGATGTTCATCGTATTTATATAATCTTATCTCCATACATACATGTGTGTATACATGTCAAATTTTCATTTATTGACTATATACATAATTGTATCCTCATGTACATACATGTATACATATGGAATTGATTTTTTTATCAATTTTGTGAGTTAAAATAGTTTTGAATGAGTTTTATTTTTTATTTTTTAGGAGTTAGGAGGACAAGGGCGTCTAATCCATTAATAGAGCATGACCATGGTTCATGCAATTCTGGTATGGTTCACACAATCTAATCAATCATATGTACATTTATTTATATGTATGAATGCATTTTTGAATTGATTATAAATTCATATTTTTTTTATGAAGCTTCCCTCTCGTCGCGTGAGGTTGGTGGTGGTACACATTACCATGGAGGCCCATCAATAGGTGGTGGCCAATTGCATGAGGGTGGTGATATGCACTCCCCCAGAGGCTGATAAATGGATGGTCATGTTGGTTCTCAACCAATCAGTGGTCGTTCTGGTTCTCAACAGTCTCATGGTGGGAATGATGATGGCCAACCATATCGAAGTGGCCATCAATCTGAATATTATTTTCATTCAATTTGTACAAATTTGTTTATATGTTTTTTTATTTATACAAAATTTTATATATTGATGCAGAGGGTGAAAATGTTGCTCTAAAAAGAAGTAGGATAGAACACGCTATTCAAGAAGAAGGTTGTATACTAACCATGACTTATTCGTTTGACATTTTTAATATACCTTGGGAATCAAACATGTAGCAATGCACGTTACAAAGATGTCAACATCTTCATTCAAAATTGAAGAGAGATCTTCTGTCTTTGAAACTCCCTGCTGAGAGTTGAGAAAGCTTAGAAATAGTTACTCACCCTTTAAGCGAAATAGTAGATGTGTACCTAAGGCTTGGGCCAACGTTTGATACTTTTGTAGAAGTGATGAGAAAAATAAAGGAAACAGTGATGGGTCTTGATACATGGGAGGTTATTAAACAAAGAGTTACAACAAAAATGGCCAAGTCTATGTTTAATTTCAAAGAAGGGCTGAAAAGAAAGATGCTAAAGGTGTAATATTTCAAGCACCCTGATATAGTTGGCCATTTATATGATAGGCACCTTGTTTTATATGGAAGATTCCCTTGGAACGACAAGGTTATGCTCTATTTTGCAAAATTATTTTATGCAGAAATATTTTTGGGAATAAAACCCAATTATAATGACCTTCCCTCTCAATTTTTTGGTCCTAGGAAAGGGAGATTATGTGATCGTAGGGGCGCTAAGAATGATGCTGATTTTATTTGCCTTGAGCAACCATTGGTTAGTCGACCTATTCGTGTTGAAACTTTGCGGTGAGAGATGGATGCAACTTCTCAAATTAGTCAAAAAGCAAGGGATGTCATCATTGACAATGTTCAGAGTGGACTGGGTGGAGTTGATGTTTGTCTAAATCGACAAAAAGCACGAGAGAATGCACGTGATAATTTTGTGTATCCTATAGATGATGAGATAGAAAACATTAGTGTTGAAGATCTCAGAACATATGCAAATAATTGTCGCAATGGTTGCAGGACCTAATTATTCATGAGCAAAGAGGGCATGTGATTGGTACGTGTTAATGGTTAGGGTGATTATTTTAACACATGTACAATTTTTAATAAAATGTATACATTTATTTGTATACATTAATCTAACAAAAATGTATCATATATGTTAACTCCATTTGCAGTTCCCATGCTTGATGAATGAATATGTTAATATCACAGTTGAAGTATCATGTTCACACAATCAAGATGGTTCTCACCATCAATCACACAATCAATATGTTTCTCGCTATCAAGATGATATGTTTACACATGTTATTGTTTTTTAAGTGAACATGATTATGTAAAATTATTTTTTATCTATTATTATATATATCGAAACATGATGCCATATTTTTAAAATAAATAATTGTGCACACATGTACATGTATATAGTTAAATGTTAACAGATTCTGATTCTATCCAATTTTTTTGGGATGGAGGTACCTTCTTCTTCTTTGGGAGATGTGCCAAATCCACCATCACAAGTATGAAATTTTTTTCACTTAAATATGCTTTTAAGTTATATGCTGCAGCTCAAAAGTTTCATTAAAAAATGAGATCTAGATCTTGAGTTATTTTACAATTTAAAATTTTTTGAATTTTAGGTTTCTGGTGATTTTCTTTCGAAGCCACCCTTAAGAGATGTGCCTAATCCACCATCACAAGTATTCAATTTTTCACTTATATGTTTAAGTTATAAGTTATAAATTTAAGTTCAAAAGTTTTATTATAAAATGAGATCTAAATCTTGAGTTATTTTATACTTTTAAAAATTTTGAATTTTAGGCGTTTGGAGATGATTTCCATTCTCCACAGACTCTAGAGATGGAGTGTGTGATGGAGATAAGAACCTCCACACCATTTGAACAAGTTGTCTAACCTTTTTTTTAATATTATTGAAAATTAGTTTATATTCATTTTCATTTGAAATTTTTTAATATATATATATATATATATATATATATATATATATATATATATATATTTGTACAAGTATATTGAACAGTTTACTATGGAAGATGTTACTATGGAGGATGTTTTAATGTACGAGCAACAAAACACAATGGAGAGGGAACCACATGAGGTATTGCATGATTTATTTAATTTTTTTTTCATTTTTTTTGACATGAAATTCTATATTCTCATTCAATTTTAAAAAAATAAATTTTAATGTTTGTACACATTGTGTACAGGTTCCCCATTCTTCACAGGATAGCACGAGGATCAGGACTTTGCTAACAGAGGCACTAGATCCATCTGTATTTGATGGATTATGCACATGTGTGCAGCATTATATTTGATAGATCTAGTCTTCAATTTACTTTTCTATATATAGTCTTATCTATGCAGTCATATTTACTTTTATATATAACTTGATACTTGAAACACTATACATTGAGCTAGATATATATTTATCTTTATTGTTCATGTGAGATCCAAATTTTGGATAGTTATATTTGGCATGTGATCAGATGTGATATATAATGTTTTGCTTTTAAAAATCAAGTTGCCATTTTATTTTTTAAATATAAAGTGAATCTAGAAGGAGATTTCAAATTACAAAACACATGTACATGTGTATATTTTGGATAGTTGAACTACATTTGGCATGTGATGAGATGTTCTAATATAATGTTTTGTTTTTAAAACTCAAGTTGTCATTGTTTTTTGGTAAATATAAAATTCAAATGTAGATGGAAATTTCAAATTACAAAACACTTGTATATTTTGGATAGTTCAACTACATTTGGCATTTTGGATAGTTCAACTACATTTGGCATGTGATCACATGTTATGATATAATGTTTTGTTTTTAAAATTCAAGTTGTCATTTTATTGTTAAATATAAAATTCAAATCTAGATGGAAATCTCAAATTACAAAACACGTGTATATTTTGGATAGTTGAACTACATTTGGCATGTGATCTCATGTTGTGATATAGTGTTTTGTTTTTAAAACTCAAGTTGTCATTTTATTTGTTAAATATAAAATGAGTCTCTAGATGGAATTTTCAAATTACATTTTCACAATGTGTATATTTTGGATGGTTGAACTACATTTGGCATGTGATTGTGATATAATGTATTGTTTTTAAAAACTTGTCATTTTATATAATTTTATTAAATATAAAATGAATCTCTCTAGATGGAAATTTCAAATTACAAACCATGTACATATATTTTGGATAGTTGAACTATATTTGGCATGTAATCACATGTTGTGATATAATGTTTTATTTTATGATAGAATGTTCTATTTTTAAAATTCAAGTTCTCATTTTATTTGTTAAATGTAAAATGAATCTCTAGATGGAAATTTCAAATTACATTTTCACAATGTTTATATTTTAGATGGTTGAACTACATTTGGCATGTGATCACATGTTTTGATATAATGTTTTGTTTTTAAAACTCAAGTTGTCACTATATTTGTTAAATATAAAATGAAGTTGGCATTGTATTTGTTAAATATAAAATGAATCTAGATGGAAATTTCAAATTACAATTTACACATAAATGTGTATATTTTGGATAGTTGAAATACATTTGGCATGTGCTCACATGTTGTGATATAATGTTTTGTTCTTAAAACTCAAGTTGTAATTTTGTTTGTTAAATATAAAATGAATCTATATAGAAATTTTAAATTGAATTTAAGACATACATACATTGGTATGTATGTTATGAATTTGAAAATGTGTGTGAATGTTATATAATTTTAGGATGTACATCTATTATGTAGGTGATATTTAAGTACAATACATATCGATGTTTTAAAATCTAAAAACAATCATAAAATGTACATGTCATAAGCCATAACATAGCCCTGCGCCAGTGTCAGAAACCCATCAGAGGCAGCTATAGAGGTGTGTTTTCCGACCGCTCTTACTGTGGCAATGACCAATGATTGGAATCCACCGATGGATCTGCATTTGATAGCCATGAGGTGTTGGATCCTCAAGCTTTTGATAAGATTCATGTGGAGACTGTTTTGCCTTCGGAGAAGCCCAAGGGTAGAAGAGGTAGGAAATCCATTATTCCGCAATCTGTGAAGCCTTTACTCAGGAAAACCAACCTTTTTCTAGGTTATGAGCCCACGATGGAGGAGATAGGTGTTTTGGTTATGGACTCGGACGGTGTCTAGACCAGAGATTATGATGCAGAGTACCCAGTCGCTCCCATTATCCATGCGACCCCTCCAAAGCCTCCTCGAATGCCCACAGCTAGGGAGGAACCCATTGCTAGAGAATACGGGTTCCTGATAGAGGAAGAGGACCAGGCGATGGACGAAGATGAATGACCTCCATGATTGTCACCTCAGGATATACTTCAACTCTTTTTTTTTAATATGGGCCACTGAATATTTTGTATATTACAAGACTGGATAACACTCTTAAGGCATTGGTTTCCTCCTTTAAGGTAGCCCCAAAATTGGTTTATTTTGAACACTACGAAGGCAAGGATATAGGATAATAACTGCTTGCCATCTCTTTCCATTTACTCTGTATAGTTTTTCATGCTTTTTATATAGTTTAGCATAAGTTACAAACAAAAAAAAAGTTCACATGAATATATGTACATAAAAATGATTGAATTACATGTTTGAATATATGTTAAAACGATTGAAGTAAAATACATATCGATGTATATATCTAAAAAAAACATAAAATTATAGGTGTTCTTAGATGTGTCAAACAATCATAAAATTTTAAAATTGAATTAGAACATATATATCCAGTACACAACATTTTTCATTAATGTACATAGAAGAGCTACTTTCAGTTGATATTAAACTGGAAATTACAAAACACATACCACACATTTTGCATTCAAGAATGAATAAATTATAATTTACTTTTAATAGACACATCTCTAAAACAAAATCGTGGAACTTAAAATTTGCATTATATCAACTATGCTAGATACACATATATGTACATTTTGCAATAATGACATTATGAAAAATTGTACAAGAGAATGTATGAAATCGTTTAGACTAGATAATCTAGACATGTGTATGTGTACACGTGTATAAATTACTCATGTGCATGTACCAAAACAATGTACATGTGAAAACACTCAAGCACATATAACATATAAAGGTAGTTCAATTTTTAGTTGAGTTCTCGAAGTTCGAAAAGATGAATCCAAAGAGAAGAAATTGTTGGGTAGTTCAATAAAAAAAATTCCAATGGAATGACATCTTCAATGATCTGTTCATGATCGGATTTTGACATTTTCCATTTCTTAATTTTCATTTTTTTCTTTGATTGAACTTCTATCAATTTTATTCGTGCTGCATACACAAAGTGATTATATTGACAACTTATGACATTAGGTTCATAGTCTTAAAAGTAAAAAAAATCCCCACTTTGATTAGGTTGTTGGAAAAAATAACCTTTCGGTATAATAGACCCTCTATCATATGTAAACCCGTGATCATTATAGTTTTCTAATAATTTCATCTTTCATTCAGTGCAACGCATCAAATAATACTTCACATTTTCATCGTTCATAGTAGGTGAAACTATAGCAAAAAAATCTCCTACATATGATCCAGGTGGATATCGGTGGCCGCCCACCTATTCCATTTGGACCCGCAACATCAATTCTTGCAGCTTTTCACTTCCAACAGCTTACTATTTTTAGTAGGTTTTCGGGTCCAGCACACCCGAAGCCATTTTGGGGCATTAATGATCCAGGTGGATATTGGTGGCCACCCACCGATTCCATTTGAAACCCCACCATCAGTTCTTTCATTTTGTAATTTTCAGCACAATTTACTATTTTTATCAGTTTTTCGGGTCCTAAAATTCTGGAGCCGTTTTGAGGCCCTAAACGACGCTTTTTGGGGAAATCAGGAGAAACATGGGTCATAGACTGATCTTGCTCACTCAAAATTTGTATTCCTCAGATAGATATTTCTAACAAGCTATTGAGCATGTCAAACAGAGATGAGATGCCAAAGTTACATCCCCAAGAAGTTGAAACACCAATTTACCCAAACGGGACCAACAGTTTTGGCGCTTCATCTCCTAGGGTTAGGTTTTTGGACATTTCGGGTTTTAAATTGTTTCTAAAAAATAAATATTCCTTCAAGCCTCATTGTAACATAGTTCAGGGGGCTGGTAGCCGACACATCTCTTCTCATAGATAAGCACTACCAGTGCCCTAGCTCGCTTGTTCCCATCATGTTTGTTATGTAACACAGTGTGGAGGCATGTAGCCATCACATCTCTTCTCAGAGATATGCTACCAGTGCCATCGATCGCTCATTTCCATTATGTTTGTAAGCTTATTTCAGTCATGATTTTATTAATAAAATGAAACATTGTTTCTGTTGCATCTCTGTGTATGGCTATATGTGTATTATGTTGCGTTCCTGCATAAATCTGGATCAATGGTTTTCGGATCAGTGGTCTCAGAGGGGGTCTACTCTTTCTCTATTTTTATTTTCATGTCCCTAACGTGGTCAGGGTATAAGTAATTCGGGCTCGACCTGGTTGACCCGTCGCAAGATCAACCTCACAATCCCCGATGACCCCCCATGGCGGCAGGAAAGAAAGACGAGGGACCAGAAGATCCTATCAAAATCTTATTCGAGGAGGCCCTCGAGAAACAGAGGAACGTGATGACGGATAATTTTTCCCAGATCCTTCAACGGTTGGCCGGCGGCAGCACATCTACATCCAACACGTCCACTGACAGGTCCACAACATCCTGGACAAATCCACTAAGTTCCCGCATAATTCCCCCCCCCCCCCCCCCCCCCCCCCCAATGGAGGAAATTAACGTAATGGAGAGAATTGCTTCCTAAGGAGGGAGGAATGATCCAGGTGGATATTGGTGGCTTCCCACCTATTTCATTTGGACCCGCAACATCAATTCTTGCAACTTTTCACTTCCTACAGCTTAGTATTTTTAGCAGGTTTTCGGGTCCTGCACGCCCGAAGCCATTTTGGAGCATTAATGATCCAGGTGGATATTAGTGGCCACCCACTGATTCCATTTGAACCCCCACTATCAGTTCTTTCAGTTTTTAAGTTTCAACACAGCTTACTATTTTTCGCAGTTTTTCAGGTCTTGAAATTCCGGAGTCGTTTTGAGGTCCTAAACGATTCTTTTTGGGGAAATTGGGAGCTACATGGGTTATATACTAATCTTGCTCACTCAAAAGTTGTAGTCCTCAGATAGATCTTTCTAACTAGCTATTGAGCGCGTCAAACGGAGATCAGATGCCAAAGTTACGTCCTCGAGAAGTTGAAATACCAATTTACCCAAACGGGACCAACAGTTTTGGCCCTTCATCTCCTAGGGTTAGGTTTTTGGACGTTTCTGGTTTTACATTGTTTCTCAATAATAAATATGCCTTCGAGCCTCATTGTAACATAGTTCAGGGGGCTGGTAGCCGACACATCTCTTCTCAGAGATAAGCACTACTAGTTCCCTAGCTCACTTGTTCCCATTATTTAGTTATGTAACACAGTGGGGAGGCCTGTAGCCATCACATCTCTTCTAAAGGATATGCTACCAGTTTCCTTGCTTGCTCATTTCCATTATTTCTCGCCGTAACATAGTTTAGGGGTTGGGAGCCGACACATCTCTTCTCAGAGATAAGCACTACCAGTGCCCTAGCTCGCTTGTTCCCATCATTTCAGTTCTGTAACACAATTCTGGGGCCTGTAGCCGCCACATCTCTTCTCAGAGATACACCTACCAATGCCCTAGCTGTTTATTTCAGCCATTTGTTTTATTAAGAAAATTAAGTATTATTTTCACTGCATCTCTTTATCTATAGCTATATGTGTATTCTGTTGCGTTCCCGCATAAATACGTATTAACATAATAAAACAAACTTATGTATTTAAATTTAGATCATAATTAACATGAAAATTTAACTTTAAAATTAACATGTGTACTTGATTTTATTATCTATTTCTAGATCTCTATAATTTGAAATTAATTGAAATGTTACCTTCTCTAACAAGATCAGAAACTCGATCACCATCAGATGATATTGTAGTCTCCTCTGATTGCATTTCTTCAAAGCTTGCAATAGACATTTTCCCCTTTGTATTTAGTTCTGTATGTTGCCAATCTTTTACATACATTTTGTTTATACAAACATCAATGGATTTTGTGTTATCTATGCAAACATGACAAAAACAAGAATATTTTCTTTTAGCCAATGAAAACACATTTGTGGACAACTTTGTTTAAATTGAATGCAATTTTTGAGTCCCTTTTATTGTTTCAACATCATCTCCAATCGATCTATCTACATCTTGGACCTCAATATGCCAAAAAATAACCCAATGTGTGACGTTGGGTTACACTTTTTGCCCTTTTTTGAGAAAAAAATATCATTTTTTATTTTATTTTATTTTTATTTTTTATTTTATTTCTGTTCTTCAACTTTCTGCAAGTCAAAACATTTTTTTTGTTTAGAATTTCATTTTACAATAAAAATAAAAGTTATTAGAAACTTTATTATCTTTCTATTAGTTATTTTTTGGAAATTTTTTATACAGATTTGATATTTCAACTTAACATTTCTTTGAGTGTGTTCTCTTTAACAACCAAAGGATTCATAAAAATTCATGTTCAAATGCATTAGTGTATTCTTTGAAAACTTTGTGTTTTTGAGAAACAAAATGTGTTACAACAATCTGGATAGAGTCTACTTTGGTTTCGTTATATTTACAAAACCAACTAATGCATATCATAATTACTAAATTTTTTTGAATAGATCCAATATGAAAAAACTACATATTTTGAATATGTTTCGGCTCGCACAAAAATTCTCAAAATATAAGTTATAACCAAAAAATCTAAAAACTACCCATTACAGACGACGGACCAATGTAATACACCATAATTTTTTCAATTTTTTTTACAGTGTATTTTGGAAGATATAGAATATTGATTTCAATGAATCATAATGACCTTCATAAATTGTTTGCACCCATTTTATTACAAAATTAATTGAAATTAGTAAATATTTATGAAATTCTATAAAAGTTATATTTCTTGAAAGTAGATTTAATTATGCAAATGCTTGTCTTGGTTCTGACAATTGATTCATAAAGTTTCATGGAGTTTAATCAATCCAAAGTTGAAGAAATGTGTTCAGAGCCAAGCTACTGCGTAATTGCAGACGTGTTAGTTCGGCTATTTTTTTTTGTCCCGACGACCCGTCAATTCTAATGTCACAAAAGTTCGGCCGAAGTTTTTTACAAAATTTCGGTCGAAATTTTAATCGACTTTTACATCGACCGGAAAATTCGATGAATCCCCTAAAAAAAAACATTTAGTGGCTATATAAATAGCTGAAAATGGAATCATTATTTTTTCATAATTTCACACATTTCTTCATTTGGGCTGATTTTGCAAAGGAGTATTTTTGGGCTTAATTTTCAAAGGACTCTTTTTGGCTTAATATTCAAAGGAATTTTTTTGGAGGTATGTGATACATTTTTTAGAGGTATGTGATATTTTTTTAGGTGGCTTTTGGGCTTAATTTTCAAAGGACATTTTTTTGGAGGAATTTTGTTTTTAGAGAGTTTTTGGGCTTAATTTTCAAAAGACATTTTTGGACCTTTCTGGGGCTTAATTTTCAAAGGACTCTTTTTAGGCTTAATATTCAAAGGACATTTTTTGGAAGTATTTTTTAAAGTGATATTTTTTTAGAGGCTTTTTGGGCTTAATTTTCAAAGGACATTTTTTGGTTTTTAGATACATTTTTGTAGAGGTTTTTGCGCTTAATTTTCAAAGGACATTTTTCGGGGGTATTTTTTAAAGTGACATTTTTTAAGCCCTTGGGCTTAATTTTCAATGGACATTTTTTGGAGGTATTTTTTAAAGTGACATTTTTTAGAGTACGTGTTTTGAGTTGAAGTATATCTTTTATACTTTTTTTTTTAAAATCAGTTCTTGTCTAACTTTTTCAATGAAATTTTTTTGCACGACTTGGAAAGAAATATTTTGAGCTTCATTTCATTTTTAGAAGACATTTTTTTCTCAGATTTTTTAAAGTATTTGTTTTGGGTTGAAGTATGTCTTTTGTGAAATTTTTTTTAAATGAGTTTTTTTTGAAATTTTGTGATGATTTTTTTTAATGAGTTTTTGTCTAAATTTTTTAAGGAATTTTTTTGAGCTTCATGCTCAATTATAATGGGAAATCAAAGGAATTGCAAGAGAAAATGTGGTCGAACGAGAGACCCTGAGGAACATAAAGAACAGGGGAGAGAATACTGAAAAAAAGAGAGAGAAGAATGCTCAAATATTGAAAGGGAAAATCAACCTCAACTAGAAGTTGAAGCAGTTATGTAAATTTAAATATTATAAATTTGATATTTAAAATTTGCCTAGTATAAATTGTTAAAATTAATTTTTATTTGATGAACTAATTTAAAAAATATTTTGCAATGTAAACAGAGAGAGATATTCCTCAAAACATTGATGATGAGATACAAAATTTTGAAAGAGAAAGTGAAAGAGATATTGAACCAATGATTGAAGATGGTGAAAATGTTGAAAGAAATTCAAGTGAAGAAATTGAATTACTAGGTATGTATATATATATATATATATATATATATGTTACACCATTTTTTTGTCATCTAACCTATTATCATTAGATGGACCCAAGTACACCATGTAAGACCAATTTTACCCTATGTAAAATTGCTTTCACTATGTAAAATAACATAATAAACCACATTTATTAGGTTGTTTATGGTCAAAACAGGAAACCCCAAAAGGAAATATTAAACAAACCCATTTTGTTTAATTTTCCTCATGGAATAATTAATTAAACCATAATTTAATTATTATTCCTAGTCGTGTTTAACCCAAAAACAAAGAAATTAATTAGATAAACCTTTATTTATCTTATTATTTTCTAGGAATAATTATTTAAATCTTATTTAGATAATATTCCTTGTTAAATATAACCAAATCACACACAAATAATTAAATAAATCATTATTTATTTGATTATCTTCCAACCACTTCCTTAAAAAGATAAATAAATCATTTATTTATTTATTTTTGACTAATCAAGGGATTTGACCCAAGTCAAATACCTTTTCCTTCCAACAAATATAATAAAATATTCCATAAAAGGTGGATCTAGATTTGGTTAACATTATTTTAATCATGCACCAAGATCTAGAATGACCCAATATTTTGTTATAAATAGGAGGGTTTTTTCCTATCATTCTTCACCTTTTGTTGCCTATTAGATCACTCTAGATCTATACACTTGGTCACATATTTCCATTATTTGCTGTGTGAGCTCCCTTTGAGCTCTATTCTTTGCATTGGGTTTTCTACACCAACAAGAGAGAGAAATCTTAGATCTGAAGTGCTGAGGACTTCTAAGAACCCATCCCACTAAGGAGAATTGGATACGTCTTCTTGTTTTCCTCCCAGGTGCCCAATTAATACAAAAATTCTTTCAAAAATTGTTCTTGTCTTGTCTATTGGTATATGGAGCAAACCCTTGTTTTTACTGCTTAATGTCTTTCCATGCATAGATCTGGTTTTTTGCAGCTCTTTTCTTGTTCAACTAACTGCAGATTTGAAGATATTGGCAGCCACTTTTGTTGTTAGGGCTATTAGTTATGCGTAGCTAAAGTGGTCCTTTTTCGTACACTTCGACAAAGGATTCATACTAAAAAATGGCGACTCCACACGGGTTTTAAATTACGACCGCTGTCGTTTTTCATATTCCTGCATATCCAGCTACTTCAGACCCTAGGGTTTCTTTTCAGCTATTTATTTTTCCTATTTTTATGTTGTTTTTCTCACATAAAACCCTAAAACATTAAAATTTTTAACTTCCGTGTGTTTCTGGCCCTATTGCTCAGGTAAGTGACACCAGCCGCAACTGAGACGGCAACTTTTCTGAAAATCTGCCGCCGAGACAACCGGAACGGGGGGTCGCACTTTTTGGCCCATAACCTGCGAACTGTACCTCCAGGTCGCACTTTTCAGCCTCTTTTCTGCGACCTGCACTGAAAACAGGTCAGAACCTGCGACCTACCATTTTTTCAGCTGTTTTTCTGCAATTTTTCTGGGTTTTTTTGAAGCTTCTGTCAGGGTTTTCCAGCCTCTGTCTCAGCCCGTTTCGACCTGTTCCTGATCTGTTTTGCTCATCTAAGTGGGAACCTAGCCTCCCTAGGGCTTCAGTACCCTCCACTTTTGGTGGAAGAGTTTTAGCTGCTTCAGGTGTCTAATTTTTTAGAGTTTCAGCCTCCCCTTTTCCAGATCTGTTACCTCCTTTTCAGATCCCTTTTAATCAGCTCTTCTACCTCTCAAATCACCTCCTGAAGATTTGTTTGGATCTACTTTTAGGGCCTCCTCCTTGCCCCTTCCGCTTTTTGCTGATTTCCTCCCTTTTTCCAGCCACCTTGCCTCTGTCTCTTGGCTGTGACCTGCACCTCTTTTCAGCAGCTTTATCCTTTAGATCCCTGTCACTTTTGACCCTAGATCTATTGGCCTCTTTTTCAGTGTGTTTTGACTATATTTTTTTCCCTTTTTTTAGATTAGTTTTGAGGGACCCACCTTCTTGGGTCAGATAGATGCAATTGTAGCTGTTAATTTTTTGTTATTTCAGCATTACATATTGTTCTCTGTAGATCTATTTTCAGTTACGCAACACACTTTTTTCTTGATCTCAAAACGGAAAGGCTTTAAAAATTAAAATTAACGCACGCCACACACTGACCCTAAGTGAAGAAGCGCCTGGTTAACACCGCCTGGAAAAGACTCTAAAATCAATTGTCACTGCACATTTTCTGCCCTTGACCTCACTTGATTCTGTCCCTTTTTTCCCTTGTCGGTTTCCTTCTTCCCGTCATCATTGCGCCCCCAAGGCGCCTTTCCCGGATACTTCTTGGCCTTCACCCTCAGTTTCCGGTTAATCAACTTGCTCCGTCCCGCCGTCGTCGATCCAGTCCTCCTCTGAGTCCGCACTCCGACTCCTCTTCTGATTCATTGGGTTCTCCCTCTCCTCCTGGTTCTCCCCTTGTCACCTTCACTATGTCTGGTCCAGGGCCTAACGTTAGCAGTGCTCCAGGCCCTAATGCCGGAACCACTACTAGCGGAACCGCCACAGGAACTACCTCGGCCATACCCTTGCTGCCGTACATTGCAGGCCTCAGCCTCCCCGATTTCAATCAATTGATCAATGACCCTATCCGCCACGATGTTGGTTGGCCTGCTATGCCAACCAAGCTCCCCTCCGACATCCCTAAGTTCGAAGGCCTTGCTGGAGAAGATCCAACGAATCATGTCCGATCTTTCCACATGTGGTGTTCCTCCAATTCCATTATTGATGACTCCATCCGTCTTCGTTTGTTCCAACGCACGCTTACCGACGAAGCTTCTAAATGGTATGTTGACCAAGCCACCTCTTCCCATACCACCTTTGTGACCATTGCCCAAGCCTTTTTATCTTACTTCCAGCTCCCTCTCCGATACGATACCGGCTCGAAGCTCTTGACTTCCTTTAAGCAAACATCTTCGACCCGCCTTTCCACCCATGTTCAGGAATGGCGACGTAGACGCAGCTTATGTCGAGCTCCCCCCTTCGAAGATCAGATCTATATGGACTGGTTCCTTCGCTCTCTCCTAGCTCCCATCGGCAAAGATGTCGCCTCCCATTTCCCTCAAACCAAAGAAGACGCCCTCCAAATAGCCTTGAAATATGACCTGATCTACGCCCAGTCTGGTTATGTTTATACCGTCCTTCCTGACCTCCCCAGGCCCAGTGGTGCTAACGCCCCGAGGGAATCTCATTCTACTAATAGTATCGTTGGAGCCCTTTCCCATCCATATGCTCACCCTCCTATGGGCTACGGTCTCCCTCCCGGAGGGGCCAACACCTCTAGCACTCTTCCCCCTCCCAGTAGCATGTACCCGGGATACGGCATGCCTCCTCCTTTTGCCCAACCTCCTGCTTACCTCAATGTTTCCCAACCTAAACATTACCCTTATCCACAGCCTGGTATGCCAGCTCCTCCAGCATATGCGCTTCGACCTCCCTTGCCTCCTCAACCCCAGCAACAGCACCTACATCCCCCTCCAGGGCAAGTATTTGCACAGAAGGGTGCGACTAATCCCCCTTCTTCCCAAAGAAGGCGGAGAGGCAATCCAAATCAATCTGCCCCTGGTACTCGTGGACCCAATCCTCAAGGTTTTGACCCTAACACTGCTAACTAGCAACAGGGCATTCAGCCCAAACCGGACAAGCCTCTTCGTACCAACAAGCCTTGTTCGTGTTGCGGTGTTTACGGTCATTACACCCATGATTGTCCCCTTTTACCACAGATGCGGCAGATGTGGGAGTCTCAAGCCACATTGCGCGGACAACATGCCTCCCCTCACGCTCCGCCTAATGTGGCCACTACTCAACCAACTGTGTTTACTGATCCTTTCCCTCAGCAAGGATTCGTGGCTACCCAACCACCTGACGGGCGGGTCTCCACTCCACCCTCCATTTATGGTTCCTCCGATTACCAAATCCTCATGATGATCCATCCCCAACCGTTGACCTCCACCTTCAAACTCGGTCTTGCCAGTACCCCAAGCTTCCTGCTCAGTCTGCCCCCGAGCCTCCTTCTTCAGGTTCTACAGAGCCTCTTTCGACACCCAGTGGCCCCTTGCATATCCCTCAACCCAAAGTTGAGGTTCATACCAAGATTCCTAAGGGACCATTATGTCGAAACACTGCTTTCGGTCGAGCTGCTCATTCGTATAGCATAGTAGATGATTTGGCACAATCTCCTGCTGCCTTTTCCACTTTGGAACTCCTCTAGTCGTGCCCTTCCCAAAAGAAGGTTCTACTATCTGCCGTGGGTGCTGTAGATCCTGTTGATGACTAAATGATTGTTTTCGACCTCCCTCAATCGGACCATCCTCCTCTTCCTCCTTCCGTCGCCTTCCAAATCCCAGTCAAAATCCGGAACGCCAACGTTTCCCGGTGTATAATTGATGAGGGGGCATCCACCTGTGTGATGTCCGCTTCGGTTTGGAAGAAACTCGGCTCCCCTGAGTTGGCCCCTTCCACGATCACCCTTCGAGCGTGGGACGGCCATGCCTCCCAGCCCATTGGCCTGTTTCATAATTTTCCTATCACCCTCACCGGTAAGATTGTTTGTGTTGACGTCGAAGTCATAGACACCCCGCTAGACTATAACATTCTATTGGGGAGAAGCTACACCTATGCTATGTCTGCTGTCTCATCCGCGGTTTTCCGCAAGATTTCTTTCCCCCATAATGGAAAGATAGTCACCATTGACCAGTTGACATATCATGAGCCAAAATCTCAGACCTCACCTGAGACGATCATCTCTTTTGTAGCCAACAGGAAAACCGTCGATTCCTTGACCAGTGTCTCCCCCGACGTTTACAAATATTCCTCCCTACTTGGAACTTTTCCCGGTCTCCCCCATCCTATCACTGATCCCAGCTTATCAAATGTTTGCATGATGCAATCGTCTCAGGCTGCCCTTAAGCGGCCTGCTTCAGCTAGTCAGCAACCTCCCCCTCGCCCTCCGCAACCCACTCCTAGCCATTCATCTCAGCCAGCCGAACCTCCTTCTTCTGGCCCTCCCCCTACAGCTGGTATCCCTGAACCCCTTTATCCTCCTGGATCGGTTCCCCCAGGCCTTAACCATCTCGGAGCCGTCCCTCCTGGTCATTACCCTGTTGGGAAGATACCTTTCCTGGCTCCCCCTCCTGGAGTATATTCTGTCCCCATCATAGCCACCCTCTCTCTCCCTAACCTGGCCTTGGGCATACCGGTCTGGTACCTTGATCCTCAGGCAGCTACCCCTCCTGGTCACCCCAAACCCTACATGGCTTTGACACCGGTTCAACCGGTCCCCCTCGCTTCCTCCATTGTCACTGTGCCCCCAGCACCTCCACAAGACCCTTCTCCTGTCGTGACGGCTCCCGGGAAGAAAGGCAAAGCTCGTAAGGGGGCACCCAAAGACAAGACCACCACGACTGACCTGGCCCCTCCTCCACCCGCAAAGCCTTGTGCCTTGTGTGATGTCGTCGGTCATGCCACCCATGCTTGTCCCGAGTTGCCCCGTATCCAGCCCATGGTTAAAGTCGCGTTCCCTGAATCTACGGTCCCTAAAACCTCCATTCCTTCTTTGTCCGTAACCAAGAACCCCAAGACTCTCCGCACCGACAAACCCTGTGCTTTGTGTGGTGTTCATGGCCATTACTCCCACCATTGTCCTCACCTGACGCATTACCGCACCTCTTTAGAGGTGGTCCGCGAGTATGAGGTTGAATAGAATCAATCCGCCTCTCACATACTCGCACAGTATGCTTCGGGCCAGCTTGAGGATCCCCCTGCCCCCATCGACATTCCCCCCCCTGATGTTCAGATGATGGAGTCTACCACAACCATTCTTTACCTATCCTCCTCTGCGAGACACTCAGAGCCCAGTCCCCCTGCATCCTCCCCTGTTGTTTCGCCTAACCATCTCTTTTCTACCCATACATGAGATCACTCCACCCGTCTCTTTGTTGACCTCCGCAGCCCGAGTCCTTGCCATACTTTCGATAGCCCTCATATACCACCCTCTAGTTTGTATATGAGTCATAGTCATCCTGCTCCTTGCACTCCCTCCCGCAGTTGCCGCTCGATGTCTTCTGTCCACTCACGCTGTCGTCATTGTCTCTCCTCCCCTCATTTGTTGTCTTGTAACACCATTCCGCAGGACCCCCCATCCACACCCTTTATCGGTTATGCCGATGGTGCAAGTCGTTACTCCCGAAATCTAGCCTCGGCAGGTTGGGCCATCTTCACCCCCTTGCATGCCCTTGTTCTCTCCAACAGGGTCTGCATTGGTTCTGCCACCAACAATCAGGCTGAATATGATGCAGTGCGTGGTCTCTTAGTCGATGCCCTCTTCCATCGCATCCTCCATCTGCACGTTCGTTTGGACTCCCTACTTCTTGTCATGCAACTAAATGGTGTTTATCGTGTGCATAACCCTGTGCTGTTTAGACGCTATTTACAAGTGAAACTCTTGATACGTGCATTTGAAACCATAAATTTCAACCATGTACCTCGAGAACAGAATCATTATGTAGATAGTATTGCAAACCATGTTCTAGATTGGCATTTATCACACGCATTTCATACAAGACAATAACATTTATAATCATTAAAAATGATGCATATCCATAATATGTGTCGCAAAACATGTGTTTAGAGTCCATCTACTCTGATACATATGACATGCCCATAGCATGTTACAAAAAACTCAAAACTGGGGGCACCACCTGCCCCTACATACACACTAGGGGGCACCACATGCCCCACACATACTCACTATCTGGCGGATCCTGAGCCAATGGCTCTGCCCCTGCAGCCCGTAGATCACGTATGCCTTGACCGGCCATCGCCATGCGCTGCATGACACCTCGCCATTCCGAGGGAATACCAATGCATGCCTCCACGTACTGGTCGTCTAAGTCTTGCCACCCACGCTCTGAAACTCCGGTCAGCAACGTTTCGCATCTACGGCGGATGTCCTCCAGGAGGGCGGCCGCATCCTCATTGCGCGCTGCTCTCGACCCACTCGACCCTGCAGCTCCAGAGGCTGCCGGGGGTCCCATATATCCGGCCGGTTTTACCGGAGCTATATCTGCATACCAAAAGTACATGAATCAGTACCATATCTACTATTCAATAACTTTCATACAAGAATAGTTACTTATCACTTACCGTCAGGCCCCCATACTCGACCAGGCAGAAGTGGTAGGTCCAGATCGCCACAATAACTCATCCCACTATAGGGATAGTCGTCTATGTATAACGACATCTGATCCCAATGGGCAAAGAACTCAGGTCGAAACACTCGCCCGACCGCCCCTCCTCCTCCTCTGCATAGTAGCCACCCCCACGAGCGCATCCTGGGCTCTCTAGGGCCCCCATCTGGGAGCTGTATACGAGGCCGCAAGTTCAGGATCTTCTCAAAGAAGAAGGCGCACAATAAAGTCCCATACGAGCAATCGTGGTTCACTTGCTGCTTGCAGAGTGACAACTGTCGCTTTAGCGACGCCAACATCATTTGGGCCCACCCATAGTAGGTCCCACTCAACACACTCTCCACAATCATCATTTGCCCCCCAGTGATGTGATGGAGCGCTTGGCTGCCCAGGATACGCAGCACTACTGCGGCCACTGCACGGATCTCTACTCTCTCTAGGTCCCCGATCGGTATCCGAGTCCCCTTGACTTGGAGACCCGGTCGACAATGTCGCTCCACAAACTCCATGATATGCTGCCCTCGCGGTAATACTGGCTGTGTGTTTCCCACCATCCCCAGTGGTGGGAGACCCGTCAGGAAATACACATCTTGGATTGTCAGTTTGATCTTGTGCCCCTGCACTACAAAGACCTCATGCTCCGGATCCCAATAACTGATAATCCGGGCCAACAAAGGCTCTCCTGCTCTCATCAAAGGGTTCTCCAAAAACTTTAGAACCCCAAACCTGGCCAACACACGACAGACACCCTGATCCGCTTGGATCTCTGCCCGTAATGTACCCAGGTCTCTCTCTCTCCAGTTAACCCGTAAATCTGCCATACCTGCACAAAAAAATCATCTTTTTCAGCATACAGATCGGGAATACCATAACCAAACACAAAAACCCAACTCTCAGCCGTAAAATAGCACTAAAACCCCTTCATCTCCCAGGTCGCAGTTTTTTGCCCAATTCTGGGACAGGTCACACTTTTTGCCCTGAAACCTGCTTCCCAGGTCGCACTTTTTGGCCCAAAAAGTGCGACCCGGCCATAGAGATGAAGGAGGGGCTGTTTCTGAGATTTTGGGCCCTAAACTGAACTTTCAATCCATCAAAATGAAAGAGTAAGGTTAGGCCTCTTACTTGCAACTGACGGATCTCGATTCCAACGGTCGGTTTTTCCACTACGCTCGCCGCAAGATTTAGGGCCTTCTCTCCTTTCTACATTCACAACAGCAACAACAAAAAATGAGTGAATTTGGAGGGAAAACTTCCTTATTAAAAGAGAACCCTTGTTTCTTCTTTCGACTGCTGTGACCATATCGTAGCCCCGTTTGACAAAACGTCTACACCGTTGGAAAGCTCTCACCGAGCCCTAAAATGGGTATCTGTTAGTTTTTTTCGATTTGATACTTCACCAGGACACATTTTTTCCAAGAAGGGTCACTTCACCTCTCCCTAAAATCTAATTTCCTCACTTACGACACTTGTACTTGGGGCACCATTTTTCCTCCTTACTTGTCTTTGTTCGTGTCGATTTTCATCATGAGTTACCATCTTGTATTCATGTTTTCATGGTCCCCCATTGGGCCTTTACTGTGTGGCAGCACCATCGAGTCGCCCTTGTTTAGAGCATCCAAGTTGAGTCATCATCGCATTCATGGAGTCTATCCCGAGTCCCTTTGTACCCCGCTATAGCCCTCCATCCTTCATTGCTTGGTCTCTCTCTTGTGTCGCACATTATGACCTTCAGTCCCACTGTCCCCCATCCCTTATGATATTGTGTCAGTTGCTGCCATGTCATTCATGCCCTTTATGCTCTAACAAGGGAAGTCGTCCATTCGCTACTCAGTCCTTTCCATTTCACCATCATCATTAGTGTCAGTCTGTCCGTCGCTCTACTATTTTCTCTCGTGCCTTAGTTGGGGACATCTCACTCCCTCAACTATGGCGGACCTCCTTCTGTCGACGTCAGTACTTTCATTCCAGAAGCCAGGTCTAGAGGGCGGTGTACCTTGGTTCCAGCTTCCACTCTTGTTCGGTGCCTCGGATCAGGCCAAGGGATCTCTCATTTCCCTTTGACTTGATTGTTTCTCCAGCTCCTTTCAACATGATCGAGATTCGTATACTTGATGGTCCAGTGATCCAGCAGCAGCTCTTGATGATTCCCGGGTGTGTGTGAGATGTCTCAACCCTCATGAGGGGGTGGCCCTGCAGGTAGCCCCCCACATGCCCGGATGACCTCCTCCTTGTAGCCTTCGATGCAGCTCCAGATATTTGATGATGTTGGCCTTAGCCACTTACAGCGCCTCTTTGATTTGCATGTATCAGTCAGATTTTGTGAGCCCTTCCCCATTTACAGGGGGCATTTGGGTTGTACTTATATCTCATGTACTCAGATATTATTTGTATCAGTCCTGGCTGTTATCCCAGGCATAGCATGTATGTGGGATTCCTCATTGTATTTTTATCTGGCTCATGATTATGCCGGCTGTACTTTATGGTTCGGTCCCTTGTTTACTGGACACACTATTCTTTTGTACTTTGTCTCAGCGGGCATAGGTATGCCTCCCCCGCCGCCTTCAGCACAGGTACCCTCTCATAAAAAGAGACTTGTTGCACCTGCGAGTCTCGTCTCCTCAGGGTCTAGTTCTTCAGCACACTATCTACCTTTCATTTCTCTCTCTGACTTCCCTCTTGTTGTCTGGTGATTGAATTTCTTACAACGTACTTTGGTCATACGATTTTCTCCTGACACTCGCACGTTGGGGGGCAATCTGTTACACCATTTTTTGGTCATCTAACCTATTATCATTAGATGGACCCAAGTACACCATGTAAGACCAATTTTACCCTAAGTAAAATTGCTTTCACTATGTAAAATAACTTAATAAACCACATTTATTAGGTTGTTTATGGTCAAAACAAAAAACCCAAAAGGAAATATTAAACAAACCCATTTTGTTTAATTTTCCTCATGGAATAATTAATTAAACCATAATTTAATTATTATTCCTAGTCATGTTTAACCCAAAAACAAAGAAATTAATTAGATAAACCTTTATTTATCTTATTATTTTCTAGGAATAATTATTTAAATCTTATTTAGATAATATTCCCTGTTAAATATGACCAAATCACCCACAAATAATTAAATAAATCATTATTTATTTGATTATCTTCTAACCGCTTCCTTAAAAAGATAAATAAATCATTTATTTATTTATTTTTGACAAATTAAGGGATTTGACCCAAGTCAAATACCTTTTCCCTCCAACAAATATAATAAAATATTCCATAAAAGGTGGATCTAGATTTGGTTATCATGCACCAAGTTCTAGAATGACCCAATACTTTGTTATAAATAGGAGGGTTTTTTCCTACCATTCTTCACCTTTTGTTGCCTATTAGATCACTCTGGATCTATACACTTGGTCACATTTTTCCATCATTTGCTGTGTGAGCTCCCATTGAGCTCTTTTCTTTGCATTGGGTTTTCTACACCAAAAAGAGAGAAAAATCTTAGATCTGAAGTGCTGAGGACTTCCAAGAACCCATCCCACTGAGGAGAATTGGATACGCCTTCTTGTTTTCCTCCCAGGTGCCCTATTAATACAAAAATTCTTTTAAAAATCGTTCTTGTCTTGTCTATTGGTATATGGAGAAAACCCTTGTTTTTATTGCTTAATGTCTTTCCATGCATAGATCTGGTTTTTGCAGCTCTTTTCTTGTTCAACTAACCGCAGATCTGAAGATATTGGCAGCCACTTTTGTTGTTAGGGCTATTAGTTATGTGTAGCTAAAGTGTTCCTTTTTCGTACACTTCGACAAAGGATTCATACTAACAATATACATGTTGAAAACGTGTATTATTGAAATTATACATATTTATTAATTTAGTTATTTATTGAATATGTAAACTTATTATGTACATTTAATTCTAATATGTATAGATGAAATCAATATCGATGATGAGACGTTAGAAAATGTTGACACTCACACATATGGAGATAAAAAAGCTGACCATGTTATACAATATCGTGTTTATCACATTATTGATTCGTTATTCAAAGATGAAACTGTGGCAGTTCAAGCCCAATTTTTGAAAGGTCTCTTAACATCAAGGAAATTAAAAGAACCTATGACTTTATTGGGTATTTGGAAATCAGCAAAAGATTAAAAAATGAAGGAAAATATGATACAACATATAAATAGTGCTCTAAATTCAATTAGAATATCTAGAAAGAAAAGTGATTCAGATTCACGTAGAGTAATACATCTGGTAGTGGTTTCATCAAGTACTAAAGAGAATCGCTTGGTAAAATCTATGGCATGAGCATTAGGAACCTCACAAAAAACTTTGCACAAACATCAGAAATTTCGGTTGCAAATAGATGTAAATGATGAACTCGCTTGTTGGACAACTATTTGTTGGCAACCATACAAATATAGACTTGGAGAAAATGTAAGAAAAATAATATATGAATATCAGATGAAAAATTCACGTTTTTCACCAAAAGCAAGGGATTTGATGTGAAGAAGAATAGCACGAAATCAGTACGAAGAAAATCCAAAAAGTTTCTTGGACACCACTCAGATAGAGTTGTTCAACAAGTTCAAAGAAGAGAAACGTGAAATTGATGTCTCAATCAGTGATTTTCTGCAACAAAAACCATGGTATGTAAAACCTATCACTGTACGTGACACTTGTTGTTGTCATTATCATGTGGAATTTCAATTACATTATGACACATTCCTTAATTTTGGTAAATTTTTTTGGAAAGATTCACCTACTCCTTCCACTATCCATGATTTTATATCTCAAATTCTATGTGGAAAATAAATTCATGAATTATTTTACCAAAATAAATGTGTCCAACATGAATGTGAAATGGAAGAGATATGAATATATCCATACATCGATTCAAGGTTCAAGTAGTACTACAGGTGCTGAAAGAATTGGTTTAGAAGAAGAAGAATTTTTTGTGATAGATGTTATGAGAAACTTTGAGGTGGAAATTTATAAATACACCAAGCATTCCCATAGAGATCGATGGCAGGACTTGCAATTCAAAAAATCATGTGAACTTTTTCCACCAGGGACCATTTTGTTAGTAGTTAATTTTGCAGAAAACTACACATTTTTTCCACAAAAAGAAATTCAGAGTGAATACTATCATTTTGACCAAGTCTCCATGCTCATCCATATTATGTATAGACATGTTGAACAAAATGTTGATCATATAGAAATCACCAGTGAAAATCGCCATGTTATTAAAGAAAACCACTTTTATATTAGTGACGATCATACACATGATACATATTTTGTACAACATTGTTTTGAAAAGATTTATGACTCCTTGAAAAGTCATGGAATAAAGTTCAATGAACATTGGATATGGTCAGATGGATGCGCAGGTCAATTCAAATCTTGACGATCATTATTTTAGTTGTGTCGTCTTCATATGAAAACCCACAATAAACATTTTTGGAATTTATTTGAGACTGGTCATGGAAAGGGATAACATGACGGTGCAGGGGCTTGCATAAAACAAGCACTTCGAAGGTATCAAATGGACCACTTTGCAAACCAACTTGTCTCAGCTGAAGAATTTGTTCAATGGTGCATCGCTGCATTGAGCCATTAGACTAATTGACCAAGAGAAGTATGAAGGTACATTCAATTTAATTTTTATTGGTTTTCTAGTTTTAAACAATACATTTATCACAATGATTAGATCTTTGATGGTATTTTGATATCATATTTATATTCGTCTTTGAATTTTCCATATAGGTTTTTTTGGCATATTGGGGTCCAAGATGTAGATAGATCGATTTGAGATGATCTTGAAACAATAAAAGGGACTCGAAAGTTACATTCAATTAAAAAAAATTTGTCAACAAATGTGTTTGCATTGGATAAAAGAAAATATTCTTTTTTTCGCCATGTTTGCATAGACAACACATAATCCAATGATGTTTCTGAAAACAAAATGTATGTAAAAGATTGGAAACATTCAGAACTAAATACAAAGAGGAAAATGTCCATTGAAAGCTTTGAAGAAATGAAATCAGAGGAGACTACAATATCATCTGATGGTGATCAAGTTTTTGATCTTGTTAGAGAAGGTAACATTTCAATTTCTTTGAAATGATAGAGATCTAGAAATAAACGATAAAATCAAGTACACATGTTAATTTTAAAGCTAATTTTACATGTTAATTATGATCTAAATTTAAATACGTAAGTTTGTTTCATTGTGCAAAAGATGTTTTTGTTGTAGTTGCACCTACTATAAATGATGAAAATGTGAAGTATTATTTCATGCGTTGCATTGAACGAAAGATGAAATTATTAGAAAACTATAATGATCACAGGTTTACATATGACAAAGGGTCTATTATACTAAAAAGTTATTTTTTCCAACAAGCTAATCAAAGTGGGGATTTTGTTTACTTTCAAAATGATAAACCTGATGTCATAAGTTGTCAGTATATTCACTTGGTGTGTGCAACATACATAAAGTTGATAGAAGTTCAATCAAAGAAAAATATGAAAATTAAGAAATGGAAAATGTCAAAATATGATCATTAACAAATCATTGAATATGGCATTCCATTGGAATTTTTTTGATTGAAATTCCCAACAATTTCTTCTCTTTGGATTCATCTTTTAGAACTTCCAAAACTCAACTAAAAATTGAACTGCCTTTTTATGTTATATGCACTTGAGCATTTGCACATGTACATTGTTTTGGTACATGCACACGAGTAATTTATACATGTGTACACATACACATGTCTAGATTATTTGGTTTAAAAAATTTCATACATTCTCTGGTACAATATGTCATAATGTCATTATTGCAAAATGTACATATTTGTGTTCTAGCATAGTTGATATAATGTAAATTTGAAGTTGCACGATTTTTTTTTAGAGATGTACTTAAATCATTTTTATGTACATATATTCATGTGAATTTTTTTTTGTTTGTAACTTGGGCTAAACTATATTAAAAGCATTAAAAATTGTACAGAGGCAATGGATAGAGATGGAAAGCAGTGCTTAGCCTATATCTATGCCTTGGTAGTGTTCAAAATAAACTAAGTTTGGGGTTGCCTCAAAGGAGGAAACCAACCCCTTAAGAGTGTCATCCAGTCTTGTAATAAAAAATATTCAGTGGCCCATATAAAAACAAAAGAGCTGAAGTATATCCTGAGGTGACAATCATGGAGTTCATTCATCTTCGTCTGTCACCTGGTCCTCTTCCTTTATCAGGCACCTATATTCTCTAGTAATGGCTTCCTCCTCAGATGTGGGCATTCAAAGAGGCTTGAGAGGGATCACATGGATGATGGGAGAAACTGGGTACTCTGCATCGTATTCTCTGGTCCAAACACTGTCCGAGTCCATAACCCAAACACCTATCTCTTCCATCATGGGCTCATAACCTGGAAGTAGGCTGGTTTTCCTGGGTAAAGGCTACATAGATTGCAGAATAGTGGATTTCCTGCCTCTTCTACCCTTGGGCTTCTCCAGAGGAAAAACAGTCTCCCCATGAATGTTATCAAATGCTTGAGGAGCCAACACATCATGGCTATCAGATGCAGAGCTCTCGGTGGATTCCAATCATTGGTCGTTGCCACAGTGAGAGCGGCGTGAAAATGCACCTCTATAGATGCCTCTGATGGGTTTCTGATTCTGGCGTAGGGCCATGGTATGGCTTCTGACCTATACATTTTATGATTGTTTTTAGATTTTAAAACATCGATATGTATTGTACTTAAATATCACCTAAATAATATATGTACATCCTAAAATTATGTAACATTCACACACATCCTAAAAAAAAAACATTATATCACAACATGTGATCACATGCCGAATTTAGTTCAACTATCCAAAATATACACATGTATACATGGTTTGTAATTTGAAATTTCCATCTAGAGAGATTCATTTTATATTTTTAACAAATTTATAAAATGACAACTTTTTAAAAACAAAACATTATATCCCAATCACATGCCAAATGTAGTTCAATCATCCATAATAAATATACACATTGTGAAAATGTAATTTTAAATTTCCATCTAGAGATTCATTTTATATTTAACAAATAAAATGAAAACTTGAATTTTAAAAATAGAACATTATATCGTAAAACAAAACATTATATCACAACATGTGATTACATGCCAAATGTAGTTCAACTATCCAAAATATATGTACATGTATGTACATGGTTTGTAAGTTGAAATTTTGATCTAGATAGATTCATTTTATATTTATATTTTAAAAATGGAACATTATATATCGTAAAACAAAACATTATATCACAACATGTGATTACATGCCAAATGTAATTCAACTATCCAAAATATAAGTACATGTATGTACATGGTTTGTAATTTGAAATTTCCATCTAGAGAGATTCATTTACACTTAACAAAACATAAAATGACATTTTTTTAATAACAAAACATTATATCACAATCACATGCCAAATGTAGTTCAACCATCCAAAATATACATATTTTGAAAATGTAATTTGAAATTTCCATCTAGAGATTCATTTTATATTTAACAAATAAAATGACAACTTGAATTTTAAAAATAGAACATTCTATCATAAAACAAAACATTATAGCACATATTATTACATGTCAGATGTAGTTCAACTATCAAAAATATATGTACATGTATGTACATGGTTTGTAATTTGAAATTTCCATCTAGAGAGATTCATTTTATATTTAACAAAATTATATAAAATGACAACTTTTTAAAAACAAATAATTATATCACAAACACATGCCAAATGTAGTTAAACCATCCAAAATATACACATTGTGAAAATGTAACTTGAAATTTCCATCTAGAGATTCATTTTATATTTAACAAATAAAATGACAACTTGAGTTTAAAAACAAAACACTATATCACAACATGAGATCACATGCCAAATGTAGTTCAACTATCCAAATTAAAAACAAAACATTATATCACAACATGATATACATGCCAAATGTAGTTGAACTATTCAAAATATACATGTGTTTTGTAATTTTAAATTTCCATCTAGATTTCAATTTTATATTTAAAAAATAAAATGACAACTTGAATTTTAAAAACAAAACATTATATCACAAAATTTGATCACATGCCAAATGTAGTTCAACTATCCAAAATATACACATGTACATGTGTTTTGTAATTTGAAATCTATGTTTTGTAATTTGAAAGCTCCATCTAAATTCATTTTGTATTTAAAAAATAAAATGACAACTTCAGTATTAAAAACAAAACATTATATATCACATGTGATCACATGCCAAATGTAACTATTCAAAATTTAAAATCATTCTTGATAAAATTAAATGTAGTTTAAAACTATATCCAAACAGTAAAATATGTCCAATGTTTGTATCTCACATGAACAATAAAAGTAAATATATATCTAGTTCAATGTATAGTGTTACAAGTATCAAGTTATATAGAAAAGTAAATATGACTTCATAGATAAGACTATATATAAAAAATTAAATTTAACACTAGATCTATGAAACATAATGTTGCACACATGTGCATCATCCATCAAATACAGATGGATCTAGTGTCTCTACCAGCAAAGTCATGATCCTCGTGCTATCCTGTGAAGAATGGGGAACCTATACACAATGTGTACAAACATTAAAATTTAATGTTTTTAAATTGAATGAGAATATAGAACTTCATGTAAAAAAAAAAAAAATGAAAAAAGAAGAAGCATGCAATACCTCATGTGGTTCCCTCTCCATTGTGTTTTCTTGCTCGTCCATTAAAACATCTTCCACAGTAAACTGTTCAATAGACATGTACAAGTATATATATATATATATACTTGTACATGTATATTGAACAATTTACTGTGGAAGATGTTACTGTGGAGGATGTTTTAATGGACGAGTATATATATATATATAATTTTTTCAAATAAAAATGCATATAAACTAATTTTCAATAATATTAAAAAAAAAGTTAGATAACTTGTTCAAATGGTGTCGATGTGTTGTGTAACTAGCTCCAAAAAGAGAAGAAAAGAGATATAAACGCCTTAGAAATGAGCCACTTTGAGGGGGCAACCTCCAATACATTACATAAATGAACAATTCTTGGATGATTCAAATGAACAAAACCTCCTTCTATATATAGGAGTCCATGGGGCCATAATATAATCCTAGTGGGCCACAATGTAATCCTAGCCGACCTAACAATAATAATGTAAGGGCACAATAATAACAATATGGGGGTTACAGGGGTACAATAATAATAATAAGGGGGGCTACACTATTAATATAGGGACTTAACATGCCCCTCTCCTTCAAACAAGTGTTGTCCTCAACGCTTGATTATTTCTTGATGCTTATGTATAAAATTCTCATCCTCCCATGTGAAATGTTCTACAGGAAAGTTATTCCACTTGCTGAGATACTCTGAAATTGATCGTACTTGTCGAGTTCTTGTTTCTATGACTGCTTCATAACTTCTTTCGATGTGATGTTGATCTTCCTGTTGTTTCATTAGATTCTGCACCAAAGTTGGGTTATCCTTTGAGAGTTGGAGAACTTGTTGTTGATGCTCGTTGTGATCTTCCAATAATTTATCATCCATATTAGCTATTATTTGATCCTTCAAACCATCCAACTTAGCCTCCATTTCTGCTTTTAAACCATCTATTTCATCTTCGGTTGCTCTTCGTAAGATCGAAATTTGTTGCACTTGGTACCGTAATTTTGATATCTCATATTGCAATTCTTCCTCCTCATGCATCATAGTATAGCTTTCTGAGGGCTGAATGGGTATGGAATTATTTTTTGGAGGCATAATAGAACCCATTACTGACAAAAATTCTTCAATATGCCCTTGGAATCAATTCAACTTGATTCTTCAAACAAGACTTATGCAATTCGGAAAAAAAACAATACACACCTTTTACTTGATTTTTAGGAGCTCTGTATTGAAATTGAATTATCTCTGTAATTGAGAATCATCAATATTTGAAATTCAGTGCTGTAGTAGCCTTCTGAACTGTCTTTCAAATGCCACATGTATGATCTGATTTGGATTCTTCAAGACAAATTTATTTCCAATCTCCCACAATGACCTAATTCTGGACTTGTTCAGTAGAGCGAACTTGTAGGACTTGCCACGTGTCACTGTTTCATCCTTTGTCTCTGAAATTGATAGCCAAGAAACTAAAATCCGTGTACTTGCGACCAATTTTTACGGCACTCCAATCCGATGCCCAGAGAGAGAGTTATTGAACTTTTCCCACGATCACCTCTTTGAGATGAAATTCAGGAGCCTGAAAAAGCACTACCTTCCACAGATCATATCTCCAAAAATGTTGCGAAACAAGCTCTGAAATTTTTTGAAGAATTTCCTCAGGATTTCAGCTTCACACCACACGAATTTCAGATTCTGAACCTTCGTAGAAAAAAATTTATAGCGAAAATTCCACGATGACCTGTTTAGGAGCTTGAAAAAAGACCTAACTTCCACAGATGATATCTCCAAAAATATTTCGAAAAAAGCTCTGACATTTTTAGACACTCTTCCTCAGGATTTCAGCTTCGCACCCTAAAAATTTCAGCTTCTGAAACTTTGTAGAAAAAAAATTATAGCGAAAATGCCACGATGACCTGTTTGGAGCAGCAAAACCCTAGAATCCAAAGCTCTGATACCAAATGTTGTGGAACCAGCTCCAAAAAGAGAAGAAAAGAGATATAAACACCTTAGAAATGAGCCACTTCGAGGGGACAACCTCCAATACATTACATAAATGAAAAATTCTTGGATGATACCAATGACAAAACCTCCTTTCTATATATAGGAGTCCATGGGGCCACGATGTAATCCTAGTGGGGCCATAATGTAATCCTAGCCGACCTAACAATAATAATGTAAGGGCACAATAATAACAATATGGGGGTTACAGGGGTACAATAATAACTATAAGGGGGGCTACACTAACATAATAAGGGGCTACACTATTAATATAGGGACTTAAAACGATGTTCCTATCTCCATCATACACTCCATTGCTACAGTCCGTGGAGAACGGAAATCATCTCCAAAAACCTAAAATTCAAAAATTTTAAAAGTATAAAATAACTCAACATTTAGAATTCATTTTATAATAAAACTTTTGAACTTCAATTTATAACTTATAACTTAAACATATAAGTGAAAAATTGAATACTTGTGATGGTGGATTGGGAACATCTCCTAAGGGTGGCTCCGAAAGAAAATCTCCAGAAACCTAAAATTCAAAAAAAATAAAATTGTAAAATAACTCAAGATCTAGATCTCATTTTTTAATGGAACTTTTGAGCTGCAATATATAACTTAAAAACATATTTAATTGAAAATTTGTTCATACTTGTGATGGTGGATTTGGCACATCTCCCAAAGAAGAAAAAGGTACCTCCATCCCAAAAACATCAGACGGAATCAGAATTTGTTAACATTTAATTATATACATGTTAATGTGTACACAATTATTTATTTAAAAAATATGTCATCATGTTTCGATATATATAATAATAGATAAAAAATAATTCTACATAATCATGTTCACTTACAAAACACTAAAATGTGCCAACATATCATCTTGATGGTGAGAACCATCTTGAGTGTGTGAACTAGAGGCTTCGATTGTGATATTAACATCTTCGTTCATCAAGCGTGAGAACTGCAAATGGTCTTAACATATATGATACATTTTTGTTAGATTAATGTATACAAATAAATGTATGTATAAATGTATTTGTTACAAATTGTACATGTGTTAAAATAATCACCATAACCATTAACACATTCCGATCCCATGCCTTCTTCCTTATGAATAATTAGGTCCCGCCAACTATTGCGACAATTCTTTGCATATGTTCTGAGATCTTCAACACTCATGCTTTCTATCTCTTCATCTGTATGATACAAAAAATTAGCACGTGAATTCTCTCGTTTTCTTTGTCGATTCAGACAAACATCAACTCCACCCAGTCCACTTTGAAAATTGTCAATGATGACATCCCTTGTTTCTCGACTAATTTGATAAGTTGCATCCATCTCTGACCGCAAAGTTTCAACATGAAGAGGTCGACTAACCAATGGTGGCTCAGGGCGAGGCAACTCAACATCATGTTTAGCACCCCTATGGTCACATAATCAACTTTTCCTAGGACCAAAACATTCAGAGGGAAGGTCATTATAATTGGGTTTTATTCCCAAAAATAATTTTGCATAAAATAATTTTGTAAAATAAAGCAGAATTTCGTTGTTCCATAGGATTCTTCCATAGAAAGCAAGGTGCCTATCATACAAATGACTAGCTATATCAGGGTTCTTGAAATATTTCACCTTTAGTATATTTCTTTTCAGCCATATTTTGAAATTAAACATAGATTTGGCCATTTTTATTGTAACTCTTTGTTTAACAACCTCCCATGTATCGGGACCCATCATTGTTTCCTTTTTTTTTTTCATCACTTTTACAAAGGTATCAGAGGTTGGCCCAAGCCTTAGGTACACATCTACTAATTCACTTAAAGAGTGAGTAACTATTTATAATCTTTCTCGACTCTCATCAGGGAGTTTCAAAGACACAAGATCTCTCTTCAATTTTGAATGAAGATGTTGACACCTTTTTAACTTGTATTGTTGCATGTTTTATTACCAAGATATATCAAAAAATTTAGACGAATAAGTCGTGGTTGGTCTACAACCTTCTTCTTGAATAACACGTTCTGTCCTACGTCTTTTTGGAGCAACATTTTCACCCTCTGCATCAATATATAAAACTTTGTATAAATAAAAAAAACATGTAAACAAATTTGTACAAATTGAATGAAATGTTATGTACATAAATGGATATTACAATGAAGAAGTTTTATTTAGATCTGTTCCAGAGATTGACTGTAGGGGCATTTATTGGATATGTCACCTTTGAGAAAGGATGAGATCGAGAGGCTACCTGCCCATTTACAGACTTTGCCTTTAGAACCTGTAGAAGTTAACACTTTGTTGAGGAAAAATACTGAGAGGGGGGGGGTGAATCAGTATTTAGAGCTGACTGATAATTTTTTTTTTTTTTTGGTTTTCCTTTCTCTTAATACCATATGTTACATTACTTGTATGTCCAGAGATCTTATCACGTCTTTACTTAAATCATTGCATCATTTATTCATCAGATAAGCATGAATAGAAATAACAGTGCAAACCATCAAACATAGAAACACATAAGAACACCAGGATTTAAGGTGGAAACCCAATTTGGGAGAAAACCACCGCTGCTGAAGTTTTTGTCTTCAATATTTTATTATAAAGAAAACATATTTCAATTTCTGTGCTGGCGCAGACTTATACCAGCACGCAGGCACCCACCTGCAGAAGGCAACAACCTTCTCTCGTTTACCAGCCTCTCCTGGAAGGGAGCTAGAACCCCCCTGATCATAACATCAGCTTCTATATACAGAAGGCTTCAACCCTCTGACCCAACGCAACCCTTTATTCAATTAACAAACATATTTTGCCCAATTCTACATAACAGAACAACGAGACCACTGTAATCCAGACTTCAAATAATTTATGCATTCAACATTCCGTGTATCCTTCTGTGTGTATTAACCTTCAGAAACTCCAACTGTCATATGCACCAGATCCATATGTGTTCTTCAACAGACATCCGCTAGTATTTCATCGTTTCTTCTGTTGAATACTCTCACGACTCATCACCTTTTAGATCAATGTCTCAAAGGGTGCATCATGGACTTAGAATCATCAATTAAGTGCGTTGTCTGTCCATACGGATATTCCTTAGAGGAATTCCTTCTTCGCCAATGCTCGCCAAAAAACCCATCAATCGAATAATGATCTTTGTCCTTTATATAGATCTCCCCTTTCTCAATACCATGAGTCTAAAACCACTCAACCGCTAATGGTATTTCTTTAGTTTATCCCCGGGGCTCTTCGATTTCTTTTTAATTTATTTTATTCAAACGAGGAGATTCAAATTATCTATGTGCGCCCAGCCTTTAACCCAAAGTTTAACCCTTTGGATTTTATAAACAATATCCAATGCTTTTCCATACGCAAGTGTCTTGTTGATGTGGTGAGTTCCACAAGCGGAACAGCCATACATCTCAATCGTTTTTGTATTAATAATCGTGCCAATCCAATTTGAAAACCCTAACCTTTGTTCTTCCATGCACGAATCATCCCAAAGGTAGTCTTTTATCTCCACCATATAATATTATTTCAATTCGGGGGCTTCCTTCACACTTTATAACAAAATGTTCGAATTTTATAACTATAACCCCTCTGTGGGTCCCTGCGGAGGCACCAAACGGTTGATGCTGACTTGGCATGCAGTGCCCCCATAGTAATTCTCCACCGTTGATCTATGGTCAGCGCTTGATTTCCTGGTCAACTGCGGGGGCACCCCCTCCAGTTATTTTAAAACTTTACACTGCCCCCGTAACATTACTTTTAATCAAATTTCAATGAAATTTTAACCCAGACTTCAATCTTCAAACAAACTGGATTTCATTCTTTGACCCCGGGGCCCACATCACAGTGGGCCATTTGCGATGTGCGATATTGGCAGATCAAACAAAAGGCGGAACACATGGATGTGCGATATTGCGATCGTGCGATGGCGCGATGATCGCACATCGCAAACAACGGAAATTGCGATGGCGGAAATAACAAATGTGCGATATTGCGATATTGCGATGATCGCATATCGCAACAATCAACAAAATCTGGCTTGGGCGGAGGGTGATTTTGCGACATCACGATGTTGTGATCGTGTGATGGCACGACGATCGCACATCGCAAATAATACATATCAACAAGACACTTGAAACTTCAAAACTGCGCTTTGCGATTTGCGCTCAAATAGTAGGGACCACGTGTCCTGCCGCTTTCAAAGACTTAAAGAACTTTCGCTGTTTTATTCAATTTTCTTCATACTTGGTTGTTGAGGGCTTAAACACCCGAAATGACTATTTTTAAATAAACTCTTCTCCTCCGTAGTCTGGAACTTCGAATATCTTCATTTCACTATAAAATGGCACTGCCCAACACCATAATCAACTCTCCTTTGCAATTTGTGGTTGCGGCCCATGAAAATTCATTCATCCTTACATTTCTCCCATCCTTCTTGAATGCGTGTTACTGTACACCAAAACTCTGCTGCGCCTTTGTACTCTTTTCTCCCATTCTGTCTCTGCTCCTTTTGTTCTTCCTCTGTTGCTTCTACTTTAATTCCTCTATTTCATCTGCTGCCTCTGCTACCTCTCTCTTTTCTTAGTTACTGTTTCAGATGCTCCTTCTTTGCCAATTCGTTTGCCATCAAGGACAACTTCATCTAGTAGGTTTTCATCATCTTCATTCAAAATGGGTTGCCATCAAGGATAACACTCTGCATCATATTGCCAACAATCTCCCCCTTTGGACTTGATGGCAACCACGATGGTGTTTGATCACTACAATAGATTAATCATAACCATTCTTCAAGTACCATGACATTCTTTCCCCTTATTCAAACACCATGTCACTCTCCCCCTTTGACATCAAGGGCAAAGGGCGGATCAAAACCAACACAAGGTTTTTCTCCTCTTGTAGAAGGAAGCGCTCTGCAAATCTGATGTACACTGAAGTTACCATGCTCCCCTTGAGCCTATGCATTCAGAGATGCCCAACAGCACCTTACAACCAATTTAATCTTCTATAATTAAGTAGGCCTGATTCTCTGCATGGCAGAGACTACTCCCAGTTTCTGTCTGAGATATTCGAATGCTTCCCTGGGTAGAGGTTTGGTAAATATATCAGCAACTTGTTCTTTGGAGGAAACATACTCCAATTTCACTTTTTTCTCAAGCACTTGTTCTCGTAAGAAATGATATTTGATGGGAATGTGCTTGGTCTTGGAATGCATAACAGGATTCTTTGAGATACTGATGGCACTTGTATTATCACACATAATGGAGATAGGAGGTGAGCATTTGATTTGAAAGTCTTGTAGAGTTTGCATCATCCAGAGAAGTTGAGTGCAACATGATGCTGCAGCCACATATTCTGCTTCTAATGTAGATAAGGAAATGGAGCTTTGCTTCTTGCTAAACCAAGATACTAACCGGGGCCCCATATAGAATGCACCACCACTAGTGTTTTTTCGATCATCAACACTTCCAGCCCAATCTGCATGCAGCATCAGTGTATGCATGAAGAGTAAGATCAGAATTCTTTGGATACCATAGTCCAAAGTCTTGAGTTCCCTGTAGATATTTGAATATTCTTTTCACAGCCTAAAGATGAGACTCTTTTGGATTGGCTTGGAATCATCCAACAATCCCAACTGCATGCATGATGTCTGGTCTTGTCCCAGTGAGATAAAGTAGACTTCCTATCATAGATCTGTATTCGGGTTGATTTACTGTGGGGGAATCATCATTAGAACTGAGATTACATCTAGTTATCATTGGTGTACTTACAGGTTTGCAATCTTCCATGCCATACTTCTTCAGAATTTGCTTGAGGTATTTTGCTTGTGATATGAATATGCCATCTGTTGCTTGTTGCACTTGCAAGCCAAGAAAGAATGTTAGTTCCCCAAGCAAAGAAATCTCAAATTCTTGCTGCATATCAGAAGCAAATTTCTGACTCATAGACTCTTTATTAATTCCAAAAATGATATCACCAACATATACAACTACAATCAAAAGTTTGTCATTTTCAGTTTTTGTGTACAAGTTGCTATCAGCAGACCCTTTTGAAAATCCTTGTTGATGAAGATATTTGTCAAGACGATAGTACCATGACCTTGGAGCTTGTTTGAGACCATATAGAGCCTTTTTAAGTCTACAAACAAGTTTTTCATCATTTCCCAAAATGAATCCCTCTGGTTGTTCTATATAAACTTCTTCTTCTAGATCACCATTGAGAAAAGCAGATTTAACATCCATTTGATAAACTTTGATTTGTTGGAAGCTCGAAAAGGCAAGAAAAATTCTTATGGCTTCAAGTCTAGCTATAGGAGCAAAGGTTTCTTCAAAGTCTATACCTTCTTGTTGAGCATACCCTTTGCACACAAGTCTAGCTTTATTTCTTATAACATCCCCATTCTCATTTAACTTGTTTTTGAATATCCATTTCGTTCCAATGACATTTTTGTCATGAGGCCTTGGTACTAATTCCCAAGTGTAATTCTTTTCAATTTGATCAAGTTCTTCATTCATGGCTTGAATCCAACATTCATCTTTGCTAGCTTGACTGGCACTGTGAGGTTCAATAGTGGACAGAAATGCCAGATTGCTAGAAGATCCCACAAGAGTCCTTCTTGTTTGTACACCTGATTCCTTTTCTCCCAAAATTTGAGATTCTGGATTATTCTTTTGAACATATCTAGATGGAGCCTTTTCAGACAACTCCTCTTCAAATTCTTCACTGGGTGAACTGTTTGTATCATTATTTTTTGATGTAGGAGAATATGTGTCCTCATCATCTTCATCTGTTGTTTTCTTTTCTTCTTTTGGGGCTGCAGGAGACTCGTCAATAACAACATCAATACATTCAACAATATTTCAAAGTCTGTTATTGTAACATTTATATGCCTTACTCCTAGAGGAGTAACCAAGAAATATTCCCTCATCTACTCTGGGTTCAAACTTGCCAAGTTTTTCATCATTATTCTTGATAAAGCATTTGCTCCCAAAAATTCTAAAATGCTTTATAGTGGGAGGATTACCATACCAGAGTTCATATGGAGTTTTATCACTATTTACATGAACATGTGCTTTGTTGAGAATGTTTGCTGCTGTATGTGCTGCTTCTCCCCAAAACGTGTCAGGTGTTCCGGAATCATCAAGCATAGCTCTAGCCATTTGTTGAATTGTTCTGTTCATTCTTTCTGCAACACCATTCTGTTGTGGAGTGCCAGCTACAGAGAATTGTCTTTTTATGCCATTTTGTTCACAGAATTCAAGAAATTCTTTGGATGTATATTCTCCTCCTCGATCAGATCTGAGACACTTGATTTTTAATTCTAATTCATTCTCAACTAGTGCTTTGAAGATCTGAAATTTCTCAAATGCTTCATCTTTGTGTTTAAGCAGTCCAATCCAACACATTCTAGAGAAATCATCAATGAATAAGATATAGTATTCTTCACCACGGGGTGACTTTTTCCTCATAGGTCCACATATGTTAGTATGAATGAGTTCAAGAGGCTTAATTGATGATCCTTCCTTGACATTAAATTGTACCCTAGTTTGCTTACCGAATTGGCAAGATTTGCATATGATATTTTCAGGTAGAGTAATATTGGGAAGATCACGAACAACTTTAAGTCTGCTTGATTTGTAGATTTGAGAGAAGCTCAGATGCCCCAACCTTCTATGCCATAGCCAATTTTCTGAAGATTTACTCAAATAACATTGTTCTTTGGGGTTCTTCAATATATACAGGTTGTTTGTAGTTCTTTTTCCTTTTATAATTGCTTTACCTATATCAAGATCACGTACCACACATTCTTTTGAACTAAAGACAACTTCAGTTCCTTGATCACACATTTGACTTACACTTAACAAGTTATTTTTAATCCATCCACATACATGACTTCATTAGCTTTCACCTTATCCTTTAGGAAAACAGACCCTTTTCCTTTAATGACCGCAGGAGTATCATTTCCAAAAGTAACATTCTTCTCCTTTTCTAGAGCATTGTATGCAAGAAGTTTGTCTTTATCATCTGTCATATGTCTTGAGCATCCACTCTCAATGTACCATTAGTTTTCTTCATCTTCTGCAAATAACGCTATGCCACAATTTTCAACCTATACTTCCTTCTTTTTCCATACTTTGGAGCTTGAAGAAACTTGTTCTTTTGGCTGAACTTTTCTCCTACATTCAGATTCTTTATGGCCAAAGTTATTGCAGTATGTGCATTCAACTTCATTTTGAAGAGGAGAAAAGTTGTTATAAGTATTCTTCTTTGCTTCAATATCAATCCTTTTCTTTCTTGCTTCTCTTGTCATAATAGTTTTATATGCTACACATTGAACAACTTTATGACCAAAATTGTGACATGAGAAACATTGTCCATTGAAGAAAAAATTTCTGCGATCATCAGATCTTCTATATGAATTTATCTGTTGATTGGTGTTTCTTTGAAAGACATTCATGTTAGTGTTCCTTGAATTGAAATGATCATGCTTTACCTGTAAGGATTCTTTATTCCCTTGCTGAGTGACAGCATGTTGTAAACCAACTGTAACTGCTTTTAGATAATTTGGTGCTGAAGCCTGAGAAGATTCTCCGATATATCCAAGACTTGCCTTTATAAGAGGAGAACGTTGTACCTTGATAATCTCATCTAAGGTTTCAGACCCTTTAGCAAATCTAAGATTCAGAGTTTTTAATTTCTCAAGTTCTTTTCTTAGATTCACAACTTCACATTCTAAATTCTCACTGTGTTTCTCTTTATCTTCAAGCTGTTTTTGAGAGTTTCTATGATTATTTTACTCTCTTCTAGGCAAATTTTGAGTTTATTGTTTTCATCAAGAAAATCACTGTCTTCTAGAGCATCCACAAAAGTATCCTTTTCTTCTTTAGATTATTTTTCAAATGCCATGAGGAGTCTAAGTTCTTGTTCACATTCTTCCTCACTATCTGATAGCCCATCACTGTCTTCATGAGTATAGTAACTCTTTTTAGTGCTAAATTGATTCTTATTCCTTTTTGCTGCTTCCTTCCCCTTTCTATGTGTTTCTTTATAAGGACACTTAGCATCATAATGACCAACTCTTCCACAATCAAAACATTTGAAAGGAAGCTTACCTCTGAACCGTCCTGTGCCAAGTTGAAGTTTCTTTACGAAGTTTATCTCATCTTCTTCTGAGATATATCCTGATCCTTCTGTTATTTGTACTTCCTTCCCTTTTGTAGAAGTTCTAAAGACTGCTTCTTTGACTTCAGATGGTCCTCCTCTTCTCATTTCATAAGCAGTTAGTATGCCATGAAGTTGTACCACAGTAAGATTTTGAAGATCCTGCTTTTCTTCAAGAGCTGAAACTTTTGACTCAAATTTTGCTTTAGAGATCTTAAGATTTTCTCAACCAAAGTAGATTCAGTTATTGTTTCTCCCAGATTTCTCATGCGATTTACAATATCATCAAGACGTAGAAAGAAATTTGCAATGCTTTCTTCATTAAGCATTTTTAGATTCTCATATTGAATTCTAAGAGTTTGAAGTTTAGCACTTTTTACCTTTGCATCACCTTCATAGCTTAGAATGATTTTGTCCCATATTTCCTTTGTTGTGTTTAGCTGCATGACTTTGACAAATTCTACTTCAGTTAGACTTCCCAATAGAGCATTGACTGCCTTTGCATTTGTTTCATAATTCTTTCTTTCCATCGGATCTGTTGGCACTGTGGCTGGATATCGATATCCTCCTTCAACAATAGCCCATACATCTGCTCCCAGAGACTGAAGATAGGACCTCATCCTTGTTTTCCAAAAGATTAAGTTGTTTTCGTTGAAGAGTGGAGGCCTGATAGACGCTGTTCCATCTTGATTGCTCATCTTGATTGATCTTCCTTCTAGCGGCTAAGCTTTTCAGAAGGACCTAGCTCTGATACCAATTGTTGAGGAAAAATACTGAGAGGGGGGGTGAATCAGTATTTAGAGCTGACTGATAGTTTTTTTTTTTGTTTTCCTTTCTCTTAATACCATATGTTACATTACTTGTATGTCCATAGATCTTATCACGTCTTTACTTAAATCATTGCATCATTTATTCATCAGATAAGCATGAATAGAAATAACAGTACAAAGCATCAAACATAGAAACACATAAGAACACCAGGATTTAAGGTGGAAAACCAATTCGGGAGAAAACCACCGCTGCTGAAGTTTCTGTCTTCAATATTTTATTATAAAGAAAACATATTTCAATTTCTGTGCTGGCGCAGACTTATACCAGCACGCAGGCACCCACCTGCAGAAGGCTACAACCTTCTCTTGTTTACCAGCCTCTCCTGGAAGGGAGCTACAACCCCCCCTAATCATAACATCAGCTTCTATATACAGAAGGCTTCAACCCTCTGACCCAACGCAACCCTTTATTCAATTAACAAACATATTTTTCCCAATTCTACATAACAGAACAGCGAGACCACTGTAATCCAGACTTCAGAGAATTTATGCATTCAACATTCCGTGTATCCTTCTGTGTGTATTAACCTTCAGAAACTCCAACTGTCATATGCATCGGATCCATATGTGTTCTTCAGTAGACATCCACTAGTTTTTCATCATTTCTTCTGTTGAATACTCTCACGACTCATCACCTTTTAGATCAATGTCTCGAAGGGTGCATCATGGACTCAGAATCATCAATTAAGCACGTTGTCTGTCCATACGGATATTCCTTAGAGGAATTCCTTCTTTGCCAATGCTCGCCAAAAAACCCATCAATCGAATAATGATCTTTGTCCTTTATATAGATCTCCCCTTTCTCAATACCATGAGTCTAAAACCACTCAACCGCTAATGGTATTCCTTTAGTTTATCCCCAGGGCTCTTCGATTTCTTTTTAATTTATTTTATTCAAATGAGGAGATTCAAATTATCTATGTGCGCCCAGCCTTTAACCCAAAGTTTAACCCTTTGGATTTTATAAACAATATCCAACGCTTTTCCATACGCAAGTGTCTTGTTGATGTGGTGAGTTCCACAAGCGGAACAGCCATACATCTCAATCGTTTTTGTCTTAATAATTGTGCCAATCCAATTTGAAAACCCTAACCTCCGTTCTTCCATGCATGAATCATCCCAAAGGTAGTCTTTTATCTCCACCATATAATATTATTTCAATTCAGGGGCTTCCTTCACACTTTATAACAAAATGTTCGAATTTTATAACTATAACCCCTCTGTGGGTCCCTGCGGAGTCACCAAACGGTTGATGCTGACTTGGCATGCAGTGCCCCCGTAGTAATTCTCCACCGTTGATCTATGGTCAGCGCTTGATTTCCTGGTCAACTGTGGGGGCACCCCCTCCAGTTATTTTAAAACTTTACACTGCCCTCGTAACATTACTTTTAATCAAATTTCAATGAACTTTTAACCCGGACTTTAATCTTCAAACAAACTGGATTTCATTCTTTGACCCCGGGCCCACATCACAGTCGGCCATTTGCGACGTGCGATATTGGCGGATCAAACAAAAGTCAGAACACATGGATGTGTCATATTGCGATTGTGATATGGCGCGATGATCGCACATCGCAAACAACGGAACTTGCGATGGCGGAAATAACAAATATGCGATATTTCGATATTGCGATGATCGCATATCGCAACAATCAACAAACTCTGGCTTGGGCAGAGGGTGATTTTGCGACATCACGATGTTGCGATCGTGCGATGGCACGACGATCGCACATCACGAATAATCCATATCAACAAGACACTTGAAACTTCAAAACCGCACTTTGTGATTTGCGCTCAAGTGGTAGGGACCACTTGTCCTGTCGCTTTCAAAGACTTAAAGAACTTCCGCTGTTTTATTCAATTTTCTTCATACTTGGTTGTTGAGGGCTTAAACACCTGAAATGACTATTTTTAAATAAACTCTTCTCCTCTGTAGTCTGGAACTTTGACTGTCTTCATTTCACTGTAAAATGGCACTGCCCAACACCATAATCAACTCTCCTCTGCAATTTGTGGTTGCGGCCCATGACAATTCATTCATCCTTACATTTCTCCCATCCTTCTTGAATGCGTGTTGTTGTACACCAAAACTCTGCTGTGCCTTTGTACTCTTTTCTCCCATTCTGTCTCTGCTCCTTTTGTTCTTCCTCTGTTGCTTCTGCTTTAATTCCTCTATTTCATCTGTTGCCTCTGCTACCTCTCTCTTTTCTTAGTTACTGTTTCAGATGCTCCTTCTTTGCCAATTCGTTTGCCATCAAGGACAACTTCATCTAGTAGGTTGTCATCATCTTCATTCAAAATGGGTTGCCATCAAGGACAACACTCTGCATCATATTGCCAACACACTCAATAGAGTGACTCAAATCCTATGGAATTTCAAGCACTTTAGGTTCTCACCAAGGTGTTTAGGCCTTAAATTTTTCCTTGAGTTTATGGGAGAAAGCCTTGAGTTTGTGGGAGAAATGACATGTGCATGGTTTTCCTTAAAGTTTGCCTTAAAGTTTATGGGATAAATCACATCTACAAATGACATGCCTTAAAGTTTGTCTTGCTTAGAGTTTAAGGGAGAAATGACATTTACATGGTTTGCCTTAAATTTTGCCTTATACTTTATGGGAGAAATGATATATAAATAATGAAATGACATAGAAATGACATGCCTTAAATTTTCAATTAAAGTTTATGGGAGAAATGACAAGTATGTACATGGTTTTCCTTAAAGTTTGCATTAAATTTTATGGGAGAAATGACATAGAAATGACATGTAGATGGTTCCAAAAACACTAACAAATGCCTTAAAGTTTATCAGAGAAATGACATGTACATGGTTATCCTTAAATTTTGCCTTCAGTTTATGGAAGAAAAGGGAGACATGACATGTATGTACATGGTTATCCTTAAATTTTGACTTAAATTTAACGGGATAAATGACATAGAAATGACATGTACATGGTTATCCTTAAATTTTTCCTTGAGTTTATTGGAGAAATGGGAGAAATGGCATGTATGTACATGGTTATCCTTAAAGTTTTCGTTAAAGTTCATTGGAGAAATGACATAGAAATGACATGTACATAGTTTTCCTTAAAATTTTATTTAAAGTTTGCAAAATTATTTTATGCACTTAGTAAAACATCTAGTGGTAGTGGTTGATGAAGTTATGTCAAAAGTCACACCTTTATGAGTTTATGGGAGAAATGGCATGTACATGGTTTGCCTTAAAGTTTAGTTTTCCTTAAAATTAATGGGAGAAATCACATCTAGAAACCTTTACTTTGACATCTGTAAATGGGCTAAGAACATTAAAAAGGAATTTTCAACTTGCAATAGTTATGTCTTTAATAAGAAGTGTGATTTAGCACCTAACATATTGTCTAATAATATAATAATGTCATTTTTGGCTTGTACTATCATTAATCTAATAATATAATAATGTCGTTTTTGGCTTGTACTATCATTCATCCTTGATATTAATTATGAACAACTTATTCTTCCCTTTGCACCTAAGGTGTATATAAAGTATTCGATTAAAATTCTGAGTTTTATTGGAGTAGATGCACAGGTAGTAGCTGTAGTTGCCCTTTCAATTTTATAAAACTAAATATGGATTGTTGATTGAGGTTTTCTAATGAACAATAGGAAATGGGCATCCAATAATATGGTGCCATGATTATAGACACCTTAGATAATGTACTTAACAATTAAGAAGCTCCCTCGAAATTTGCAAAGAATGGTAAAGAATCTTTGTTATTTTTTTATGATTGTTACAGAGGCAAGAACAAGAATGAATATTATGAAATGCAGAGATAATGAATATGATCATATATTTTAAGTAATATTGTTGGTAGTGTTAGATTCATATCAACACAACAAACTCTGTTGCACCATTTTTTAATATTGTCACAATGGAGGTGAAAAAATAATGCCACCATTTATGCAGGAATTACTATAAAATACCAACTACTTTTGCAGTCAAGCGTTTTTTTTTTCTACCATTTTAAGAAGGAAAGGTACAAGAAAATTTTAAATATTACTACAAGAAGCAGAGACCAATGATAAAGCTACAATTAAGAAAGAAGGTACTCAAGGTTCAACATGAAGGAAAGGTGCAAGAAAATTTTAAATATTACAACAGGAATCAGAGACTAGTGATAAAGCTACAATTAAGAAATAAGGTACTCAAGGTACAACATGAAGAAAATGTGCAAGAAAATTTTAAATATTACAACATGAAGCAGAGACCAATGATAAAGCTACAATTAAGAAAAAGGTACTCAAGGTACAACATGAGATATAAAGTCACAATTGATTTCCTTTATTCTTAACACGAAAGACAATGCTAAGAAACATTTCCTTGGCAAAAATTATCTGGTGGACTATTTCAGAATTTGTGGTATATTTTGAAGGTCTAATCTATGAAAAAAATTGAGGATATCGCATACAGCGAACAACAATCAAATAGCATTGTTTGGGTAGGTAAGTTTGCTGCGCTAATACATTTCTAAAAAGAAAATTGTATGGCAAAGATACTAGGGCTAGATCTATAGCTTGGACCAATTCCATGAGGCTTTTAATAGATCACAATGTTTAACACAGATATCCATCAGTTGCTCATGGGCTCCAGACAAGTTTGGATGGTATTTCTTGGTGAAAGTAAGCATTTTTTAAAAACAAAGGTCACATTAGACCTTAAGAAAATGAAAATGACAATATTTTTGGTTCAATAAGATGGTTGTTACTGCAGTATGTGCATTTTTGTGTGTTTCATAAATGTAACTTGCAATATTGGTTATTTTAAAGCTTTTATTTACATTGGGAAACCTAATGAAAGTTGGTTCAAAATTTTAAAAGATTCAGAATATGTGCAGACTTTATTTGTTAAAGCCATAAATGAGTATGTATTTCTTCAAACTAAGACAATGCATATTACACTTGAAGCATACGGCTTGATATAATGTTTGAAGTCACTATATTTATACCTACAGTATTATGACTGCCCATATTTGTTTTGGTATCCACATATAAACAATGTGGTAAAATGTGAAGGCAAAAATGAATTAAACAATTTTTCTGCAATTTCCTTCTTTCATTAATGGTTCACGTAGATCTGGGGACCGCACAAGAAATGAAGCAAAGGAATCAAAGGAGTGTTTTTATCTACCTGGAAATTCGAAGACGACAAGATGATGAGTCCGCAACGAGAGGACGAGGTGGGAGATCGCCAAAGATGTCATGAAGGACGCAGATTAGAAATAACCTGCAAACAAAAAAACATAGCAAAAAAATTAAAACCCACACAAAAATACACAACAAAATAAACCATAGCAACAACAAGCCTTCCCACCTCCTCGCCCCTACAACACCAAGCTCTTGCAACAACAAACACAAACACAACAAAACAACAAACACAATGAGACATACAGATGCCACAGATGCCACAATGGTAACAAACGGTAATAAGCCCGAAACCTCTTAAGGTTTTTGGGCCGGTATATTTATAAGAAAAAGTTTGGCCGAATTATTTTAAAAAGTTTGGTTGAATTAATAGTTCAGCTAGACTATTAGTTTGGCCAAATTTTGGTTGTCGGTTTTCCCATCTCCAGCCAAAAATTTGTTTACCCACGTCGTTAATACAATGTCAATGTAAACGGCAGAATTAGTTCAACCAAACTAATTTCCATACTTCAGCCGAACTTTCAAATAGTTCTGCCGAAATTTTATAAAAGTTCAGTCGAATTATTGGGAAAATGAATTTTCCGCCCACGTTTCTCACAAAAGTGCAACCTACCTTCGCATTTTTACCCAAAAGAGTACCTTTAAAAAGGCTACATTAGAGAATAATACACATGAAAATCCATGGATTGATAAAACTTGGAGCCCAAAACCCTTCATTTGTATATTTACTATTTTATCTTAATTTTATTATAAATATTAACTATTAATTTTTTATTTTATTTTTTTAATGTAATTTTACTATTAGAGAAGAATACCATGGGTAAAATCATGGGTTTTGAAAACTTGGAGCCCAAGAACCTCCATCCATAAATATTCTATTTTATCTCAATTTTATTAAAATTATTAATTATTAATTATTAATTTAAATTAATTTATTTTATTTTATTAATTTTAATTTAATTTAATTTAATTTTTATTATATTTTTATGTGATTTGACTATTAGAGAAGAATACCATGAGAAAAAACATGGGTTTCAATAACCTAGAGCCCAAAAACCTTAGGTAAATTTATTATTTTATCTCAATTTTATCTTAATTATTAATTATTTTACATTTTTATATGTAATTTGACGAAGTAAAAACATTACATAACATAATATAACATAACATATGTATACTTATGAGCCCAAAATTTAAAAAATATTCACATATTTAACTCCAACACATCTCACATCTAACGCCTACACATCTAACATCTATCATGTAATGCCCAGACATCTACCCCATACTAGGATGTAGAGCACTTCTCGGCACAACTAGCCTAGATCCATCTTAACTCTAGATCTATTAAGTGTCAAGAGGGATCAAATCTCTCATGGTGCAAACCTCTTTTTTGAGCGCAAAACTTGAGGAAATGTTTTCTCCTCGAGAGATTTGATCCCTCTCGGTGCTTAATAGATCTAGGGTTAAGGTGCATCTAAGTTGGTTATATATTTATATATATAAGCTCGATAGTTAAGGTTAGACTGTAAAACCTAACAAGCTCCATTGTTATACGTAAAACCCAATAAGAATATATACCTTTGTCTTTGCAGGAGTTGAGGATATTAACTATTCTTCGTTTAATTTTTTTATGCTATCATTTAATCTCCTAAATAAAACTCAATAAAAATTTTATCCAAACTATTTTGTTATGAATATTTGAGAGACATATTCAAGTGAATTTTCATGCAGAGGTTAAAAATAATGGTTGACACAGTCTAAATTGAGCAACTCCAATACATTTTAATGCAAAAAAAGAATATAAACAAAATGTAGGACTACATAGACCAATTTAGTTTTTTTCGTGTTCATATTTCTCTTCACACTCAAGAGTAAAATTGCAAACATATAAAATAAAATGAATAATATACATAACCACCTAGAAAAATCTAATCTTTGAAGGTTATGTAACAAAGTGAGAAATGTTGTTTTTCCCAAGTTTTACCTAGAGGACATGCATCCACGGAACTATAAATTCTTCGTGTAGTGTGTCTTTATTGAGTGGTTTCCTTTTTCAAACTGGATATGAATGTTGCTGAGCGATATGATATTTATTGCAAAAATTAGGATTTATTTTGATCTAGTTAAAAGCTTTTATTGCAATGAATGTCTCACATCAATGAAGAATACCTTTAAATAGGATACATTAGAGAAGAATACCATTGGAAAAACCACGTTGATAAAACCTAGATCCCAAAAACCTCAATCTGTATATTTTATCTTAATTTTATTTTAATTATTAACTATTAATTTTTAATTTTTAATTTTTTTATGTTTTAATTTTTTTAATGTAATTTGAAAATTAGAGAAAAACATGATGAGTTTTTAAAACCCGGAGCCCAAGAACCTCTATCCATCAATTTACTATTTTATCTGAATTTTATTAAAATTAATAATTAATAATTAATTATTTTATTTTTTAAATTGTATTTTTATTTTTATGTAATTTGACCATTATATAATAATACCATGGGAAAAACCATGGGTTGCAAAAACCTAGAGCCCAAAAAGCTTCCATAAATTTATTATTTTATCTCAATTATATTTTAATTATTAATTGTTAAATTTTTATTTATTTTACATTTTTTTATATGTAATTTGACGAAGTAAAAATGTCACATAACATATGTATACTTACGAGCCCAATATTTAAAAAATATTCACATATTTAACTCCTACACATCTCATATATAACACTTACACATATACCCCATACCGGGTTGTAGAGCGCCTATGAGCGCAATAAAATTATTATATTTAGATTTAATATAATGTAAAATTTATTTTATTAATAATTTTAAAACATAAATATTTAAAGTAACCATATATTATGTAACTTTAGTCATTTCAAAATTTTAGTAAAGTATATCCTACTTCATTTGGTTTATCATAATATAAGAGTGAAGAGCATGAATCACAAACAATATTATGAGTATAACAATGATAAATATAATGATAAATAATCTGTTGAAAAATATAATATGTGTTGAAGTATTCTAAGTTTTTTGTGGTAGGATGATGAAAAGCTCTGAGGGTCTTGTGCCTCCTCCCCTTTGGCTCTAGTCATTTAGACCTTCAACAATCTCGTCACCAATGGGATGAAATATCAGAAGGAAAAGTCGGCTTGCTTTGTCAATATGTTAGAGGAAATTCCAAATGTGGAGGTCCATGCCCCCCATATGAGAACTCCATCATTGAATCTTGCAAAGCATGGCTAGGTTGGTCATATCCTAGGGATATGGCCTTCCCTATGTTTTAGGAGTATTTGGGTGAATAAAATTTGGAAGTCAACGATTAAGGTTTTTATCTTATCTTCCTTTTGTTAAAAGAGTTTTTCTTACCTTATTCTTTCAAAATAAGGGATATCGGGACCTAGTTTTTTGAAGTGGGCCATAATTTATGGGTGCTCAAGGGTTAGATCACTAGAGTCCATATTTTAATCTTGAAAGTGATGTGTCATTTGGAGTTCTTGTTTGGTTGAAGCTCCCTTCCTTTCTATGCATTTTTGGGATGATATGACCTTCAAAAGCAATGATAATTCCTTGGGAAAATATATTGATCGAGCCAAGCCACAAGAGGTTTTATTTTACTGCTCATGGATATGGTCTAATTGGATCTATATAAGGGACCTCTAGCAACCATAAATTTGAATCTGAATAATTGGTCTCATATCCAATAAGTAGACTATGACCATATTCCATTTAAATGCAAGATGTGTCATGAATATTACCACTTTGTGAGAAGCTACAAAAAAAATAAAAAAAAATAAAGGCGAAGAAAAAAAACAAGTTGAGAAGGGGGGAATGGAAACACGTCAAAATAAGAAGATCCCCAAAAGGGAAAACCAATAATCAACCTAGGAAACATGATAAAAAAGAAACAAATGGAAAGGGAAATCTTCCCCAAAAATGTTTGGCCCAGTAAATGGAGAAGGGACTAGAAAAATAAATGGGAAGAAAGATATTAATAACAATTATGAGGCATTGAATATGATGAATGTGGAAGGGGAAATCCTATAGAATAATCCTCCATCATCATAGGGAATTGACTCCAAATCGATAATGGAACCAATTGTGGAGTGGACTGATGAACATTCTACCCGTGGAAGATGACCCAGTCCATGCACAACTTGAGAAATATTCTTCCTTAGATGATCAAGAGTTCATATCTCCTAAAAATATTAAGTTGGGCCTTGAATTTAGTAGCTCTGATGATGAAAAATAAAGTTAAGAGAAGGAAAAAGAGTAGGAGAAGGTCAGAGGGAAGACTAAATGAGATATCCAAATCAAGAAAGAAGAAATAGACAAAGAACTGGGCACCTAATCAATTTTGGATCCAAACCTCAAAGGGTATAGTAACAATAGGAAAAGAGGAAACATTTCCCCTTCATAAGGGGCTATTCACACTAATAATAAATAATGAATTTTATCTCCTGGAATTGTAGGAGACTAGGGTCACAAAAAAATGGCAGAAGTAAAATCCTTAATAAAGAAGGAAAAACCCTTAGTCCTACTACTTTAGGAGACTAAAATGGGGGATCAAGAGACACTTAAAAAACAACGAAAAATATGGAATGGTACCAGGATCCTCTCGGTGAACTCTAGTTGGGCCTCTGGTGGATTGTGCACATTATGGGCTCAATATTCACTAAAAATATTGGACCAGTGATCATCCACTCGTTAGCTGGAAAAAAAGTTCCTACATATCCCTTCAAATCAAGTATGTTCTATTTTTATCTACACATGTTGTTATATATTCAGTAAAATCAAAGTGTTGGGATTCTTTATTGGATCTTAAAGACTCCCCTTTTAGTTCAAAGTGTATTTTTCAAGAGGACATTAATGCTACTTAACATCAATGGGAGAATGAATGTGGATCTTTATTAAGAGATCAATTTCAAGAAATTATGGAAGATGTCAAGTAAATCCTAAACTTGTTGGATGTTAAACCAACCTCCAACAAATTTACTTGGAATAATAAGAGATCTTACATGAGCCGTATAACCACCAAAGTAGACATATTTCCAATTATTGATTTCTAACAAAACATATCATGGCATCCTCACAAATTTTCCCTTGGAACAATTTTGACCATTGCCCCATTGAATGGAAATTTTAGATGATGAGGATTATGGCCCTATGTTTTTTCACTATAATCAGCTTTGGAATCGAAAAGAAGGTTTTAATGGCCTAGTAAAACAATTTTGGAGAGAATGGATCCCAGGAAGCTCGATTTAAATCTAGGAGAAGAAGATAACGAATCTTAGGGAAACCCTGAAGCAGTGGGCCCATGAGCAGAGGATGGATGTTATATATTTTATACAGTAACATAAAATTATAATGAAGTCCCATTAGTCCAAAATAGACCAAGGACATGTTACTTGTGAGATGATTATTAAGGAAAATAAATAATGTGGAGCCTTTCATAAGGATTTGAAAGAAGAGGAAAAACAATGGAAATTAAAATCTAGGAGTTTATGGCTCTAGGAAGCAGATATGGACTCAAAAAAAAATTGATAATAAAGAAAGTAACAAGGCATGGAAAAATTACATCAAGGAATTAGTGATTAGAGGTAGTAAAGTTTTCAAGCTTCAACAAATAAAGGAGGAGGTAGTCATATAACACTATATCCCACTCCCTTCCAAGGTCTCTTATTAGAAATGGGCTTACAAAATTCATCAATTTTTAACTTCTTTGAAACATATAAATAACACCTTCATAATGTATGACTCATTGATATATTTTCATAAATATAATTTTTTTTATGATCTAAGCTATGGATGAAAATTTATGGCTAGTTCAACTTAGCCCCTTTTTAACCCTCGCCACATCATCATGGCTACCACATGGCACTCGTCGTTTGGTCCCTATGGATTTCCTTCTCAACGGTAGGATCACACTTAGTAGGACACATCATCCAGGGCCCTACCTTACTACTTTGTTATGTCATATGTACGCCATTGTGGCATAAGACACATCATACCCTGCTTTGGCCCGCCTAATAGGCCCTTCATGTTTTGTGACATTTTTACATTATAACATATCTCGGCCTTGATGCTAATCCCCCAGTCCTTGGTGTGATTTCATTTTGCAAAAGTATCGGGGCAAGATGACAATCCTTCCATGTCATTCGATTGGAGTATTTATTGTATCATCCCCCCATCAATTTCACCCTTCATTGCACATTACATATAATAAATAGGCCCGAGGAAAGATGGTGTTCCATCCACGTCAATCAAAGGGATGATTTCTCTTCTCATCCCCCATTAACCTTGCATTCTTTTGACACCCACCTATGTTACAAAAGCAAGACCATGGGGTTCATAGATGCAAAAACCCTCCATCAAGTGCAGCATTAATTCCCATCAACTTGGCCCTCATCAATATTTCCCTCTCCTCAACATTGTTGTGGTGAGATATGCAGATATTTGAGGCCTAAGATGATGCTTTCCTGAGGTGATTTCATGACGTCCATGTGGCCCTCTTTGAGGCTACCACGTGTCACTCATCTTTCGTCCTCTAGACCCTCCATTATGGAAATATATTCTCTCCATGTGGCACACCCTCGAGCATCATGTCACTATGATTTCCACATCTCCATGTCACCTTGGCCTAAGCCTAGGTCCCACTATGGTCTTGGCTCCTTTGAAAAATGTGTCATCCTCCTTATAAATTTTTCGTCCCATTTTTCCCCTTGGTTTTAAAGGTTGCAAAAATTCCAATATGGAACCTAGCTTCGAGCCTCCATGAAACCTCACCCCAGCCTTCCCCGACGATACCACACAAGACATGAGTATTAAGTTTAAGTTTATCCCTCTTGGGACACACTCAAGTTACCATTGATCCCAATGAGTATGCACATTATTCTTTAAGATCAATTTATTTTTTAAGTTTAGCCCTCCCGTTATTTCCTTGCCATTCCCTTGGGTAGACTAGTTTCTCTTCCATGTAGTCACTCACTTTCCAAGCTTAGGCATCCCCTTCTCTTCTTCCCATTCCCTTGGAAGGTCCATCCCTTGGAAAGGCTTTCATTCGCACAAAGATTCAACACAACACATGTATCATGGCTTATCTCATAGCAATCAATGCATATCATTGGGTTTCAGTGTCATTGCATTGGCTCTATTCTTGATGTGCTCAAATCCATTGTTCTACTTCTCACTTTAATATCACTAAGCTATTGTTGTTTGCCTTGCATTCAGCCTAATATATTAAGTTGGACAATTCAGTAATTCACCTTCATCAAAAGTGTGTGATTCTTATGAGATCAATCATAAAAAATGTAAATCAATCTAAAACAAACTTTCATTAGTAGATTTGTCTATGGGTTTAACCATGAAATTTTTTATCAATTTAAATCACAAATTAATCATATAAAAAAATAAATTAATTCATTAAAGCTCAACACTTTATACCAAATTAAATCATAATCGTAACATAAATTTATTTAAGTTGATAACTACTTATCTATGTGGCTTTCTCTTTGCTTTTGCGCTGAGTGGTTTATTACTTGAAGCAAGCAATCAATGTTGTATATGCTTTGTCTTTAAAAAATAACTATCTCTTTGTTGAGTCCATCTCACTAATCATATTACAACTAAATAAATATTTAGTTGCATGGAAAATATACTACTCCATGTAGTCTTTTCATACAGGTCCGAATAAGCCCCTCCCCCTATTCACTTGCCTCCCAAAAATTGTGGGCATGTAACACCCTCCTCCCACATCTACCCAAGTAATCGACCAACTGGGTAAAACATGTGATGAAGAGTTACTATGACCTGATTCAACCTCCTAGGTGACCTTAATGAAGTGTAATCGATGGAAGCACATCAAGCAGACCTTTCACACCAACAACATAACTCCCAGGATCCAACCCAACCACTCAAGTATCCAGTCCCCGGGTCCCACTGAGATTTTAGACCTTCAAACCCTTGAATGATTCCACAATATAGGCATGGGTGCTTCTAAGAAGGTTTGGACACTCCCACAGCATATGCATGCATGCGTCTAGGGAATGTTCCCATAGACCTGTGCCAATGTCCCTAAGATTTGAGCCATTTTTTCAGGCCCAGATACCAAGTCACTACCTAGAACTCAATGAAAAGTTCATAAATGAAATATAATATGAAAACAATTGTGCACAAGAAAACATTCTATCAAGGACTTGAGTGGACCCCTATTAGCCATGACAAGAATTTCGTCAAAAATGTCACAAATATGTAATCTACATGTTTAAATAACAAATCTAAGCATAGTGGTCTCATACTTATCTGAGAGTCATTAAGAAACATTTTTGCCCCATCACATAAACTGCATTATCGTATATTTAAGCATATATACATTTTTCATTCAATTATGAATCAAAACATGATGAGATCCATACATCATCACCATCATAAAACTAAGTCATAACCAACATATAAGCAACAGAAATAACAAGCTTATTTACCCATCAATACAAGAGGAAAAGATATATTATTTCCACAAGAAAAATGAAACCAAGTCTAGGACTTCTACATTCCACCCGCCCATAGACATGGCTAATCCAAATATCTCTTCAGATAGTCACCCATGTGCCATATTTGAAGCATGAATGTGGGATCTCATAAACCAAATCCATCAAAACAAAACCAGGGCTTCCAGAGCCCAAACTACCTTAACCCTCAACTATTCATTCCACCTCACGATCATACATCACAACCATCACCATATTGGTCTCTATCCAAGATGTCTAGGGCTCAAGAGCGTTTGTTCCAACCAAGGATCCAGTACTAGTAACTCAACCCTAGTTGTTTCCGGGCTCCAAAGAATTTTTCCAACCAAGGCTCCAGGACTAATAACTCAACCCACCTAGGGCTCCAGATAATTTTTCCAACTAAAGCTCCATGACTAGTAACTCAACCCACAGCTGTACGTAAGGCTCTAGAGTGTTTGTCCAACCAAGGCTCCAAGAACTAGTAACTCAACCCAAAAATAAAGAAACATGAGAACCAACAAGAAAATAAACAATGAAACTGAACACATGACAACACCATGGATATCCAAGAAAAGGAAAGGATAGGAAAATCCATTGTTAATCCAATAAACCCTAGATGCGAATGACATATCATGACCAAGAAACCACATGCATACACCATCCATGCCAAAAATAGTGAGGAAAACATACATATAACTCGGTACATACAATCAAAACCCGTTGTAGTTGTTGATTCCGGTGTTCTCTTGTGCTTTCCTACTCTTCCTTTCCCTTCTTGTTCCAAATCTCCAAGTATATCACACCCTCCAAGAGTGCTCCAAGAAAACTCTAAGTATCTAAGAGTATGAGAGAGAAAGAGAGAGAATAACGAGAGCTTCAAAACTGAATTGAACAAAAGCCATGAATTGATCCTCATAAACCATTTTATTAATGAGGTCTCTATTTTCTTCATTTCCCATTATTTTCCTTCATTTTCCTCCTCACATGCAACTTGTGACCTTTCACCTCCCTTTTCTCCTATTTTCCATTATTTTCATAAATAATTGCCAATAAATTCCACTTTCATTAGAGGAAATTTCAGCCTAAAACTGCCCATGAAATTTTCATGCCATAATATGTAAATCAATCAAAATGCTTTAAATTTAAAAAGAGGTACATGTAAATATTTTGGAGGGAAAAGAAGAGAAACTACTTTTTTTTTTAATTGTATTTTTGGCTTATCGCCTTGTAGGTTTACTCAAATTTAAAGTTTATACACTCATTAGATGCGTAACTAAATTCCACATCCAACGAGTACACATTATGCATACTTTTTAGAGGACCCACCTTGATAAAAATTGCAGATACACGTTTTTTAATTTATCTGCAATTTTTATCAATGTGCGTCCTCTAAAAAGTATTCATAATGGGTACTCATTGGATGTGGAATTTAATTTCGCATCTAATGAGTGTCTGAACTTGAAATTTGAGTAAACCTATAAGGATATAAGTTGAAAATAAAATTTAAAAAAAAAAGTTTTTTTTTGCCCCTCCAAAATTCATAACTCTTATTTTATTATTTTAGCTATTATTTTATTATTTTTCCTTAGGAGGCCACTTGTAGGCTAAAATTTCCTCTAATGGCCTTTCTAAAGCCTTATCCATTTCGTTTTCCAATTTCCATAGTCATAATAAACCATATGAACACTTGCACTATGATGTTTTTCCCAACATTCATCTTAGAATATGTATCCCATGACCTTGGTTATTATTTTTCCTTTATTAACTTTTATTACATGGAATTTTCATGAAGGATGTTATAGGGCACTACCATTCGGTAAATATTATGTTAAAAATAATATATTTACCACCCTCCAATATCATCATCTCTTAGGCCTAGGAAACCCCTCTTCTCCAAGAAGTATACTTATCCTTGAATATCCATTAATTCAGGTGTCAACGTTTGGAAAGTATATAAGTGGCTAGCTAGCACTTTGCTGGTGTTAATTGTCGAGTTGTATGTGACTCATGATTGACCAAGAAATCCAATTAGTTGTTAGTATATTCTTCGATATCACAATTATATTTTCCTTGTCACATACATATTATAAAAATGGAATATAAATGATCATAATAATAAATAACAACAAGAATTCACACTTGCTCCATGGATCATTACATGATAAGGAACCCCATTGTATAACTCCAGTATGTTATCCCAAGCATTCCATTCATATATTCATAAGATATTTTATAAGTATTAATCAATCATGATTCCACAGAATGATTCCAGAAAATAACTTGTCAAATGAAACCAAAAAATGGAATTACATATATTCATTTCACTTCTCACATATTCATAAAATATAGCACATTCACATGCCAAAAAGTTATTAAGGATTATAAAACCTCATGTTATTCATGCAGAGCATGACTAATTTGAAAACAACACTTTCCAAACTTAGCCAAATTATTTCTCACCAAATTCCTTTCTTTTTACCTTTTTACCCAGTTCTATTACCATTACTTTCAGCTAGCATTTCTATTGTTGCAATATTTAGCAATTTATTTATCTCAGAATGTCCTCATCCATGTTGTTCATATGCTATTAGTTTTTAGCCTTTATTGTTTTATGATAATTCCAAAAGTCATCACACCTTACATATCTCATCCATGTTGTATTAAAGTTTATGAAAACTTCCTTCTTATGCTATTTATGTAGGTATCATGACATTTCCCTTTTATTCATGTCAACTTAACTAGGCCCATCTCAATTTTTCTGTCATTTGATTTTGCACCCCCTTATTTTTTTTTATCTTACACACGAGGTTTTAACAGAGGTATTTCAATTATGGCTAGGCTTTTACTTTGGTTCTTATCTGTATCTCTCTTTTCTTTCCTTTCCACACCCAAAAAACCAACCAAGGCCAAAACACAAAAGGAAATAAGACATAAGAGAAAAAGAACAATGAAAATATCATAAGAGTAATACATAATATCAATACAAGATAGCTTAGCCATGGTAAAATTCAATAATAAAAACAATAAAACATAAATTAAACAACAAATTTATGAAGCCAACAATAATAGAAAAAAATATTCAAACATTTCAATCATTCATTATCCCATAGCAACTCAGTCCCTTGAGTTTTCCTGTTTAGTATGTTTATGTTCATATTGATTAGTATATTTGAAATCAACAAAATTTAGCAACCATAACATATGCAAGTTTAAAATTTATTTAAGAATAAACTACCATACCAAACCCTAATATCAAAACAGATTGTGCATATAACATACCTGTATCACCATCACCCAAATGCACATCGTAGATAATTACTAGGAAGCACCAAACTCTATTATAGAGTGACAAATTTGTAATCTCTAAAGGTACAATGTGGCACCTTTACTTTTCATTTCATTCGTTCTAAAGCCCATCCAATCCAAGTGTTAAACCCAGAAGCTCTAATACCACTCTATAACACTACCTCCCACCCCCTTCCAAGGTCTTGTATTGGAAATGGGGTTACAAAATTCCTCACTTTTCAACTTCTTTAAAATGTATAAATAAAACTCCCATCACGTTTGGCTCGTTGAGACCTTTTGAGTGATATATTTATTTTTCAATTCGAGATACAAATGAAAAGTTATGGCCATTTGGACTTAGCCCCTTTTTAACTCCAACCACATCATCATGGATTCCACATGGCACATGTTGTGTTGTCCTCATGTCTTGCCTTCTTAGCATTAGGACCCCACGTAGTAAGACACATCCTCTAGGGCCCTGCCTTATTGTAGCATCCCACCGTTTGTATGCCACCATGGCACAAGCCACGTCATACCATTCTTGGGCCCATCCAGCAAGCCCCTTCATTTTTTCCACCCTTTTTACATTATAATAGATCTCAATATCAGCACTAATTCCATGGTCCACAATGTGATTTCACTTTAAAAAAGTCTCGGGGAAAGACAAAACTCCTTCCATGTCGTTTGATGGGATAATTTCTCGTCTCAGCACCTTCCAATATCGCCATTCACCACACATTGCATATTATAAATAGGACTAAGGAAAGACAGTGATCCATCCACATCAACCAATGAGAGGATTTCCTGTCTCGACCCCTTAACACCCACCTATGTTACAACAGTGATACCTTGAGGTCCTTAGATGCAAAAACCCTTCGTCAAGTGCAGCACTAATTCTTGTCTTAGCCCTCATCAATCTTGCACTCTCCTCAAGGATATCTTTGTGAGATATGTTGAGATCTAAGGCCCTAGACGACGCCAACCCAAGGTGATCTCATGTTGACATCATGATGTATACATGGACCTTTCGAAGGTCTTCATGTGACACTCATTTCAAGCCTCTCAACATGCCATTGTGGAAATATATGCCCTCTACTTGGCACACCCCGGAGCACCATGTAACTCTTATTTCCATGTCTCCATGCCACCTTGTCTTAGGCCTAGTTTCCAATATGGTCCTAGATCTTTCACAAAACTCTTCATATTGTTATAAATTCTCAGCCCCCATTTTTCTCTAGGGTTTAAATGTTGCAACACTTTCATTATGGAGCCCAACGCCAAGCCTCCACATCGCTTCACCCCGATCTGCCCTAAGGCTACCACACAAGGAAAAACCCCTACTTAGGCCAAAGAATAAGACGTAAAACTTTTATGTCTTACAACAAGAATGTTCATTCGTCAACTTCCACTTGATTCTCACATCTCCTCTTACCATGTGTGTGCACCACGATCATTTCCAAGACCGAGGACCCAAGACTCCATGACGACATTATGCTAATGTCTCTCACCTTGCCCTGCACCCTCCTTCCTTAGCCTTGTTACTAAGAATTCTCACCGAGGCATGACAAAATTTTCTCTTGTTATATAACATGAAAGGCCTAGTTTAACTCCTTGGCTCTTAGAGAGTTTAAGGGGAAGCTTGCACACACACACACACACACACGTTTTGACACTCTCAATTCTCGATACTAACATTGATACAAGTATGTCCTAATATATAACTTATATATGGTTTTATATGAGTCAAAGCTCTCTCGGTATAAAGATTGTGGCCTATCTCTCCTGAGCTTGGACATGCACTTAGCTCCACTCCTCCTTAGCTTAAAAAAATACTCGGACCAACCTCCATAAACATATATAAATAATCCTATCCCTCCTAAGCTTAAATATCACTTAGCCTAGCCTTCATATACATATAAATGAATTTTAATCTATCTCTCATTAGGGGAATTATTACGCCTAAAATGGGACTCCTAAGGAAAATAACAAAACAAGAGTTACTAATTGTTAAAGAAAAAGAAAAGAGATTATTTTTGTTATTGTAGTTTCGACTTATATCCTTATATATTTAATCAAATGTCAAGTGTCGAAACATGTTGGATGCGGAATCAAATACACATCCAAAAAGTACCCACTATGCTCAGTTCTAAGTAGACCGACATCAAAGAAAATTGAAAATAAATGAAAAAGCATGTTGAACACAATTTTTTTCATGTATTTTGAATTTTCTTCGATGTGGGTCTACTCAGATATGCAAAGTGTGTAATCATTGTATGTGGAATTTAATTTCACATCCGACGGGTGCCTACACTTGAAATTTGAGTAAACATATAAGGAGATAAGCCGAAAATATAATTAAAAAAAGTAGTTTTCTTCTTTTCCCTCCAAAACATTTTTCCCTAGGAATAACATCATCATCGTGAATCCTTTTTTTGTGTAAGTTATCTTTCAAATTATATTACTATAGAAATACATTTATTACAAATAGGGTGGTGCATGTTGATCATATTTACATGGTAAGTTAGTGTTGAACTATCAGTGTCTTGATCAAGGAAAATGGGGGACAATCTACCTTTGGGAGGGAAACTAGATGGTCCCTTGAGGAAGAAAGTTAAATTGTTACAAAAAACCTTAGTTTTATGGAACATACCAATAAAAAAATTCTTAAATACATAGTGAAAGTAACTATAACTAAATACTAGCATAACATAGAATCCATAGGAAAACAAAACAACCAGAGGTGCAGATAAAAGTAGCCTATCTTGAGCAGGCATTAATACTTTAGCATTTGAATCATTCATTTGAGTTTAGCTCTCGTTCCATGAAAAATCATCCTCCATACTCAAATTAATTATTAACTTGGCCTTCAAGAGCAGAAGCGTTGGGTTGATGGACTTCGAGAGTTAGAGCAACAAGAGTGAGTTAAGTTGGCTAAACAGACTAAGGCACATTTCCCCCTTTAGGGTAATAGTCCTGGTGAAAATTCCATGTAATAAAAGTTAAAAATAATAACCACGGTTGATGGGACACTTATTCCAAGCTGAATTTTGGGCAAAACATCCTACTGGGTGTTCATGTGGTTTATTATGGCTAAGGAAATTGGCAAAGGCAAAGGAAAAGGATTTGGAGAGGAAAATTGGCATTTTTGGAACATTTATTTATGAAAATAATGGAAATTATGAGAAAAGGGAGATGAAAGGTCAGAGGTTGCATGTGAGGAGGAAAATGAAGGAAAATAATGGAAAATGAAGAAAATAAAGGCCTCTTCTATAAAAATGCTTTTGAATATTAGTTGGTACCTTTTGTCAGTGAATTTTTAGAGTTGTCTAATTATTCTCTCTCTCTCTCTCTCACTCTTGGACACTTAGATTTTCTTGGAGAATTTTGGAATTGGAGCAAGAAAGGAAAGAAAGAAAGAATGAGGAGGAATCAAGCAAGGAGTAGCATGCTATAGCAGGATTCTTGGTAGGTATCAATTTTCATGTGTGTTTTCTATGCTATATCTGGCATGCATGTTATTGCATGTGGTTCTTTTCTATATTGGCATGGGTTTTTTCTAGGTGTGATAATGTTTTCATCCTAGCGTTTCCGTTTCTAGATGGCCATGGTGTTGTGGAGTTCTCATGTTTTGGTTTAGCTGGATTACCGGATGGATTTGAAGTTGAGTGGGGTGGATCTCTAAATTGATATAATACATGGCCTAGTAACCACTGAAATAGACTATGGGTTGCGGTAAATTCAGATAGTGTGTTGCCTCAGTAGGCCTAAGAATCCTCGACCAGTGAATGGCAGGATATACGGTAAATCCTAGAGGTGGTTTTATCTCCATCAGGCCTAGGAATCTCGACTTTGGGATATATGTTAAAGCCTGGATAATATGTCTCGGTTTAGGACCTAGTGACCCCTAATTCAAACTATGGGCTGCAGTAAAGCCTGAGAGACTAGGAGGCAGGAAAATTCCTCACAGTTTAGGCAAAGAGAATACAGTGATATCCATGCTTGTTTTGGCCTAGTGATTAGGTTTAGATCACAGTAAATCCAGTTATGATATTCTTATTGTGTTGACCTAGTGATCCAGGATGGATCATGATAAAGCATTATTTCTATTAATGAGGGTGAGGCATTTTAGCCTCAAGATTCCCTCGCTGATTCTTTCGGTTTGAATCCCACATTCATGCTTGGAATATGGCATGGGGGTGATTGGCTAAAGATATTTTTGGCTTAGCCAATCTATGGTCGGGTGGACCTTGGAAGTCCCACCTCTAGTTTGTTTTTACATTGAGTAATGAAGAGCTCATTCCTTTGGTATTTGGTATGCAAATGTATTATCTCTATGTGGATTCTATTGTTGTTGTATCGATTGTATTTTTGTGGTTATTGTGCTGGTTATAATTATGCATTTGATTAATGATGATGTATGGCTCCATACATGTTTTTAATTGTAAATGAATGCATAGTTTATTTATGGTCAAATAGATTGTGTTGTGGGTAATTATGTAAGGGATAAATGCTTCTGATCAATTCTTGGATAAGTATGATACCCCTATGCTTAAATATGTTGTTTACACCTGTAGATTCAATGTTTGTGACATGTTTGAAAAAAAAACTTGTCATGGCTAAGAGGGGTCTAGACGAGTTCTTGTTGATATGATTGATTATGTATTATTTTCCTATTGTTATTTATCAACCCTTAAGGTTTCATGAAGTTCTGCGTAGTGACCTGGGCTATGGGCCTGAAAAGGTGGCTCAAATCCTGGAGTTGCATGCACATAATTGAGCATTTAGGGTCCTATTCGCTGGCATTCAATGTTATTCATGTGGTTATAGCCTCCTAGCCCCTGGAGTACAATGTTATTCTCATGGATATGGCTCAAAGGGGGTCAAAAAGTCAGTATGACCCAGGGGTAAGAGGCTTGAATGGTTGGGTTACCTACTGGGGGTGTTTTGGTTGTTGTACAAGGTATGTAGGTTGTGTTTTATGTCAGTTCCACTTCCTTAAGGTCACATAAAAGGTTGAATCTCATTATAGTAGTCTCTTATCGCATGTTTACACCGGTTGGCCAGTTACCTGGGTAGATGTGGGAAGGGTGTGTTACAGAGTGATAGTAGAGCATGGTTCAACCTTTAGACTTGATGGGTGGTGTGTTGGTACATTATACCAAGTGTATTGCCATGGCGTGCACCAGTGTTGTTCATGAAGAAGAAGGATGGAACTATTAGACTAGGCATTGAATACTGGTATTTGAAACAGTGACCATCAAGAACAGGTAGCCATTATGTAGGATTGATGATTTGTTTGATCAGCTAAAGGGAGCAACAATGTTCTCTAAGATCGACTTGAGATCAAGATATCATAACTGTGTCACATCCTTATTTGGATAAGTTTGTTATTGTGTTCATTGATGACATACTGGTATATTCTAAAAATAAGGAAGACCTTGTCGATCATTTGGAAGTAGTGTTGAGGTTGTTGAGAGAGCATCAGTTGTATGCTAAGCTCATAAAATGCATTTTCTTTCAAACTGAGGTACACTACTTAGGACATGTTGTCTCCAAGGAGGGAATTGCACTAGATATAGAAAAGATAAGAGCCATCATGGAGTGGGTAGCTCTTAAGAATGTAGATGAGGTGAGATCATTCATGGTATTGGCAGGTTATTACATGAGGTTCATCGGAAAATTCTCACATATTTATTATCCTATTACATCATTGCAGAGGAAAGGTAAGAAGTTTGATTGGATAGAGGAGTGTGAGGAAATTTTTCAGCAACTTAAGATGTTGTTGGCACGTGCTCCAGTGTTAAATATTGCATATTTGGAAAAGGAGTTTCTAGTGTGTATATATGCTTGTAAGAGAGTACTTGGTGGGGTCCTTATGCAGGATAGACAGGTGGTATGCTATGAGTCACGAAAATTGAATGAGAACAAGTAAAACTATTTGACACATAATCTTGAGCTAGTAGGGATCATTCATGCAATAAATATGTGGAGGCACTAACTTCTCTACAGATAGTTTGTATTAATGAGTGACCAAATTGGGTTGAGGTACTTATTTGACCAACCAAATTTGAACATCAGGCGGGCTAGATGATTGGGAACGATCAACAATTTTGACTTCAAGATCAAGTACATGAAGGGAAAGGAGAACAAGGTTAGATATGCTCTTAGCAGGCAAGTACAAGTAAATCACTTAGCAACAATGAGTTTCTATGGGACAGAATTACAGGGTAGGATCTTGCAGGAAGGTCAACAAGATCACAGGTATATGGGGATTGTGCACAACTTGTAGAAAAATACATGTACAGGTACATGTGTTGGTACAATTATAGGTACAAGTACATGTGGTACACATACATGTACACGTGTACAGGATTTGGACTATCATCTCACAGCAGAAGGGTTGGTTAGATTTAGAGACAAGATATATGTATTAGACAACAGTCAGCTCAAGAAGGTGATCTTGAGGGAGTTTCACGTAAAACCATATTTGGGTTACCCAGGCTACCAAAAGATAATGCCTGTAGTGAAGAGATTCTATTATTGGCTAAATTAAAGAGGGATGTGGTGAAGTTTGTGGCCATATTTTTGGATATTCATATGGTTAAGGTAGAGTGTAAAAATGTAGGTGGACTACTACAATCGATTGCGATTCGAGAGTGGAAATGGGAGGTCATTTCCATGGACTTCATCACAGGTTTTCCTAATACAACTATACAACATGATTCCATCATGGTTATTGTGGACTGGTTAAAAAATGTTGCACATTTCATACCATGGAAGACTCCATACTCAGCTAGCGATGTAGCATAGGTGTTTATTAGAGACATATTTAGATTGTATGGTGTTCCAAAGAAGATATTGTCAGACAGGGATGCAAAGTTAACTTCCAAGTTTTTGAATAATTTGTTTGTAGGTTTGGGCATTGAGTTGGCCTTCAACACATCTTATCAGCTGCAAACAGATGGACAGATAGAGAGGGTTAATGCGATACTAGAGGATATGCTGAGCATGTATGTGATGCATCAGCAACGCAAGTGGGAATAATATCTTCCACTGGTAGAGTTCGCCTACAACAATGAGTATCAAGAGTCATTGAAGTTGAGTCTGTTTTAGGCTATGTATGGGTGGAGTTGCAACACTCTTATCAATTGGAGTGATCTGGTTAACAGGGTATTTATTGGACCAAAGATGTTGGCAGAAATGGAATAGGAAATGAAGGTGATCAAGAAGAACTTCAAATCACCGCAGGATAGGTATAAGAGTTATGCATATATGAAAAATTTGTTCAAGGAGTTCCAAGTTTGGGATCAAGTGTGCTTGCGTATCAAGCCCAAGAAGATCTCCTTGTGGATTGGATCATGTGCCAAGATGGCACCATGGTTTTTTGTACCCTTCAATATCATTGAGAGGATCGGAACAATGGCCTATTGACTTGCAATACCTTCCACAATGAAAGTCCACGATTTTTTTCATATATATTTTCTTAAGATGCATGTTAAAGATGTTGATCATGTGATTGAATGGTATATATTGTAGGTGGAACCCGATGGAGAATTCCAGTTGGAGCCTGAATGTATATTGTAGAAAAAAGTGCTCATGCTTCGAAATCAAACAATAGAGAAATTTACAGTGCAATGGAAGCACGTTGGGCCTGATGAATCTACATGGGAGATGGTGGATCAGATTCGGGCCATGTATCCTTCTTTGTTTTTTGGTTTAGGCAAAGAAGTTTTGGTGAGATGTTGGTAGTTGTTTGGCATATATTTTGGTGATATTTTGATATATGTTTTGATGTGATGTTTTTAAATATGTACATATGTATATGGATGTAAATATTTCCATGAGATATGTTATAAAGCTCCAATAATCCCTATGGGGTCATGCCATTATTGTTGTCATGTTGTTATGAGGTTATGTTGGTTTTCTTTTTAGCAGGGTGATCATTGTAAATACTACATCGAGAAATTTTATAAAACTACATGGGAAGTATGGTTTCCTTTCAACGGTTTTGCTGAGATATATGTGTGGTTGAACACTAAGGACGATGTCCCCTAAGGGGGATGGTTATGTAACAACCTGGTGAAAATTCCATGTAATAAAAGTTAAAATTAATAATCACGATTGATGGGACACTTATTCCAAGGTGAATGCTGGGAAAAACATCCTAGTGGGTGTTCATTTGGTTTATTATGGCTAAGGAAATTAGCAAAGGAAAAGGCTAAGGATTTGGAAAGGAAGAATGGCATTTTTGGCACATTTATTTATGAAAATAATGGAAATTAGGAGAAAGGGGAGGTGAAAGTTCACATTTTTCATGTCAGGAGGAAAATTAAAGAAAATAATGGAAAATGAAGAAAATAGAGGCATCTTCTATAAAAAGGATTATGAAGGTCATTTGGTACCTTTTTTCAGTGCATTTTTGGAGCTCTCTCATTATTTACTCTCTCTCTCTCTCTCTCTCTCACTCTTGTACACTTAGAGTTTCTTAGAGTAAGAAAGGCAAGAAAGCAAGAAGGAGGAGGAATAAAGCAAGGAGGCGTGAGAATGAAGCAATTACAACAGGATTCTTAGTAGGTATCGATTTGCATGTGTGTTTTCCTTGCTAGATCAGGCATGCATGGTATTGCATGTGGTTCTTTTCTATCTTGGCATGGGTTTTTTCCAAGTGTGGCAGTGTTTTTAGCCTAGCCTTGTCATTTCTGGATAGCCATCGTGTTGTGGAGTTCTCATGTTTTGGTTTAGTTGGATTACCGGATGGATTCGAAGTTGAGTGGGGTGGATCTCCAAATTGATATAACACATGGCCTAGTAACCGTAGAACCAGAATGTGGGTTGCGATAAAGCTAAATAGTGTGTTACCTCAGTAGGCCTAGGAATCCTCGACCAGTGAATGACGAGATATACGATAAAGCCTACAGGTGGTTTTCTCTCCATCGGGCCTAGGAATCTTGGGTTTGGGATATACGGTAAATCATAGAGAGTATGTCTTGTTTTAGGGCCTAGTGACCCATGATTCAGACAGTGGCTTACAGTAAAGCCTGAGAGACTAGGAGACAGGAAAATTACTCATGTTTTAGCGGAGATAATTCACTGATATCCATGCTTGTGTTGGCCTATTAATCGGGTGTAGATCACAGTAAATCTGGTTATGAAATGTCTATAGTGTTGGCCTAGTGATATAGGATGGACCACGGTAAAGCCTAAGATGAGGGTGAGGTGGTTTAGCCTCGAGATGTCCTGGTTGGATATTTTGGTTTGAATCCCACATTCATGCCTCGAATATGGCATGGGGGTGATTGGCTGAAGAGATATTTGGCTCAGTCAATATATGTTCAGGTGGAATGTGGAAGTCCCATCTATGGTTGGTTTTTACATTCAGTAATGAAGAGATCATTCATTTGGTATTTTGTATGAAAATGTACTTATTTATATTTGAATTTTATTATTGTTTTATCCATTTTATTTTTTTGGTTATTGTGTTGGTTATAAACATGCATTTGATCAGTGATGATGTATGGCTCTATCCAAGTTTTTACTTGTAAATGAATGCATAGTGTATCTATGGTAAAATAGATTGTATTGCAACTAATGATGTAAGGGAGAAATTCTTCTTAGTGATTCTTAGATAAGTATGAGACCCCTATGCTTAAATATGTTTTTTAACCTATAGATTCAATGTTTGTGACATGTTTGAAAAAATGTTTGTCATGACTAGGAGGGGTCCAGATGAGTTCGTGTTAATGTGACTGCTTACATATCATTTTCCTATTGTTATTTATCATCCCTTAAGGTTTCATGAAGTTCTCGGTAGTAACCTGGGCTCTAGTCCTGAAAAGGTGGCTCAAATAATGGAGCTACAAGCATAAAACTAAGCATTTGGGGCCCTATTCGTTGGCAGTGGTATTCCTATGACTATATACTCCTTGTAGGTTTTAACCCTGAACAGAAATTATATACACACGAATCTTATAACAGAAAATAAACAATAGCAAGAGCATAAAACATAAAACAGATAAACACAGATATTTTCCCCTGGATCCCAAATTGGGCCGACCAACTTGACTTTTCATTATAATCCTTTTAGTGTTACAACACATATATATACATGCAGAAGCATACATAAACCCCAATCCATTAACCCTGGATTAGAACATAACCATAGTTCCCTTGACTGGATCTAAAAAATACCAGAGGCCGAAAACCATCGTACCCCAAAACCATGTGCAAACTCATGCACAAAACATGGGTGGGTCCGCATATGAGTGGGACCGCATACCAAAAAAAAATTCACTGGGGCGCTGCCCCGGACCCGTGGGGGGCTACGCCCTCTGTGACCCCACCTTTCTTTGGTAGCAGCATTATGGACGTGTGGGGCTAGTCGTGGAAAGAATATAACACATACCCAACATTCTCCCACTTGTTGTTTTCTTTCCACGGGGGGCCGCAGGAGAGCTTAGTCATTTGGCCAATTCTTCAACACCCATTGTTTCTCTACACCAAGAGAACTTCTGAGTGCTCACAGACTTCGTCAATGCATCTGCAACATTCTTCAAAGTGTCCACCTTTACGAGTAACACCCTTTTAGCCTCAACCATATCTCTAACAAAGTGATATTGAACATCAATGTGCTTTGTCTTTGAATGATAAGCAGGGTTCTTAGCCAAGAAAATTGAACTTTGGCTATCACAGTCTATCCTTATAGCTTGCTGTACCAACCCCATACTTGAACATAATCTCTGCAACCAAACTGCTTCCTTGCTTGCATGAGTGGCTGCTATGTATTACCTTATACGTATTATTTTCGCAAAGCACCCTCTGGTTGTCTTTGACTCATCAGCCCATTTGCACCTCCAAATGAGCAACTTCTGCACCACCCTTGTAGATATTCTTTGGTCGGATCTCGGCCTAGTGCGCATCAACAAAACCCGCGAATGTCCAACATTCTTTTCTAATCTTGGTATTCGCCAGCGCACAAACCATAATCCTCAAATTGCTGCAGTAAATATCTGAAAACCACGCTTCATTCTTGTCGATACTCCCTTCCTTTAGGTTGACATAAACACCACTCCAATACTCCCCACTACATGTGCAATGTCTGGTCTAGTATAGACCATTGCATACATCGAACTCTCACTACACTTGCATATGGAACACAGGACATATCCTCCTCTTCTTCTTGTGTCTTGGGACAACATTCGTGAATAACACCACCTACAGGAATAGGAACACTCATAGGTTTACTATCCTGCATATTGAACCTCTACAATATAGTCTCGACATACTTCCTCTGGTTTAACCAGAACTTCCTCTTTGCCGATCTCTCTTAATTTCTATGCCCAAAATATAGTTTGCATCACCAAGATCCTTCATGTCTAATTTGGAGAATAGTTGGGTCTTCAAATCTTGGATAATTTCTTTGTCATTTCCAATCAACAACATATCATCCACATACAAGACCAAATAAATAACACGGTCACCAATTAATTTAAAATAAACACGGTGATCCTCCTTGCTTCTGGTGAAGCCAAGTCCCCGTATATAGGTATCAAATTTCTGATACCACATCCTTGGTGACTGTTTTAACCCATACAGAGACTTCTTCAACCTGCATACCCATTCTTTCTTACCCTTCACCATAAAGCCTTCAGGTTGCTTCATGTAGATCTCCTCTTCTAGATCCCAATGGAGAAATGTTGTCTTCACATCCATCTGTTCTATCTCAAAATCAAATGCAGCAGCAACAGATAAAAGTAATCTAATAGAAGTAACTTTGGCAACAGGAGAGAAAATATCACCAAAATCAATTCCTGGCACTTGGGAATAACCTTTTTCTACCAACCGAGCTTTGTATTTCTCCACCTTGCCTTCTACATTAATCTTCTTTTTAAACACCCATTTTCTCCCTATGGGCTTCGTTCCAGCCGACAACTCCACCAGATCCCATGCCTCATTTTTGTGCAAGGATGCCATTTCATCAACCATGGCCTCCTTCCAGAGTTTTCCATCTTCTGAGTCTACTGCCTCCCTGATAGTTCTGGGATCGTCATCAGTTATAGTTAAGGCAAAACCTGAACAGAAAGAAGATGGAATATACCTTTCTGGTTGCCTTATTTCCCAAACTGATCTTCTCAAAGCTGGGGTTTGTGGCTCTTCCTCTTCTGAATCTGCTTCTACTGTAGAGTTTGATTCATCCTCCTTTAGCTCAAACTCTATCTTCTCAGGTTCCTTTGGTAGGACTTCATGTGTAACAACATCTTTCACCTCTCTAAACACCACATCTTGGCTGTACACAACCTTCCTTGTTTATGGGTTCCAAAGCTTGTAACCCTTTAAACCATCCTTATACCCAATAAAGATGCACCTTTCAGATTTATTATCCAACTTGGTCCTTTTCTCCTTTGGAACATGTACATATGCATCACATATAAATACCCTTAGATGTGAAAGAGAGGGTTTCTTACCAGTCCATACCTCATGTGGAGTCTTATCCTCCAACGATGATGAAGGTGATCTGTTAACTAAGTAACATGCAGTCTCCACTACCTCTGCCCAGAATTCTTGTCCTAACCCGGTACCACTGAGCATGATTCTTGCCTTTTCCATCAGTGTTCTATTCATTCTTTCTGCAACTCCATTGTGCTGAGGTGTGTATGGAGTAGTCTTTTGCCATGCTATACCACACTTCTTACAGAACTCTTCAAATTACTTCTTACATAACTCCCCACCATCATCTGTCCTCGGCGCCTTTATCTTCTTCTCTGTCTGGTTTTCCACCAGAGCCTTAAATTCTTTAAATTTGTCAAATACTTCAGATTTCTTCCTCAAGAAATATATCCATGTATTCCTTGAGAAGTCATCTATGAATGAAACATAGTACACAAACTTTCCCAGTGATGGAACTGACACAGGTCCAAACACATCACTGTGCACAAGTTCTAATATCTTGTACGCCCTCTTAGCACCAGAAGGAAAACTCACTCGATTCTGCTTCCCATATACACAATGTTCACAGAAATCAAAATCCAGAGAACAATTAGACATACCTTCTACCATACCATTTCTATGTAGTATCCGAAGGCCCTTCTCTCCAATATGTCCAAGCCTTTGATGCCATAGCATGGTCTTTTCTCTAGAGACAGCTAAGCTTTCCGCTCCATTTTCAGGAACCACATAACTGTTACACCCATCAATAACAGTGCTACCTTGTAGCTTGTACAGAGTTCCAGTCCAAACTCCCCGCATTAATACCAGTGCTCCCTGAACCATCTTGCAGGAATCTTTCTCGAACACTGTTTTTACACCTGCATCATCCATCTTGCTTACAGAAATCAGATTTCTGGCCAATGCAGGAATATGCAGAACACCAGGAAGTGTTCTAATACTTCCACCTTGCAGCTTCAGCTTGACCTTTCCACGTCCGATGATTCTGGCCCTCCTATCATCCCCTAGGAAGACATCACCACCATCATATTTCTCATACTCGCAGAACCACTCCCTATGGGGAGTGAAGTGAAAGGATGCACCTGAGTCAATCAACCATGACTCATGATCTACATGTGTATTTGAAGAAGAAGCTAAATACACATCTCCACCTTCATCCGAGGTGGTTTTTGCCTCTGCAGAAGGAGCTTCATCAGATCCCTTTCCTTTCTCAGGAGCTTTAGATCTACATTCCTTTTTGTAGTGTCCTTCCTTTCCGCATTTCCAGCACACCTTTACAAACTTTCCAGGAGATTTACATCTCCCTCTAGATTTAGATCTCTCACTCGAAACCTTATTCTTGTTTTTGTTCTGGGACCTTCCTCGTACATATAAGGCATCTCCATTCTGACCCTCCATATTTCTCCGTCTCATTTCCTCCGACAGCAAGGCTGAGACAATGTCATCAAAATTCAAGGTAGTTGTATTGCTACCTATTACAATAACCAGACTGTCCCACGAGTCTGGTAGAGAACACAACAAACTGATGCACTTATCTTCATATGAGATTTTAATATCAACAGATGACAGCTGACTTACCACAGTATTGAAGGCATTCAGATGCTCTATCACCGAGTCTCCATCCTTCATCCTCAGGTTATACAGATTTTTCCGCAGGAACAACTTATTCACTAGAGACTTAGATTGGTACAAATTCCCAAGTTTTTCTCACAAATTCTTCATCGTAGCTTCCCTAGATACATTAAACAATACTGAATCTGATACACACAACCGTATTGTGCTTTTAGCCTTCCGATCTAGTTTCTTCCAGTCTTCATCTAACATTGCCGTTGGTTTAGTACCTAGATCTACCGCGATCCACTGATCTTTATCCACCAGCAGATCCTTCATCTTGAGCTTCCACAACTCAAAACTCTGAACATTAAATTTCTCGATCTCTATCTTTCCGCTGCTCACCATCTTCTTTCACCGCAAGAATCGATCCCGCAGATCTCCCACTGAACAGGGTCTACCTCAGGCCCGAACAAAAACCCTCAGCAGCAAAGGCGTCCCCTTGAAGCTAAAACATCTCTGATACCAAATGTAGGTTTTAACCCTGAACATAAATTATCTACACACGAATCTTATAACAGAAAATAAACAATAGCGAGAGCATAAAACATAGAACAGATAAACATAAAGATTTTCCCCTGGATCCCAAATTGGGACGACCAACTTGATTTTTCATTATAATCCTTTTAGTGTTACAACACATATATATACATGCCGAAGCATACATAAACCCCAATCCATTAACCCTGGATTAGAACATAACTGTAGTTCCCTTGACCAGATCTACAAAATACCAGAGGCCGAAAACCATCGTACCCCAAAACCATGTGAAAACTCATGCACAAAACATGGGTGGGTCCGCATATGAGTGGGACCGCATACCAAAATTTTTTTCGCTGGGGCGCTACCCTGGACCCCGACCGGGGGGGCTGCCACCCCCCCTGTGACCCTCCTGCTACGCTCGACGCAACGTATAGCATGTGGGGCTACTCGTTGAAAGAATATAACACATACCCAACACTCCTAGCCTCTGGAATGCAGTGTTATGCCTGCGGATATGGCTCAAAAGGGGTTAAAATTTCAGTATGAACTAGGTTTAAGAGGGATGAATTGTTGGGTCACCTACTGGGGGTGTTGTGGTTATTCTAAAAGGGTTGTAGGTTGTGTTTTCCATTGGTTCCACTTCCTTAAGGTCACATAGGAGGTTGAATCTCATTATAGTAGCCTCACGTCACATGTTTACCATGGTTGGCTGGTTACTTGGGTAGATGTGAGAAGTGGGTGTTACATTCAGGATCCCACATAGAATGAGAAGGGTTTCTGGTATTGGCACCTTCCAGTAGTCATCTAATTTCCTGAGAACCTCTTGGTATTGTCAAAGGCATCGTGGCCATGAGAATGGAGAGTTCAATATCTAAGCTCTATGAGGAGCAAGAAGTGGAGGAAGAGAGGGGTAGATGTGGGAAGGATGCCCCTAGAGCTATCTAAACATTCTACAACATTTTCCTCATGTTTTTGAAGTTCATCATCAACTGGGGGAGGAAAATTTCTTACAGCTCCCGAGCCAAAGCATTCGAATTTCCTAGATAAAATTGTTGGTTCTTCTTCACTTCTCTGACTCCAGGTCAGCAAATTGACATCGAATATGCCTTGGGATATCAGGGTGAAATTGCTCCTCCTCTTGTCCATGCCAAGGAGGGAGAGGAGGACGACCTTTGCCCCTACCTCCATGTCACACTTTGGCCCTCTCGCGAAACATAGTAAGAAACTATTTATTTACATCCTGGCATGAAAGAAACAAATGGTCAAGAATGTTGCAATGTCTCAAGTTCAAACTTGCCCTACTGTTAAGTGCAAGACCAACATCCTTCTATAAGTGAGCAACTAGGAGGATCCGAGAATGAGCTAGGCAGAATGTTAGGTGCATGGATTCATAGGAATTGCTGAATTTTATGTTGGAAGCCTCTAGAGGGTGGTAATTTCTCTAATTGCTTCGATATTTGGGCAGATGAGGTGAATTCAAGGATACTGGCATCCCTACATCAATTACATGTGTTTGATGGAAAACCACCTTCATGCCAATTTCTTCTCGCATTAATTCAAACATCATGCAATTAATATTGGCAGGCACCTGCATTTGGGGCATCATATTGAATCCTATTGGTTATTTTAAAATTAATTCTGTTAGTACAATTTTTCTTTTGAGGCCCATTTTTTACCTCAAAATTCCCATAATGTCTGAGCTTTACTGATTTCAAGTATTTGGGTTAATCAATTGTATTTTTTAACCCTGTACAGAAATTATCTACAAATGAATCTTAAAAATATAAAATAAACAATAGTAAGATCATAAAACATAAAACAGATATACACATAGATTTTCCCCTTGATCCCAAATCAAGACTACCAGCTTGATTTTTCATTATATTCCTTTTAGTGTTACACCACATATATATACATGCCGAAGAATTCATAAACCCCAATCCATTAACCCTCAATTAGAACATAATCGTATTTCTCTTGACCAGATCTACAAAATACCAGGGGCCGAAAACCATCATGCCCCAAAACCATGTACAAACCCATGCAAAAAACCATGGGTGGGTCCGCACATCGAAAAATAGGATCCAAATTTTTTTTCCTAGGGTGCTGCCGCCTCCCTTGTGACCCTCGCCCCCCCCCCCCCCTCCCCCCCCCGCCCCCCTACCCCCCCCACGCGTGCGACTAATTGTGGAAAGAATATAACACATACCCAACATTCTCCAATTTGTTGTTTTCTTTCCACAGGGGACCACAGGAGAGCTTAGTCATTAGTCCAACTTTGTAACACCCATTGTTTCTCTAAATAAAGAGAACATCTAAGTTTTCACAGACTTCGTTAATACATTTGCAACATTCTTCAAAGTGTCCACCTTTACCAGCAACACCATTTTATCCTCAACCATATCTCTCACAAAGTGATATTGAACATCAATGTGCTTTGTCTTTGAATGATAAGAAAGGTTTTTAGCCAAGAAAATTCCACTTTGGCTATTGCAGTCTATCCTTATAGCTCATTACACCAACCCAAAACTTGAACACAATCTCTGCAACTAAACTGCTTCATTGGTTTCATGAGTGACTGCCATGTATTTTTCCTCTATAGTTGAAAGAGCCACTACAGGCTGTCTTTTACTCATCCAACTGACTGCACCTCTAAATTGGCTAAACACATACCCACTTGTAGATCTTCTTTGGTATAGATCTCCAGCCCAGTCTGCATCAAAAAAACCAGGGATTTCCAAAACTCTATCCAATCTTGGTTTTCCCTCGTAGAACAAACCATAATCACTAGTGCCACGCAAATATCTGAAAACCCACTTCATTGTTTTCCAATGCTCCTTCCTTGTTTTTGACATAAACCTACTCAATACTCCCACTACATGTGAAATGTCTGGTCTACTACAGACCATTGCATACATCGAGTTACCCACTGCACTTGCATATGGAACACGAGACATATCCTCTTCTTCTTCTTATGTCTTGGGACATTGTTCAGCAAACAACCTTACACCTACTGGAATAGGAACCTTCACCATATTACTATCCTACATATTGAACCTTTGCTATATAGTTTTGACATACTTCCTATGGTTTAACCAGAGCTTCCCCTTTTCCCAATCTCTCTTAATTTCCATGCCCAAAATATAGTTTGCAGTGCCAAATCCTTCATGTCGAATTTGGAGAACAATTGGGTCTTCAAATCTTGGATAATTTCTTTGTCATTTCCAATCAACAACATATCATCCACATACAAGACCAAATAAATAACATGGTCACCAATTAATTTAAAATAAACATAGTGATCCTCTTTGCTTATGGTGAAGCCAAGTCCCCGCATATATGTATCAAATTTCTGATACCAAATCCTTGGTGAATGTTTTAACCCATACATATATTTTTTTAACCTGTATACAAGTTCTTTCTTACCCTTCACCACAAATCCTTTAGGTTGTCTCATGTAGATCTCCTATTCCAGATCCCCGTGAAGAAATGTTGTCTTCACATCCACCTTTTATACCTCAAAATCAAATGCAGTAGCAACAAATAAAAGTAATGTAATAGAAGTAACCTGGGAAACAATAGAAAAAATACCACCAAAATCAATTTCCGACACTTGGGATTAAACTTTTGCTACTAAACGAGCTTTTTATTTCTCCACCTTGACTTCTACATTCATCTTCTTCTTAAACACCCATTTTCTCCCAATGGGCTTCCTTCCAGCTGACAACTCCACCAGATCCCATGCCTCATTTTTGTGCAAGGACGCCATTTCATCAACCATGGCATCCTTCCATAGTTTTCCATCCTCTGAATCCAATTCCTCCCTGACAGCTCTGGGATCATCATCAGTGATAGTTAAAGGAAATTTTGAATAGAAAGTAGATGGACTATACCTTTTTGGTTGTCTTCTTTCCTGAACTGATATTCTCACAGTTGGAGTTTGTGGCTCTTCCTCTTCTGAATCTTCTTCTGTTGTAGAGTCTGATTCATCCTCCTTTAGGTCAAACTCTATCTTCTTAGTTTCCTCGGTAGGACTTCATGTTTAACAACATATTTCACCTCTCTAAACACCACATCTTGACTATACACTACCTTCCTTGTTTCTTGATTACAAAGCTTGTAACCTTTTAAACCATCCTTATACCCAATAATGATGCACCTTTCAGATTTATATCCAACTTGGTCCTTTTCTCCTTTGGAACATGTACATATGCATCACATCCAAATACCCTTAGATGTGAAAGAGAAGTTTTTATACAAGTCCTTAACTCATGTGGAGTCTTATCCTCCAACGCTGACGAAGCTGATCTGTTAACCAGCTAACATGTAGTCTCCATTTCCTCTGCCCAGAATTCCTATCCTAACTCGGTACCACTGAGCATGCGTCTTTCCTTTTCCATCAACGTTCTGTTCATTCTTTCTGCAACTCCATTTTGCTGAGGTGTATATGGAGTAGTCTTCTGCCGTGCTATACCACACTTCTTACAGAACTCTTCAAATTCCTTCTTGCAACTCTCCACCGTTATCATTCCTCAACACCTTTATCTTCTTCTATGTTTGGTTTTCCACTAGATCCTTAAATTATTTAAATTTGTCAAAGACTTCAGATTTCTTCCTCAAGAAATATATCCATGTATTCCATGAGAATTCATCTATGAATGAAACATAGTACACAAACTTACCCAGTGATGGAATCGACACAGGTCCAAACACATCACTATACACAAGCTCTAATATCTTGTTCACCCTCTTAGCACCAGAACGAAAAGTCACCCAATTCTGATTCACATATAAACAATGTTCACAAAAATCGAAATCCAGAGAGAAATTGGACATACCTTCTACCATACCCTTACCATGCAGTATCCAAAGGCCCTTCTCTCCAATATTGCCAAGCCTTTGATGCCATAGAATGGTATTTTCTCTAGAGACCACTAGGCTTTCCGCTCCACTTTCAGGAACCACATAACTATTGCACCCATCAATAATAGTTCTACCTTGAACCTTGTACAGAGTGTTAGTGTGAATTCTAATCGTAAGCATATGAAAAAATCTCACTTAGGATGTGCATAAAAAACAAACCTAACATCAAAGATGGCTGTTAATTTATTTAGATCTGTAGTTAGTGATCAAAATAAATGCTACAGAAATTCAGATCTATGCAGTTAAATACATTAAACAATAAATAACAAGCATGTGTTGATCCATGCATCCAATGAACAAAACATGATTTTTTAAAGAATTTTTTGTATTATGACACCTCGGAAGGGAACATAGAAAGATGTTACCAATCCCCCTCAATGGGATGGCTTCTTGTATGTCCTCAGTGCTTTAGATCTAAGATCTCTCTCTCTTGATGGTGTATAAAACCCAGACGAAAATGAAACTCAAAGGGAGCTCACAATCAAAAAGTATAAAAATATGACAATGATGGGAGGATCAAAGTCAGACCAAAAGTATAGATCAAGAGTGATCTCTAGGCAACAAAAGGTAGTGAATGAATGGAAAAACCCTTCTATTTATAACAAAATATTGAGTTAGTCTAGATATTGGTGCATAATTAAAATATTATTAACCAAATCTAGATCCAACTTTTATGGAATATCTTATTATTATTTTTGAAGGGAAAAATAATTTGAATTTGGTCAAATTCCTTTATTTACCAATAATAAATAAATAAATGATTTATATTTTAAGAATTTGGTGAAGTAATAATTAAATAAATAGTGATTTATTCAATTATTTATAAATGATTTAGTCAAATTTAACAAGGAATATTATTTAAATAATGTTTTAAATAATTATACCTAGAAAATAATAAGATAAATAATGATTTATCTAATTAATTTTCCTATTTTGGGTTAAATATGACCAGGAATATTAATTAAACAATGGTTTAATTAATTATCTCTTGATTAAAATCAAACAAATAAGGATTTATTCAATTATTCCTCATGGGGTTTCCTGTTTAGACCATAAAGAACTTAATAAATTATGGATTATTAGTTATTTTTCATAGTGAAATCAATTTTACTATGGTAAAATTGGTCTTACATGGTGTAATTTAGTCCATCTAATAGTAACAGGTTAGATGAAAAAAAAATGGTGTAACAGATTGCCCCCCATCGTGCAAGCGTTAGGAGCTAATCGTATGACCGAAGTACGTTGTAAGAACTCAATCACTAGACAACAAAGGGGAGTTAGAGAGAGAGAAATATGAGGCAGACTGAAGCGTGAGAGGACAAGACCCTAAGGAGGTGAGACTTACAGGTGTGACAAGTCTCTTTTATGAGTGGGTACCTATTCTAGATGAGGTGGGGGAGGCATACGTATGCCCGCCGAGATAACAAAGTATAAAGAATAATGATGCATCCAGTGAACATGGGACTGAGATATATAGTACATGCTGGCATAAACATGGGAAAAAACATGATAATGGATCCCAAATACATACTTTTCTTGGGAAAACAAAAAGGAATTATACAATAATATATGAGTAAATGATATATAAGTACAACCAAAGAGGCCCTGTAAAATAGGAAAGGGCTCTGAAAATCTGAATGATACATGCAAACTAAAAAGGTGCTGCAAGCGGCTGAGGCTGGAACCATAAAATCTATGGATTTGTATCCAAGGCTATAGTAGAGAGGTCATTCAGGCATGTGTGGGGCGACCTAAAGGGCCACCCCTCATAAGGACTGAAACATTTCACACATAGCCGTGAATCACTGGCACAATCTGCTGCATCGTTGAACCATCAAGTATACGGATCTCGATCATGCCGTAAGAAGCTGGAAATGAGAAAAAATCAATTCAAAGGGCGACAAAGTGTCCCTTTTCCTGATTCGAGGCGTCAAACAAGAGTGGAAGTTGGAACCAAGGTACACCACCCTCTAGACCTGTCTTCTGGAATGAATAAGCTAATGTCAATAGAAGGAGGTATGTCATAGGTGAGGCAATAAGGGATCCTCAACTAAGGCATGAGGGATAATAGTAGAGCGATTGATAGACTAACACTAGGGATGATGGTGGTGTTGTACCTTAAGAGAAAATCCCTTATCTATGATAAGGAATCTGTGCTTAAGACATTTATATAGTTATGTCACAGAAATATTGGTCTTTTTTTAATCACCTTCAAATATTTATCATTAAACCCTCAAAGATCAAATATAATGAATGTCCCACAATGCTATTATCTGCTAATATAGAATGGAATGATCATAAGAACATGTGAGAAAGAAGCCCAAACTGATATTCTATTGTACATAATATATCACCTCAAACTCCAGAAGAATTATAAGAAAAGAAACAGTTAAAACGAAGGAGCACCTATTAAGGATTTTAACTCTTATTCACACAAGTAAAAAGAGACCTGTAACTTCATTACTTCATTTTATTCAAATATGGAAAGTACACAATGTAAACTAGAAGACACATCAACATACAGAAATGCTAGAAACTTCCTTTTCATTCATTAATCATTTGACATCTGAGTACAAAAATTGCAGTTTGAAGGTCCAAAACTCGGAACCATTTTCATTCTTGTCCATCTCATTAAATACAATAGAAAGAAGTTTGTAACTATTTTAACTGATCCTAACTACTTCATGTACTTAGGACTTCGTCAACTATCTATTACATGTCCTCAAAATGTCTTATTACAATTACATTCTCTTTTAAAGAGGAAAACAACATGAAATTAAAATCCTAATCTATATGTTGAATGTGAATTGATGACAATGTTGTTTCATTTCCTTGACTGGCTGGTTTATCCTTCTTTGAAGTCAAGGGGTCCTTTGGTAAATCTGTCATCCAGGCTCAGCATTTCTTCCATATCTCAATGTTTGGCTTAGGTGAATGAACCAGCTTGTGATACTCCAATATCAAAGCAATAATTATGTGGAAAGATGGATTTTCTGCAAACAAATTTTTCACTAACCACAACAGCTGAAAATGTCTTTGAAGGAAATTGATCACTGTTGCTCCTTTAAGAATATGAGTCTTTTCATGAGTATTGTCTACCTTACTTTTTGCCAAAACTAGTAAGTTTTAAAAATAATTCCATGATAATAGACACCTCCAAGACCCTAGCATGATGGTAAACCTTTTCTTGCTATTTTCCCAAATAATTTATCAAATTGGTTCACTTCTTCCTTAAGCTCAATCAACTTCTTTTCTGTAGACTTCCTGCAATCATTTTTGACAATCATTTTATTAATTTCCACGGCATATAAAATCCTATATTTAATTTCATTTTCTTCCAATTCTTGATTTGTTTTGGAATCAAGGAAATTAATAAACTTTCTTGCCCAAATGGCCCTATTAATTGTCTTCTGCTTGTTTGCCATGACTTGTTATTCAAATTCCTTGATAATAATTTTTCTTTTGCAACCGCAGTTAGAAAATCCCAGATTGTCTTCATTTCTGCAATGATATCATTCCAGATGATATCCTTAGCCTATATTAAGGATATATTTCCCTTCAATTTTTCTTTGATATTTTTAATCTCAGCATTAGCAGTTTGGTAGTCCATTTTGTATTTAGTAACTTCTCCCTCAGTGGCTTTTATAATCTTTGTTGCTGTTTCTAAATCATCTTGTGCTCTTTTTTGATCTCTCTCTTCCATCTGTAATTCAGTGGTTAATTGAGATATTTGTGTTGATGGATCATTGCCACCTGATGGAAAAACAAAAGTGTAAGTATGAGATTCAATATGATTCTATAAGGAAAATGAAGTTTTATTTAACTTAGTAATTTCTTATTCCTTTTGCAAGAGCTACTGAAGAAGTTTTTCTTTCTCATTTTCTATCTTTGCAACCTCTGCTACCATGGAGTGTTCTCCTGTAGGAAATTTCAATTTTTTCTTCAATACACAGATTTCTAATTCAGCACTTTGTAAAAGATTCTATACAACAGACCTATCATTAGGATCTATTCCAATATTCATTATGATCTTTTTGAGTTCCTCATTCTAGATTGTCAAAGCCCTAGAATTGACTTTCTCTAACTTCAACTGCTTGATTACTTTTCCAAGCATATTTTCAGCCTTTAGTGCCATAGAATTTGTTTTGATTAGGTCATTCAAAATCAGTTGAACTGTTTGCATGTGTAGATTCACTTTGTCCAACAATGGAATTTTCTTCACATCTACAGTCAAATTCACAGTGTTAAAATTATTAGATGAACCAATAGACATATAAGAGGGATGTGGAAGAGAAATATTGAATTGATCCTTTTCAAGATCCATTACAGTTAGAAGTCTTCTTTGATCTGGGGCTATATGGTACTCAGCTTGAGCCTCCATGCTTGCCTTCATCTTCTGGTTTCTATTTGAAATCTGGGAAAACATTTGTTTAATAAGGGGCACTTGTTCATGAGTGCTTTCATGTCTCTTGGGTGAAGCAATGGCATTTTGTTCATCTCCCAACTATAATGAGAAACCAGGTTGAGCATCTACAAAATCTTCATTGAAATTTGTTCTCTTCTTAGTCCTCTGTTCTTCATCCTCTGAATCAATCACTACCTCTTTACCTCTCTTATTTGATGTTTCTGATATGACAGGAGTCTGAACATTTGAGCTCACTGAACCTACAACACCTTTACTTGCCATTTCTTCTAGATCCAGTTTGTTGTCATGAACAAATGCTAAATATCCATTTTCAATTCTCCTATTAGAAATGACACTGTGAGGGTCATAAGCCCACTTCTCTCCTAATAGTAGGTTCATTTTATCTAAAATCTTAATGGCTTCATCAATTTCTTGTCTCATATTAACTATAAAGGGACCCACAGTCATTGGAAATTTAAACATATGACCTTTCTTCATAGGCACAAAGTGTATTTGGTCAACGTTTAAACTTTTCCTAATGAAATCCAGAGCGAATAATCTCATAGGCACAAATACGGAAAGCCTATAAGGTTCTACAGTAGCTCCATAAAGTCTAATTTCAGAATAATCTTCAAAGATAAGCCAATCACCAAACTTAAAATTTGTCCCCAGATGCAAAAACTCTTGAGCTTTAGGAAGAAAGCAGGGGGGAGAAACTCCATTCAAAACTTTATATGCAGAAGACATAAAATGACCAACAAAATAAAACAAACCACTCTCATTTTGTTATTTTCTCACTATATCTGTCCAAAATATTACTGATTGTCTTTTCTTATTCATATCCATAATGTTTAACCTTAGATGCATGAATAATTCTACATTTTGATATAAAAATAGGTAAACAATAAGAGAGGGAAACTTGAATGAACTTGTTAATGATAAGCTCATAAGCTGAGAGTTAACAACTTCTTGACAATAAGATGGAATATCTAGCACCACTCCTGGCTTCATCATCATGGAAAACATTCCCAAAACTGATTTGTCCACTATACTGTCATCATCCTTTCCCAAAATCTTTGCAATGCAGATCAGCACTGGTTTGACTTCA